>JALMGA010000031.1:3317500-3757500 GCA_023333525.1 Aspidoscelis tigris stejnegeri
GTTAATGATCCACATAGGTACTATCAGGTTAAATAGCTGAGTTAGCTCATAGAGAGGCAAGGTTAGTCAGGGAAGTTTGAACTGCTTGCAGTCGCTCTATGGAACTTACCTGTTGCCTAGTGAGAAGCCTGTAATCAATAAACTTATTTTCTATTTATTGAAGAAAGGTGTCAACACTACTCATTTGTTCACAGAAAGATTTAAAAAGAAGGTAAACTGTGGGCAGAAAACACTGTATCCTTAAGACCTTAACGGAGTGAAGTGCGGGAAGGTGCCTCACCACACAGTCGCCTGCAGATACGGTGTAACAAGCCCTGAAAGCAGAGGAAAGGCAGGATGTGATTTTCAGAATGGAGCTGTTAAGGGGAATAATATTTTAATTATATTCCACGCTACCAAAAGAAAAATAAATATTGACAGTCACAGCTCTGGACTGGGAAAAGAGCATCCGCTGCAACTCCCTTCCATGGCATGGGCCAGTAGGCCTACCTGATCCAGACACATTACTTTGGACCAGAGGTAAGGGCAGAGAGGCCCATTAGTTTGGACCACAGGTGAGTGTTGGGTACTCTTTTATGGCACAGCAGAATTCACACAGGGGATAAACCCTATGAGTGTTAGGTGTGGAAAGAGCTTCAGACAAGCATCCATTCTTACTTCAAGTCTCACGTGTCACACAGGAGAGAAACCATACAAGTGTGTGGAGTGTGGAAAGAGCTTCAGACCAAACGGTGCTGCCCTTTATGACACCAGAATCCATATAGGACAGAAACCCTATAAATGTGTGGAGTGTGGAATGAGCTTCAGACTCAAAGGTGCCCATAAAACCCACCACAAAACCCATTGAGGACGGATCCCAGATAAGCAAAATGCCTGACTAGGGGAGAAGAAGAAGAAGAGCTGGCTATTCTACCCCGCTTTCCTCACCCGTTCAAGGGGACCCAAAACAACTGCCAAATCTTTTCTATTCTTCTCCCCACAACAGAAACCCTGTGTGGTGGTGGTGGGGGACTGTGAGAGCTCAGAAGAGAGCTGTGACTAGCCCAAGGTCACCCAGCTGGCTTCATGGGGGAGAGTGGAATCGAACCAGGTATTCCCAGATAAGAGTCCAACCCCCTTAACCAGTAGACCAGACTGGCTCACAGAAAGAAGCGTGGTTGAACCAGCTGAAAGTTGGTTCTGAGGGAAAGACTGAACGGGAAAAATGTTTGTCTACTATACAGTATGACATAGTTTGAGTGACTGCGGTGAGGCTTGGTATTGAGCTTAGCCTAAGGGGCGCCATTTTATAAGTATGGCTTTGTTGGCAGTTTTGCAGAAGCCCCTCTGAACCTGTAAACAAAGAAGGCGAGAATCCGAGTAAACTCCTGTTCCTTGTACTGCCAAATCGTTTGTGTGGTTATACTCCACTTTGCAGATCGTTCAAAACCCATGAAACCATCTGTGTGAGAAGGTAGTATTTGAATTCAAAGCTTTCCCCCCCACTGGATGTTCTTTCTCCACGCTTGCCTGGACCGGCCCGTGTTTTCTTGTCAACACGATCTTTTTCCTTCATTTTGCAACTTGTGATGATGATAAATTACAAATCCTTCCAGAAATGTGAAGTTTACCCTAAATGTTGTCCAAGAAACCGATTGTGTCTCAAGGTTCCTCCAGCGTGGCAAATGCAGGTAAATAGGTAACTCCATTTGGAAAGTTCCCTTCGGCCACTTGTGATGTTAATCTCCATTGTTCAGAAGGGGAAGGGGGGAATTTTGCATTTGAAAAAAACTGGGAAGACCGGCAAGCCTTTCGAAGGGGAGCCGGAAATGGTGAGGTGCACCGACCAGCTTCAGTCTGCATTGTGCTAGTAGCAGAGGCGGGGAACGAAAGGGGGATGGATCTGCATCGGCTGTGCCTGCTGGCTGTGTGTCTGTGTGCCCCCCTCCCCTTTTGCACGGGGCTCTTGCACGGATAAGGCAGCCAGCGCGGATGCACGGGGCTCCTTGATGATCCCAGAGGAGGAGGAGGAGGTAAAAGGGGGAGCAGGAGAAACAGGGAGGGGAAGAAGAGGGGCATTTGCATGGGGGACAGAATCCCCTGGGGGGCGTCCAGACCCCTTGCAATAACCCCCTGTGGAGTGGGGCTGCGAAGGTTTCTCTCCCCTTTTGGGCGGTTTGAGGCTTGCAGGGAACTTTGCTTTTGTTCAGGGAGGGAGGAGGGAAAAGGATCCTTGGCATAAAGTGGGGAATTCGGGACCCGGGTCCATGGAGAAGGTCGGTCGGGACCCAGGTATCCGGGGCGCCCCGTCTTTTCCCCATTTGCACTCTCCCATCTGCAAGGAGGCGCAGGGGGGGGGGGCGTTGAAAGTGCCTTGCCCTGGGTGGGGGGTTCCGTTTGCCCTCTGTCCTCCCCCTGCCTTTCCCTTACAATCTGGGGTGGGGACTCCCCCCCCCAAGAAAAGCAGCTCTTGCTCCCTTTGTAACACGCCTTTGGTTTGCGCCTCTTTGGCTGCTTTCACACCTAAGTTTTAATCCAGCTTCAGTCTGCTTTGATAGTGAGAAAACACATGATTTCTTTCCTCATTTCCTACTCCATAAAATCCACCTCTGGGTCAAATAATGTGTTAGGACAGTGATGGCGAACCTTTTGAGCTTGGTGTGTCAAAATTTGCAAGAAAACCTAGCTTAACTCAGGTGCTGTGTCACATCTAGAAATATCCATAATTTTGTGATATTTGTAGCTCTAGTAAAAAAAGTTATATTTTTGATATATGTTTTAATTAAAAGCAAAAACAAATAATTCTTTACATTAGTGACTTTTGTTGCTAAATCTTCAATTGAAAGTTGGTATTTCATACACTTTAAGAACAAGCAAGCACTACACATCCAGGTGCCAGGGTGACCATGTGTGTCACCCAAAAGGGCTTGGCGTGTCACCTGTGACACGCGTGTCATAGGTTGGCCATCACCGTGTTAGGAAAATAAGTGTTCACTTTGCTGATGTGTTCTTCTGTTCTGAAAGTGGACTGGAGCCGGATGAATACTTAGAACATAAGAGCATAAGAGAGGCCCTGCTGGATCAGGCCACAGCCCATCTAGTCCACCATCCTGTTGCACACAGTGGCCCACGAAATGCTCATGGGCATCTCAAACAGAGACAAGGACAAACCTTTTCCTGCTCTTGAATCCCAGGAAATGGCATTAGAAGTGTCCTGCTTCCACCCCCACCCTGAAAGATAGTCCTAGACATTCATTCTAGTATCCATTGATACATCTGTCATCCATAAATTTGTCTAATCCTAACTTGAAGCTATCTAGACTGGTAGCTGTCACCACCTCTTCCGGCAGCACATTCCATAAACTGATGACCCTCTGGGTGGAGAAATACTTCCCCTTGTCGGATCCAACTCTCCTACCGAATCAGCTTCATAGAGTGCCACCTGGTTCTAGTGTTGTGCAAAAGAGAAAAGAAATTTTCTCTATCCACCTTTTCTATACCATGCATAACTTTATATGCTTCAATCCTGTCCCCTCTTAAACGTCTTTTCTCCAGACTGAAGAGGCCTAGACGTTGCAGCCTGATTTCGTAAGGGATTTTGTTCCAGCCCTTTAATCATTCTGGTTGCCCTTCTCTGCACCTTCTCTAGTTCCACAATATCCTTTTTAAGGTGTGGTGACCAGAATTGTACACAATATTCCAAATGTGGTCTCACCATAGATTTATAAAGAGGCAAAATGACACTTGCTGACTTATTTTCTATTCCCTTCCTAATTATTCCCAGCATTGAATTAGCTTTTTTCGCTGCTGCTGTGCACTGGGTTGACACCTTCATCGAACTGTCCACCAAAACCCCGAGATCCCTTTCCTGATGTGTTGCAGAAAACTCAGACCCCATCAGTTTATAGACGTAATTTGGATTTTTGGTCCCAATGTGCATTACTTTGCACTTGTTAAAACTAAAGCACATTTGCCACTTGGTTGCCCACTCACCCAATGCTGAGAGATCCCTCTGGAGCTCTTGGGAATCTCTTTCGGTTTTTACTACCCTGAATAATTTAGTATCATCAGCAAACTTTGCTATTTTACTATGTACCCCTTCTTCTAGATCATCATTGACGAATAAATTAAAAAGCATTGGTCCCAACACTCAGCCTTGAGGGACCCCACTTTTTACCTCTTTCCAACCTGAGAATTTGCCATTTATTACTACTCTGTGCTTTCTGCCCTTAAGCCAGTCATAAATCCAGGACTGAACCTGTCCTTTTATTCCATGGCTGATGGGTTTACTTAGGTGTGAACACAGGCTCTGAGGGCTACTGGGCTCCTCGTGGCTCCCTTTTCCGCAGTTATGTCTTTTCCGTGTGTGTGGACAGGCCTCCCTCTTCTGGGCTTCCAAATGGTTCTTCTCCATCAGTCAAGAGGTGCGTCTGTGTCTTTACGTTCTCACGTGACTGGGTGCTGCTCTATTATATCATATTTCCTCTTTCTCATTCCCTTCCTAAGAACCTCAGAGGAGCCCTGCTGGATCAGGCCACAGCCCATCCAGTTCAGCATCCCGATTCCCACAATGTCCCACCAGTTGCTTCTGGATCTCCCTCAAGGAGAAGATGAAGGCACAACTGCCTGCAGATGGCCTTGAGAGACATCCTGCTCCACGTGATACCTAAGCAGCCATTCTAGGAGCCAATGAGATCCCTGTCCTCCATGAATTTATCCAGTCCTTTCTAAAAACCACCCAGGCTGGTTGCTACCACCACCTCCATGGACTGGTGACCCTCTGGGTGAAAAAATACTTCCCCTGGTTGGTCCTAACTTGCTGGCGCATCAGTTTCACAGAGTCCCTCCCTTGTCCAAGTGTTGTGGATTTTTTCTCTATCTACCTCTTCTACACCATGCAAGATTTTATACAGTCCAATTAGGCCCACTCTTAAATGTCCTCTTTCCAGGCTGACAGGGCCTAAAAATTGCCGTACTGATTTCACAAGTAACTTGCTCCAGCCCCTTCATCATTCTGTTCCCTTTCTTTCATTTCCCCCCATATTTGTACTTATTTGAGAATAAATGCTTATAAAGCTTAGTTGTCACATCAAGAATGGATTAAATTTCTGTCTGTCTCCTGACATAAAATCCCAGACCATATTTGTCTTTTATCATTTTTCCTTCTCAGTGTCCAGCTTTCAGAGCTATAGATTACAGCAAGAAAGACCATTATTTCAATTACTCTGACATTTTTTAAATCAGGATAATAATGACCTCATCCACTTCTTTCTCAATAGATTCAAATTACTCGACCATGAAGGTTCATGTGGAGTTTGCCTTCTAACTATTTACCTCTAATTCAGTTTCTGCCCTTACTGTTCTCTTTCTTCCCTCCTTGGTTCTTTATATGTACTTCTAGAAGACTCAACTCATCTGTTGATTTTGCTTGTTCATGTTCACACCTTCAAAGATAGATTCTGACCTCCTTTTATTTCACTCCTTCAATTCTTACCATCAAAGGCAATGGGGAAAATATCCACCCTTGTTCCTTTTCTTTCCTCTGAATCATTTTTTTCTGATCAAATTCATTTTTTAAAATTGTATTTCCCAGAGCACTGAAAAGTTTTATGTCATCAGGCATTCGGATTGGCCTAAAACGATGGAGCTCCAACTTGAATCTCGACCAAATTCTCTGAAGGTGTTCCAAGCATTTTAATTTATTTGCTCCGTGAAACAGAGTTTAAAAATTCCTTTAGGAGGGAGCTGAGGTAAAGAGATCTGGGAGACAGAGATGTGTATGATCATAAAAGGCCTGTTCGGTTTGTAAGAGAGCTAGACCTGTTGGGCCCTGAATCTAAAAGTATCCAGCTGAATCTAAAAACCGGATGGCCTGTTTCACACCTCCCAAACCCCTCTTCCTACATTCCAGTTGTGCCCACTGCCTCCCTCAGTCAAGTCTGGCACCTCACTGGATAATACTGGGGCCTGTCTGTTGGGTATGTACCACTGTCAATCTGCTCTTGTTGGCCATGTGGCCTTGGGAAGACGTATAGAGATGTATCTTGCACCCTTGAAGGCCGACTAAGGTTCCCAGAGTAAATGACAAAACATACTCCCAGAAGGCCTAGCATGTGGCTGGGCCCTTGTCCACCTCCTTCAGTGGCTACAGCTTAACCGATCATATTCAAGGCCTCGGCAGGAAGTGGACACAAAGATAATGTCTTGAATCCTATGAAAATGAAACTCTAAACTTTCTCCGCTCCCCAAAAGGGAAATGAAGCTTCCTTTTTCTGACCAAAAATAATGGGCTCCTTGCAGACATTTGTTTGAAAAACACAAATTCTCTTTTGCTTTGTTTTGATCTCCTTTTAGGGGGCATCTGAGAGTTTTCCTCAGGGAAAAGAGACATCTGGATCCAAGCTACATCCAAGAATCAAGAAGGAATTGGTGGCCATGACTTCTCTGGGTTAGCAGGCTGGATGCTTCATTTGGTTGGTCTATTTATATAAGGTGTAATTATGGAAGATGCTTAGATGAGGTGGACCACTCTGGCTGGATTCTTGGTGTGGTCCAGCAGCTGGACAGATCCACATTTGGACAGCTGTCTTACAACAGCTGCTGTGCTGATCTCTATGTTCACATGAACTTTGGAGCCTGCCTCCAACATTTCCAGCGACCAAGGACAAATGTTCCCAGTGCCACATTTACTCCCCACTGTGGCCTGATTTACATTTTACTAGATTAGTGTTCAAGGTTGCTGTCATCTTGGAATGGGCATCCATTTTTGGGAAGCTCAGTTTGGTCTACACAGAATCCAGTGTGTTCTTGCTCGAAGAAAGGCCCTGAGGGGGACTATGGCGTGCACTGAACTGGATCACCATGTTACCAACACTGCTCCAGTATATACTGTAAGCAAATGTGGAGGGAGCTAAATTTGGATAATTTGGATTACTTTGAAGCCCAAAAGCACCAAATTTGAACTTCCCAGGGAATTTGTACTTGGACCGCTACATGGGTTTTAAAATAACGAAGATTACCATAAATATAGAGGCAGAACCCATTTCAGACTCAAAAGCCAGTATTTCTTTGTTAAATCATTGCAAAGAATTTATCAGAAATACAGAAAAGAAGTTAAAATGAAACATAAAGCCATATCAGAAACATATTTCATTAGACATTTGAAAGAACAGAGATAGACATACCCCAAAGCCCCAAACATGACTAAATCCCATTAACACACCTCTATGCATTAAACTAAGTCTACCCCATTGTATTGAGACCAAAAATTATATTATGCAACAAAGAAAATCCCCAAAACACCATAAAATTGCCTTTTATGGGTGAAACCCCAGAAATAAGAATGAGGTTCCCATAAGAACAATTTCAGATCTTAAAGAAACATATAAAACCCAAAAAGAAAAATAAAATTAGTCCTAATTCTAGAAAGAATTCCCTAGCCCTAAACCTTTAATAAAATTAGTGGAAAAGTGAACAGAAAGGCATTTTCTGCTGTTCTCACCAATGATGTTTTCTCCATGCCCAGAAGTCCAAAATTACAGAGATGTATGATTACAGCAAACCGCATCTCTTTCAGGAACAAAACTGACTCAAAATTGAGCAGGTCTTCCGTCCCAGTCAGACTGATCCCCCCAAATGAGTAAAAATTAACAAGAAATACTGTTTAAAAATGATCTTTTAATTGCCTTGGCCAAGCAAGCCAAACTCAAACTACAAATTTTAAAATGTAGTTGTTGTAGTAAAACTCCTCCCACTTTCCATGTAGCAGAAAGAAGAAAGGGGGGGAATGGAAAAGGTTCCTTCAGGTATCTCTCGAGCATCACATGACAAAAAGGTAAAAAGAAGAGGAAGACACCATCTCTTCTCTGCTGGCCTTTCGTATAGCCAGAAATTGAACCTAAAAATGCTATTGGTTTTTCCCCTGTTAATGAATGAAATGTGTACATGTATCAAGTTTCCTTGTAGCTTCTTCCCAAAAGATACAAATTAACCTGCCAGCATCTCCAAAATCCTGTACTTTGACTCTTCCTGAGAGGTAAAAACTGGTTCTCTAGGTTGTCCCAACAGAAGTTAATCCCTTATGTTAACATGTCTCTCTGAGAGCAACTCTTATCTTATTCTTTCGTCTCCTCCAAGTTTAAGTATAATTATGGAATAATAGCTTATATGAACTCAGCAGATCCTTACAAACATGAAAACATAATTCAGCACATTTTCGTAAGATCCACTTCCACGGAAGCAAAAGATATCCTTCTCTCTTAGGAACTCAGTGATCAATTGTTAACCCATGTCAATAAGACTGCATGTTTATTCTGCAGCTCTTGTCCTGGCATTCAGGCCAACAGGAATATTTGCATCATCAGCTCTTGAATGGAGAAAAAAAAACCTGTCTTGTTTTAAAATGCCACAGAGCCTTCCTTTACTTTTTAGAAATATTTTGTAAATCCAGCGCTTTTTAATTCCATGTTAAAATGGTCAAGCCTCTCTTACTCCAATTAAGATCAAATCTTAAAGCTCTGATAGAACCTCATTCCGTTTTAGGGACACATGGCCCAAGATAATGCCTTTACACCAGAAGTTTTCCCAATCATATTTAGCCAATTATTTATTAATAATCATAAGTGGTATCAACCGTTAAGTGCCCTAAGGTTGTGAGTAGGACCGGATGGTATAAGGTGAGGGACGACAGAGAGATGTTAAGAAACCTAACAATTTGTTTTGGCTTTCAGATCTTAATGGGAGTTCTTTTCTTTCTCCTCTACAGAATATCAGCAGGAGCGATACCCCACACTCAGAATCTCAAAGTCCATAACACACCAAACAACTAATCAGCTATTAGGAAACCAGATGGAGGAAAAACCAAAGGATCAAAAAATTCAGAATGAAAAGCACTCAAAAGGCGGGACTTGGGACTCCTCTGCTTTTGAAGAAATGGAAATCCAGAGGGTTCTGATAGGAGAGGACTCGGAGGAAAGTGAGGGGAAAGAACATCCAGTTTGTGGGAAAATCTGTGGAGAAGAACAAGAACCAGGCAAGGATCCCACATGCAGTGCTGAGAAAGGATACATAAGTGGAGAATGTGGAAAGAGGTTCAGTGTTAGAAGTAACCTTTCTTCACATCAGAGAACCCACACAGGGGATAAGCCCTATGAATGTAAGGAGTGTGGGAAAAGCTTCCGCATAAGCACCCACCTTGCAGTGCATCTCAGAACCCACACCGGGGGGAAGCCATATATGTGCCTGGAATGTGGAAAGAGCTTCAGTGCTGTCAGTAGCCTTACTGAACATCGAAGAAACCACAGAGGGGAGAAACCATACATTTGTACGGGATGTGGAAAGAGCTTCAGTTCTAAAACTCATCTTACTCAACATCAAAGAATCCACACAGGGGAAAAGCCATACAGCTGTACTGAGTGTGGGAAGAGCTTCAGGTATAGTCGTTACCTTACGGATCATCGAAGAAGTCACACAGGAGAGAAACCTTTTGAATGCAGGGAATGTGGAATGAGGTTCAGTCAAAGAGGTCATCTTAATAGGCATCGAACGATTCACACAGGAGAGAAACCCTATGAATGTATGGAGTGCGGAGAGAGCTTCAGGTTAAGGGGATTTCTTACCTTGCATCAAACAGTCCACACAAGTGAGAAACCATATAAGTGTGTTGTGTGTGAGAAGAGCTTTAGAGATAGCACTTACCTGAAGTTTCATCAACGATCTCACACAGGAGAGAAGCCATATAAGTGCTTGGAGTGTGGAAAGAGCTTCAATCACAAGGGTTCCCTCAGAGATCATCAAAGAATTCATACAGGGGAGAAACCCTATGAATGTAAGGAGTGTGGAAAGAAGTTCCGTTTAAGCAGTACCCATAAAATGCATCAAAAAACCCACACTGGGGAGAAACCATATCATTGCATAGACTGTGGGAAGAGTTTCACTTTGAAAGCTGGGCTTACTATACATCAAAGGATTCACACAAGGAAGAAGCCTTACAGCTGTACTGAATGTGGGAAGGGCTTCATGACCAGCAGTCACCTTACAGTACATAAGAAAAGCCACTCAGAAAAACCATATAAATGTGAGGAGTGTGGAAAGAGCTTCAATCGCGAGAATTCCCTCAAAGATCATCAAAGAATTCATAGAGGAGAGAAACCATACGAATGTAGAGAATGTGGAAGGACCTTCACAGCAAGAGCTAACCTAACTGTTCATCAAAAAACACACACAGGGGAGAGGCTGTATGAATGTTTTGAGTGTGGGAAGAGGTTCACTGGTTCTGCAGGGCTTTCTTTACACCTACAACTTCACAGAAGGGAGATTGAAAGTAGCTTCAGTAGAAGTTAGCCTTTCCTTGCATGAAATTAATCACACAGGGAAACCATATAAATGTATGGAATGTGGACGCAGCCTTAGTCAAAATTGAACGTTTGCTCTCCATTGGAGAATACATATGGCAGAGAAACCATAAAAAATGTTTTGATTATGAAAAACAAAAATAGTTGCAACTTTAGTGTAGATCAAGGAATTGACACGGGAGAAACTATATAAATGTATGAAGGGTCGAAAGAGCTTCTGTTGAAACTCTTGATCTGAGAAGGAAACAAACAGGCTGAAAGCCATGGATATGTTCAGAATGTGGAGAGACTTTCAGTTGAAGATCTTACCTTGCTTTGCACAAAATAATTAACTCCAGAGAAAAGCTTTAAATATGGGGCAATAGTTTCAATCAAAGTGGATTTTGTGGCTTGGCTCAGGGAGAAAATATCCAAATCTGCAAGGTAAAAGAGGGAAAACTCTTGCTCCTCTAAGCTACAAGAAATCAGCAACCTTAAACATCCAACTAATTCGGTCAACTCATGTTCCAAAAGCTAGACAATCGCATCCTAGGGCTTCTACCTCAAAGAACTGGGAGCTGCTGGAATAAAGGAAGTTCAGCCTTGGAAATCAATGTCCCGGCACTATTTAATAAGGCAAGTTTTGTTTTTTTCCTTTAACATTCAGTAAAAGGTGGGAAAATACTAGCAACTATATATCAGGTATAGATTGGGATAAAAATGTAAATAAATAAAAATAAATAAAATTATCTAATTGTATATATCTGCTCCGTGCTTCAAATGCTTATACTGAATGGAAATCCTGCCCTGCTGTATATTTCCTCTTAATCTGTGGGGAAATTGACACTTTTCGTCCATGCACCTGAGCATTCAAGACATGGCTTTATCTGAGTGCCAGTAGCTCCTGAAATGCCAACTAAGTTTGGAATGGATCTGGCTTCCCAAAGTGTGGATGTTAAAAACATCCCAGGGAAGTGAAGATGGGAATGGGCTCTCAGTCCCTTGTATAATCCTGATGCTGTTTAATAGAGTTGTATCCCAGTTTATCATTGTATATCCATTCCTCTCTTCTTGCTGAGAACTTCATATTGTAATTGAGTTTTAATTTGGTAAAGTTCATTATTAAAAAGAGAGAGAAAAGAAATGGAAGGGTGTCTCCCTCTTAAGGAAGAATCTTTTCATCGTGACTTTGGGGTTTGGGATGGGGTGGAGACTGGTTTGAAGCTAGTGCTGTCATGGAGACCACTCCCTTCCATGGCATGGGCCAGTAGGCCTACCTGATCCAGACACATTACTTTGGACCAGAGAGGTGAGGGCAGAGAGGCCCATTAATTTGGACCACAGGTGAGTGTTGGGTACTCTTTTATGGCACAGCAGAATTGCACAGGGGAGAAACCCTATGAATGTTAGGAGTGTGGAAAGAGCTTCAGACAAGCAGCCATTCTTATTTCAAGTCTCAGGTGTCACACAGGAGGCAAACCATACAAGTGTGTGGAGTGTGGAAAGAGCTTCAGACCAAACGGTGCTGCCCTTTATGACAGCAGAATCCATATAGGACAGAAACCCTATAAATGTGTGGAGTGTGGAATGAGCTTCAGACTCAAAGGTGCCCATGAAACCCACCACAAAACCCATCGAGGATGGATCCCAGATAAGCAAACACCTGACTGGGGGAGAAGAACAAGAAGAAAAGTTGGCTATTCTACCCTGCTTTCCTCACCCATTTAAGGGGACTCAAAGTGGCTGACAAAGCTTTTCCATTCTTCTCCCCACAAGAAAATCCCTGTGAGGTTGGTGGCGCTGTGAGAGCTCAGAAGAGAGCTGTGACTAGCCCAAGGTCACCCAGCTGGCTTCATGGGGGAGAGTGGAATCAAACCGGGTATTCCAAGGTAAGAATCTGACTCCCTAACCAGTAGACCAAACTGGCTTACGGACAGTAGCGTGGTTGAATCAGCTTAAAGTTGGTTCTGAGGGAGACTGAACTAGATAAGTGTTTGTCACTCTATACTATGACATAGTTTGAGTCACTGTGGTGAGGCCTGGTATTGAGCTTAGCCTAAGGGGCACCATTTTAGAAGTATGGCTTTGTTGGCAGTTTTGCAGAAGCCCCTCTGAACCTGTAAACAAGAAAGGTGAGAATCCGAGTAAACTTCGTGTTCCTTGTACTGCCAAATCCTTTGTGTGGGGATAATCCACTTTGCAGACCGTTCAAAACCCATGAAACCATCTGTGTGAGAACGTAGTATTTGAATTCAAGGGTTTTTTTCCTCCGGATGTCCTTTCTTCACGCTTGCCTGGACCGGCCCGTGTTTTCTTGTCAACACGATCTTTTTTCTTCATTTTGCGACTTGTGATGAAATGTGAGGTTTACCCTAAATGTTGTCCAAGAAACTGATTGTGTCCCAAGGTTCCTCCAGCGTGGCAAATGCAGGTAAATAGGTAACTCCATTTGGAAAGTTCCCTTCGGCCACTTGTGATGTTAATCTCCATTGTTCAGAAGGGGAAGGGGGGGGGGATTTTTGCATTTGAAAAAAACTGGGAAGACCGGCCGACCTTCCCCCCTAACCTGGTCCCCCAAGCCTTTCGAAGGGGAGCCGGAAATGATGAGGTGCACCGGCCAGTCGCAACCCATCTAAGGCGTTGTGCTCGTAGGAGAGGCGGGGAATGAAAGGGGGATGGATCTGCATCGGCTGTGCCTGCTGGCTGTGTGTCTGTGTGCCCCCCTCCCCTTTTGCACGGGGCTCTTGCACGGAGGAAGGCAGCCAGCACGGATGCACGGGGCTCCTTGATGATCCCAGAGAAGGAGGAGGAGGTAAAAGGGGGAGCAGGAGAAACAGGGAGGGGAAGAAGAGGGGCATTTGCATGGGGGACAGAATCCCCTGGGGGGCGTCCAGACCCTTTGCAATAATCCGCTGCCAAGGCTGGGGGGGGGAGGGCTCCTGGTGGCTTTTTCCTGCGTGCAAAAAGCCTCGAGCTTTCCAAGCCCGGAGGATGCGAAGGGAAGCAGCAGGACCGCCAAGGGAGGCGAAGAAGCTCAAAGAGGCTGAAAGGGAGAGGACAAAGAGCTTCTTGGGAGTTGGGGCGAGGGATGGGAGTGAATGGGAGAAATGCGGAGCCCCCGGGTCCTTTGCGGCCATTGGGGGCTGTGGAGTGGGGCTGCGAAGGTTTCTCTCCCCTTTTGGGCGGTTTGAGGCTTGCAGGGAACTTTGCTTTTGATCAGGGAGGGAGGAGGGAAAAGGATCCTTGGCAGAAAGGGGTGGGGGGATTCGGGACTCGGGCTCATGGAGAGAGTGGGGCGGGGGGGGCACAGGCGTCCCTCTGCTCCCCCATTCCCACTCCCCCCATCCCCAAGAGGCGCAGGGGGAGGGCGTTGACATACCTTTATGAAGCCCGGGGGGGGGGGCGGGCGCCCCTTGGCCCTCTTTCCCCTTCCCCACTCTGCCTTGAAATCCCAAGGCGCGCACAAATGATTTCTTTCCTCATTTTCTACCACATAAAATCTACCTTTTGACCAAATAACGTGTTAGGACAATAACTGTTCACTTTGCTGATGTGTTGTTCCGTTCTGAAAGTGGACTGGAGTCGGATCAAAACTTCGGTGTGAACACGGACTCTGAGGGCAACAGCGCTCCTCCTCCCGGCTCCCTTTTCCACTGTTTTGTCTTTTCTCTGTCTAGACTGCGTGTGCGTGTGTGGACGGGCTTCCCCCTCCTTTGCGCTTTTGTGTTTTAAAATTGTATTTCCCAGCGCACTGAAAAGTTTTATGTCATCAGGCATTCGGACGGTCCTACAAGGATGGAGCTCCAACTTGAATCTTGACCAAATTCTCTTCTGTTACTAGAATTTTAATGTATTTGCTCAGTGAAACAGAGTTTAAAAATTCCTTTAGGAGGGAGCTGAGGTAAAGAGACCTGGGAGACAGAGATGTGCAAGGACGTAAAAGGCCAGATCAGTTTCTAAGGAAGGTAAACCTGTGGATGTGGACTGCTTGGTCCTGAATCTAAAAGCGTCCAGCTGATTCTAAAAACCGGGATGGCCTGTTTTGCAAATATTTTGCACACCTCCCAAACTGCTCCACCTTCCCACCTTCCAGTTGTGCCCGTTGCCTCCCCCAATCAATTCTGCCACCTCACTGGATAAAACGGGGGCCTCTCTGTTGGGCACATAGCATTCTCAGTCTGCTCTTGTTGGCCATGTGGTCTTGGGAAGACGTGTAGAGATGTATGCGATGGCTTTGGGATATCTGCCACCGCGGGTTCTTTTAGGTTATTCCCAGAGATTCTTTCAGTAGAGAGAAAAATAAAACTCAGGATGCTCGGAGGGTTGCTTTTCTTGTTGAATTTAATAGAATGTAACTATTTACAGTACTGTCTCCTCGCCACATCACCAGGCCTTTCTCCCACCATCCTCTCTCTTCTCCTCGAACTCCCAACTCTCCACTCCAGCTGTAACTTCCAGTGGTCACTTCACTCCCAACTAATTTATCCCTCCCCCACATTCATCAATGCAGCAGTTCCATAATCAGGCCTGCCTCCTCATTCATGGTTAAAGATGGAAGCATCACAATGCATCTTGCACCTTCGCCCTTGAAGGCTGACTAAGGTTTCCAGAGTTAATGACTGTGACGGTTTCAGGGTACAGGCTGCAAACTGCTTTGCTTTCTGGCCTTGCAGGCTTCTTGCAAAGCTGCAATTGCCAGCCTTGTTGCAGAGCAAAGCTTGTTGCAAACCCAGGATTTTGGCTGCAAAAAGAGCGGGAAATCCTGTGCGGGCCCTGTTGCAGTGATTGGCTGGAGTAGGGTTTTGGAGGGAAAAGCTGTCCGGGGATCTGAGTGCTGGAGGGGCTAGGGAAGGAGTTCCCACCAATCAGGCTGGAGGGACAGCAACCTCTGTTAGGAGTCTCCAGCAGCATTTTATTGCGGCTAGAGCCAATCAGGATCAGGGGTGTGTGTATAAATGAACACAGAGTACAGCAGAGAGTGTCTTCATGCTGGGCCAAGAGCTGAAAGGAGAAGAAGAGCTGAACCTGAAGGAGCCAGGCCAGTAGTTGACCAGGGGTCTTCGTGCTGGGACTGAGGCTGAAGGGAACAGAGGAGCTGATCCTGAGGGAGCTGGAACCAGTAGCTGACCAGTGGTCTTTTGGGCTGAGTGATTTCTGAAGGAAGCAATCGGGTGGATTGTAGCTCTGAGGGAGACTTCACTAGCAACTGACCAGGCTGGATGATCGGACAAGCAAGGATGGACTGGGCCTTGTGATCATCTAGGGCCACGTTCTGGTACACTGGCTTGGTTTGAGCTGTGGCCAAGCAAGTCAGAGGGGGAGGAACGTGGAGAGGTTTGTCTTTTAAAAGGGGAACTATTTTCCTTTAGAGAAAGGGGTAGCTCCTAGCTTTAAGAGACTTGCAAATTTAAACCAACAACTATCTGAACTTTAATATCTTTTTAGTATTGCTTGTGTATAATAATAAACTTGTTTTTGTTTACTGTTGAAACGCTTGCTACCAGTGTTTTGTGTCCACACTGTAGTATTCACTTGGCTGTTGCACAAACCCAGCATCCTAACAGGGCCAAGCTACTCCTCAGAGAGGGCAGGCACTAACTGGAACGCTGGGCATCGTGACAATTTGGTGGCAGCTCGGGACGAATCTTGATTCAGTCCGCTTTGACCAGAATACTACAGTAGCAAGCAATACTGTGTGTGATTGAGAAGGGCAGCCAGAGTTTGGCTCCTTTGTGAATGAGTCTGGTGTCTGGACACAGAGCCCTACGGTAGTGCCTGTGGGTCAGAACTCCTCCATCCCTGAAGTGTGAGTGTGCTAGACATCAGGGAGGGCTAGCAGGCACAGGTCCTGAGGTAAACGCTTAAGGTATTTGGTAAGGACCTGGTGTGCTGTAAGCCCTAGTATTTGGGTGAGCCTAGCCACAGTATAGTGGGGTCAGTAGGCCGGGTGACCGGAGGTAATTGCTTTGGGTAAAACGTACGGTCACCAGCTGGACACTGAACCACGTGGCTACACCCAAATAAGCCTGGTTCCGGAGGTAAACTGCCTGGGTAAAGTACGGAACCAGGGAGGGAAATACGTTCCCTGTGTGTTGGCTACAAATATCAGCAGCAGCACGGTAGATCAAGTGGTGGGGAGTCCCACACTTGATGCTAACTAGAAAAGGGACTAAAGCTGTTCCAAAGGGTCCAGGGGGACTGCCAGCTAGGCGTGTTAGTGGCAAGCGGCCCAGAGCCAGACCAAGGAAAACTAATATGGAGCCCGCAGTTAGTCAGGAGGTTTCAACCCCAGAGCCAAGTGTGGGTGCGGGGCCAGGAACTCCTGAAGCTGTGCCAGGAGTGGCACAGGACAGAGGGCTCGCTGAGCTCAAACTGAGGCTCGAGTATGAGCTGGAGATGAAAATAATGGAAAAACGATTAGAATTGGAAATGGCCAGAGAGTTAGCTGCAATGGCTGGTGTGTTAAAAGGAGTCCTAAGGAGCCTGGGACTCCAAATTCTTCTGTGGGTGATCCATCTGAGTGTCGAGTTGCGGTCATCACTGGAAGGGATCCAGGAAGCTGGTGCCAGGTCGGAAGGGCCAAGGTCTAGAGCATCCTACGCCGAGACCGGGGAGACCAACAGGACAGCATCTCCAGGCAACCGGGTCAGCAAGGAGCTGGATCCCACAGCAGGACCACTGCCAGATGGGACCAGCAAAGAACCAGACTGATTTTGGACTCAGTGGACTATTTGAGTGACTTTGGGAAATGTGTTTAGTTGTATATAGTTAGTTAAGGAAATTCTTTTACAGAGACTTTGGACTTTTATAGAGTGTGTTTATTAGATAGTTAGATTTATGTTTAGTCACACTCCTCTTTGGGAGACAAATGTCCATGGGACAGTTGTGCCCCAGGTACATTTGTCTTTTTTGGGGAAGGGAGGGGTTGTGATGGTTTCAGGGTACAGGCTGCAAACTGCTTTGCTTTCTGGCCTTGCAGGCTTCTTGCAAGCTGCAATTGCCAGCCTTGTTGCAAAGCAAAGCTTGTTGCAAACGCAGGATTTTGGCTGCAAAAAGAGCGGGAAATCCTGTGCGGGCCCTGTTGTAGTGATTGGCTGGAGTAGGGTTTTGGAGGGAAAAGCTGTCCGGGGATCTGAGTGCTGGAGGGGCTAGGGAAGGAGTTCCCACCAATCAGGCTGGAGGGACAGCAACCTCTGTTAGGAGTCTCCAGCAGCATTTTATTGCGGCTAGAGCCAATCAGGATCAGGGGTGTGTGTATAAATGAACACAGAGTACAGCAGAGAGTGTCTTCATGCTGGGCCAAGAGCTGAAAGGAGAAGAAGAGCTGAACCTGAAGGAGCCAGACCAGTAGTTGACCAGGGGTCTTCGTGCTGGGACTGAGGCTGAAGGGAACAGAGGAGCTGATCCTGAGGGAGCTGGAACCAGTAGCTGACCAGTGGTCTTTTGGGCTGAGTGATTTCTGAAGGAAGCAATCGGGTGGATTGTAGCTCTGAGGGAGACTTCACTAGCAACTGACCAGGCTGGATGATCGGACAAGCAAGGACGGACTGGGCCTTGTGATCATCTAGGGCCACGTTCTGGTACACTGGCTTGGCGTGAGCTGTGGCCAAGCAAGTCAGAGGGGGAGGAACGTGGAGAGGTTTGTCTTTTAAAAGGGGAACTATTTTCCTTTAGAGAAAGGGGTAGCTCCTAGCTTTAAGAGACTTGCAAATTTAAACCAACAACTATCTGAACTTTATTATCTTTTTAGTATTGCTTGTGTATAATAATAAACTTGTTTTTGTTTACTGTTGAAACACTTGCTACCAGTGTTTTGTGTCCACACTGTAGTATTCACTTGGCCGTTGCACAAACCCAGCATCCTAACAGGGCCAAGCTACTCCTCAGAGAGGGCAGGCACTAACTGGAACGCTGGGCATCGTGGCAATGACGTTCTCCAAGAAGGCCTGGAGTGTGGCTGTGGCCTTGTCCACTACCTTCAGTGGCTACAGCTTAACCAGTCACGTTCAAGGCCTCTGCAGGAAGTGGATACAAAGATAACATCTTTAATCCTATGGAAATGTAACTCCGAGCCTTCTCCTCTCCCCAAATGGGAAATGAAGCTTCCTTCTTCCAAACAAAAATAATGGGCTGCTTGGAGACATTTGTTTGAAAAACTCATATTCTCTTTTGCTTTGTTTTGATCTCCTTTTTGGTGGCGGCGGCGTTTTTCCTGAAGGAAAGGAGACATCTGTATCCAAGCTACGTCCAAGAATCAAGAAGGATTTGGTGACCATGATGTCTCCGGGTAAGCGTGCTGGATGGTTCGTTTGGTTGGTAAATTTATACAAGGTGTAATTAGGGAAGATGCTTATTATATTTGGCTAGTAAACTAAGGTATAAATATAATGCTTTCCTGTTCTGGATTCACATTTCCTTATGGAGGAGGCAGGAAACACCTGAGGCAATTTCTTTCTTCTTTTTGGTCAGATGTGAAGGAGAAGTTCTCCTTTTGTGTAAAAGAAGAGGCAGATGGGCATAAATGGACGTGCTTCACAAATCGAAGGAGAGAGGGAAACACCACAGAGAAGGTTTGGCTTTTAGTAACTGCCGTCTGACTCTTGGTAATTTGTGGATCCCACATTACTACTTCTCTTCATGATCCAAGAGATTTTAAAGGTACTTTGTGGGAGGAACATCATTTTGCTCAGGAGCCTCGTTCCAGCTTCTGCACCAGTTTGGTCTTGTGGTTAGAGGGTCAGACTCTTTATCGTGGAGTCACCAGGTTTGATTCCATATTTCTGCATGAAATCATCTGGGTGACTGTAGGCTAGTCACAGCTCTCTTTCTGAGTTCTCACAGGTACCTTGGTGCATGTCTGTTGTGGGGAGAAGAGCAGAAGGCTTATCAGTGACCCCGTGTCAAGTGTCTTACTTTGAGGAAGTCCTTCTCCCAGCTGAAACAGGAAGACCCTCAATTCCTGGATCTTTGTCCTTCCTCTTGATGAATTCCCCATCTTGTCAGCCTTAAGCGTTTCTAGGTCCCCTTCCAAAGATGCAACCCATTCCAGGGCAGAAATAAACAAAATCCTTCATGCTGAGTACATGTCCTTTTTCAGGCGGATGTCATGAGGCCAGCCTTAGAATTGCAAATAGCTTTTTTCCCTGTTAAAGAAAATTCTGACCACAATTCAGTTCTAATGTGTATCCCCGTTTATTGGTACAACATGCATGAAGGAAGGAAGGAGGGCTATTATAGTTCTTCCTTGGAAAAGAGAACAAGCTTAGGGTTTATATAATAGTACATGTATGCCAGCCCCCAAACCACAGAACTCATCACAATCCTGGAATCCCCCCCATACTAAGTTAATTGAATATACAGTGGTACCTCGACATACAAGTGCCCTGACATACAAGTGTTTTGAGATACAAGCCGCCGAGCGAGTGATATTTTGCTTTGAGATGAGAGCAAGATTTGAGATACGATTATGTAAATACAGTACAGTACATAACAAAAACAACTGAGGTGGTGTTTTGGGAGCTGGAATGGATTAATGGGAAAATTGCTTTGAGATACGAGTGATTTGACATAAGAGCAAGGTTACGGAACGAATTAAACTTGTATGTCAAGGTACCACTGTACTGGTAGTTCCTCTCTTTGTAAAGTGCCAAGATACCAGTTGGTTCCTGTTTATCCTAAGTCGCTAATCAAGCAACTAAATTGTGCTTTCCTGTTTTCACTCCTACGTGCCCCATTGCTCAAGCAAGGCTGATTACACATTTTCCTGTAGCTGCTAGAGTATAATTTTGCTATAGAGAAGCTAAGATGGCTGTACTTTGGTCAGTCTGAGAACTTTGGACATTCATTAGGGGAGGCTCCCTACTTCCGTCTTTATCATTCCCCCAGGCCCAAGCACAGATATTCCCAAGGTCCGCTGCCCTCTCCTTTCACATCCAAGCACCCTGGAGTTATCTTTCTTAACATAACCATGAGATTGCACCAGATTCCCACCAGTCCATCATCCTTGCAGTATTACAGTCCCTAATAGGCAATTGTATATACCACACGTTCAACTAAACATTCCAACATTTTCCTTCCGCGGTTACCAGATTAGCTGCAGTTACCCATCATGCTTTAGGGCACAACAACTATGGTTGTGCTGCAGCTACATATTAAGCTTATAGTAAAATGCAACACCTTCACCTAATCCAGGCCCCATTCACAGGACATTCACAACCTCCCCTGAATAAGATACAGTATTAAGAAGAAATAGCTCTTAATGTTTGCAGCATCCCTATGGAATCTATTCCTTTGCACTGCACTTGCTTATTACATTTCTATAGCCACCCAGGAATACAGTGATCCATAAAAAATATATAATGGTCAACATGTTAACTAGAATAAAAAAAGACGGTTTGAAAAGCAAGTGGACAGGATGAATAGGAAGGTCAGTTTGGTCTAGTGGTTAAGGAGCCAGACTTTTATCTGGGAATCAACGGGTTTGATTCTGCTATCCTCCACGAAGCAGATGGACGACATTGGGTTAGTCACAGCTCTCTTTGGATTTCGTTAAATGAGTGTTCCTGCTGGAAGAAAGGCCCTGGGGAGGACTGTGGTGTGCACTGAACTGGATCACCGTTAAGTGCAGATAAATCCTAAGGCTCTGAGTAGGAACATATGGTATAAGGTGAGGGAAGACAGAGAGATGAGTCGGTCATATTGGAGCAACTGAAAGAACATTAAAACTTAAGAAATAAAACTTCTTTTTCCTCTACAGAATATCAGCATGAACAGGAGAATGAGAATTTCAAAGGCCCGTCATTGGTATCGCATCAAACAGCTAATCAGCTGTTAGGAAGCCAGATGGAGGAAAAACCAAAGGATCAAAAAATTCACCATGACAAGCACTCAAAAGATGGGACTTGGGACTCCTCCGCTTCTGAAGGAACAGAAATCCTGAGAGTTCTGATACCAGAGGACTGGGAGGAAAGAGAGGGGAAAGAACATCCAGTTTGTGGAGAAGAACAAAATCCAGGCAAGGATTCCACATGCAGTGCTGAGAAAGGATTGGATAAAACCACAGAAAATTGGGAGGACTGGAAACCAGTTGCAATACTTGAAATATTTCCCACAGCAGCCCAAGGATACATATGTGCAGAATGTGGAAAGAGCTTCAGTGTTAGAAGTAGCCTTGCTTCACATCAAAGAAGCCACACAGAGGAGAAACCACATGAATGTAAGGAGTGTGGGAAGAGATTCTATGCTAGAGGTAGCCTTACGTCTCATCAAAGAATCCACACAGGGGAGAAACCCTATGAATGTAAGGACTGTGGGAAAAGCTTCCGCATGAGCACCCACCTTACAGTGCACCTCAGAACCCACACCGGGGAGAAGCCATATAAGTGTCTGGAATGTGGAAAGAGCTTCAGTGCGAGCAGTAGCCTTACTGAACATCGAAGAACCCACACAGGGGAGAAACCATACATTTGTACAGGATGTGGGAAGAGCTTCATTTCTAAAACTCAACTTACTCGACATCAAAGAATCCACACAGGGGAGAAGCCATACAATTGCACTGAGTGTGGGAAAAGCTTCAGGCTAAGTCGTCACATTATGGATCATCAAAGAACCCACACAGGAGAGAAACCCTTTGAATGTAAAGAATGTGGAATGAGGTTCAATCAAACAAGTCATCTTAATAGGCATCGAACAATTCACACAGGGGAGAAACCCTATGAATGTAAGGAGTGCGGAAAGAGCTTCAGGTTAAGGGGGGAACTTACATTGCATGAAACGGTCCACACAAGTAAGAAACCGTACAAGTGTGGTGTTTGTGAGAAGAGCTTCAGAGACAGCACTTACCTGAAGTTTCATCAAAGATCTCACACGGGGGAGAAGCCATATATGTGCATGGAGTGTGGAAAGGGCTTCCATCGTAGGGATGTCCTCAAAGCACATCAAATAATCCACACCGGGGAGAAACCGTATGAATGTTTTGAGTGTGGGAGGAGTTTCAGTAGATCTTCAGGGTTTTCTTCACATCTGCAAATTCACAGACGGTTACTTGGAAATAGCTTCAGTAGAAGTTAGCCTTTTGTTCCCTGAAAGTAATCACAAGGGGAAACCATATCAATGTATAGAACGTGGAAAGAGCTTTAGTCAAAATGGAGCATTTGCTTTCCATTGGAGAATCCATACGGCAGAAAGCATATAAAGTTTTCAATTATGAAAAAAAATTAATAGGAACTATTGCACATGAAGGAACTAACATGGGAGACATACATATAAATGTATGAAGGGTGTAAAGAGCTTCTATTGAAACTTTTAACTTTCTTTCCATCAGAGTAAGAAGCTATGGAATAGTCTCTGCCTTGGGGTACGTCAGTCCCCTTTTGTGTATACATTCAGGAAGGTGGAGAAGATGTACCTCTTTGAGCTGGCCTGTGGCTAAAGTGACTCTACTTCCCCCTCCACTGCAGAAAATTTATTTTAATATTTGGGACATTCCTTTAAATGTGCTGAATCTTTTAAAAATGTTTTTATGTAAATTTTTTATACACTGATTTGTAAACTGCTGTTTTAAAGGTGTCGCCCGCCCTGAGACGATCAGGCATAGGGCAGAATATAAATATAAATAAATAAATAAATAAACAAGCAGGTGCCAGAGAAAAGTTTTACATATGGGGAAATAGTTACAATCAAAGTGGATTTCTTGGCTTGGAACAGGGAGAACATAGCCAAATCTTTAAGGTAATAGAGGGAACCCTCTTCCTCCTCTAAGAAACAAGAAGTCAGCAGCCTTAAACATCCAGCTGAGCCAGTCAACTCAAGTTCCAAAAGCTATAGAATAGCATTCTAGGGTTTATGCCTCAAAGGAGAGCTGCTGGAACAAAGAAGGATGCTCAGTCTTGGAAATCAATGTGCCAGGGCTATTTAATAAAGGGGGAAAAATGACAACTGGTCTTAACATTCAGTAAAAGGTGGGAAAATATGAGCAACTGTCCAACTGTATCTGCTCTGAGCTTTAAATGCACCTGGAGGCTAAGTGCTAGAATGCTTTAAGCATCCACACTTCCGGGTCCCCGGCACATTGAAGACTTGGCTTTATCTTAGTGCTAATAGCTCCTGTTATGGCAGCCACCACAGAGCCCTGGTGATGGCACCAGCCTGCCTGTGCAGCACTGTCACCAGGGTAACCTGATGGGCCAGCGCACCATTCTGCCTGTGCTGCCAGTCATGTGTTCCCTCTGCACGTTGTCCCGTTGGAAGGCATGTGGCGAACTTTACATACTCTGCCTCTAGTCTAAGCTTGGTACAATATGCTGCGTTGGGAATACTTTTGAAGAGACAACTCTCTGGAAAGTGGATGGAGCATGTGGGAGAAGGTTGATGTGAATTTGCCCTACGTCTAAATACTCCACAAAGAGCTGACATTGGGATTTAATTTGTCAAATCTCACGAGATTTGAGTTGATCCAATTTAAGATGAAGATACAAGTTGGTTGTTCCTTTAGAAATCTTACACTGAAAAACACGATAACCCCTTAACGTTCCTTCATTTTTACAAAAATAAAGTGGTTGTCTCTATTTCCCACTTGGAGCTTTGATCTCTGTCCTAAATGTGGCAACTCTGGTTCGCACCATTATTGATACAACCATACTGGATAGGCATTCTGCTGTTGTTTTTGTTCTTGGTTTATTTGTTTAATGATATCTACTGTAATCTTGTTTGTTCAATAAAAATTTAAAAGAAAATTACAATGTGGCTGATGGTATAAGCTATCTTAGTTAATTTGTAGTAAAAGTTCTTGACTGTGGGTTATATTATACTCTGTATATGAGCCATTTCAGTTGTGTAGTCAGTTAAATGTATCCCAGCATGCTTTGTTTGTGCCTCTTCTGGGTGACAGGAGTGCTGCCAGGTGGGGCAGGGGCATTTGCACTCCAAGTCACCCAGTTGGTGAGGCAGTGGTGCCGCACTTGCCTTTTGGCACCTTTGTTGCTCTGAGGTGATTATCTGTGCGACAGAGCCAATTTACCCTTAGCTGGCCCCAAGTTTGAAGTGGATCCGGTGTCCCAAAGTGGTTGTCGGAAATATCCCAGGAAGTGAAGATGGGAATGGGCTCTTGGTCTCTGTTTAGTTCTGATGCTCTTTAATGCAGTTGTGCCGCAGTTTATGGTTGTATATCCATTTCTAGCTTCTTGGCAACAGCTTCTTCATATTGTAATTCAGTTCTAATTTGGTAAAGTTTATTATTAAAAAGTGAGAGAGACGAAACGCCTGAAAGGCAAAGGAAGGAGGTTTCCCACTTTAGGAAGAGTCTCTTCACCATCACTTCATGGGGGGTTGGGGGTTGGGGGAGGGAGACTGGTCTGAACCAGTGCTGTCATGCAGACCAGACCCTTTACTTTAGACCAGAGACAGAGAGAGGTTAGTTCAGAGAGGCCCATTAGTCTGGACCACAGGCAGGGTACCCTTGTACAGCACCACAGAATTCACATGGGAGAAACCCCATAAATGTACAGAGTGTGGAACTTAAAGAGTAAAAAAGAACTTGTGTGTCGCCAGAGGATACACACTGGGGCGAAACCTTATGAATGTCAGGAGTGTGGGAAGAGCTTCAGACAAGCATCCATTCTTATTCTCAGGTGTCACACAGGAGAGAAACCATACAAGTGAATGGAGTGCAGAAAGAGCTTCCAATAGAACAATGCCCTTGTATATCATTGCAGAATCTGTACAGGGGCAGAAACCCTGTAAATGTCTGGAGTGTGGAAAGAGCTTCAGACTCAAAGGGGCACTTAAAACCCATCACAAATCCCATCTAGGACGGATCCCAGCTAACCAAATACCTGCCTGGGGAGTAGGGGACTCAGGTGGTTGAATCAGCTGAAAGTTGGTTCTGAGAGGGAAAGATGGAACTGGCAGTGTTTGTCTATGAGACATTTTGGTTCTGTGAGGTCTGGTGTTTAGCTTAGCCTAAATGGCGCCATTTTATAAGTAAGGGGTTTGTGGGCATTTTTGGAAAAGCGCCTCTGAACTTGTAAACAAGGAAAGTGGGAATCCGAGTAAACTCCGTGTTCCTTCAACTGCCAAATCCTTTGTGTGGTGATGCTTCACTTGGCATTTTGTTCAAAACACATGGAACAATCTGTATAAGAATGTAGAATTAGAATTGAAGGGTTTCCCCCCCTCCTGGATATCCTTTACGCTTTCCTGGACCTGCCTGAGTTTTCTTACCCACACGATCCTTCCCCCCCCCTTCATTTTACAAAGTGTGATGATGCCCTAAATGTTGTCCAAGAAACGGTTTGTGTCTCAAGGTTCCTCCAGCGTGGCAAATGCAGGTAAATAGATAACTCCATTTGGAAAGGTCCCTTCGGCCCCTTGTGACGTAAATCTCCACTGTTTAGAAGGGGAAGAGGGGGATTTTGCATTTGAAAAAAGTGGGAAGACCGGCCGACCTCCTCCCCCCGCTCTCCAAGCGTTTCCAATGGGAGCCGGAAATGATGAGTTGCGTTGGGCTTGTAAGAGAGGTGGAGTATGAAAGCGGAGAGGATCCGCATCAGCTGTGCCTGCTGGCTGTGTGTCTGTGTGCCCCCCTCCCCTTTTGCACGGGGCTCTTGCACGGAGGAAGGCAGCCAGCTCGGATGCACGGGGCCCCTTGATGATCCCAGAGGAGGAGGAGGAGGTAAATGGGGCAGCAAGAGAAGCAGGGAGGGGGGAGCATTTGCATGGGGGGAGCAGAATCCCTTGGGGGCGTCCACACCCGTTGCAATAATCCCGTGCCCGGCCCGGGGTGTGTGTGTCTCGAGGGTCTTTTCCTGGGTGCAAATAGCCTTGTGGTTTCCAAGCCCGGAGGATGCGAAGGGAAGCGGCAGGACCGCCAAGGGAGGCGAAGAAGCTCAAAGATGCTGAAAGGGAGAGAAGGAGAAGGACCTTGTTGAGGGGGGGGGAGAGGGAGGGGAGTGAATGGGAGAAATGCGGAGCCCCCGGGTCCTTTGCGGCCATTGGGGGCTGTGGAGTGGGGCTGCGAAGGTTTCTCCCCCCTTTTTGGGCGGTTTGAGGCTTGCAGGGAACTTTGCTCAGGGAGGGAGGAGGGAAAAGGATCCTTGGCAGAAAGGGGGGAATTCGGGACTCGAACCCATGGAGAGGGTCGGGCGGAACCGAGGTGTTCCGAGGCGCCCCCTCTTTTCCCCATTTTCACTCTCCCATCTGCAAGGGGAAAGCAGGGGGAGGGCGTTGAAAGTGCCTTGCCTCCAGCCCTTGGGGGTGGGGTTCCTTTGCCCTCTATCCTAGACCTGCGTTTCCCTTAAAATCTGGGGTGGGGACTCCCCCCCCCATGCGAAAAAGCAGCTGTTGCTCCCTTTGGAACATGCGTTCGGCTTGTGCCTCTTTGGCTGCTTTCACACCTAAGTTTTAATCCAGCTTCAGTCTGCTTTCATAGTGAGAAAACGCATCAGCGAAGTGGTAAGCTGGTTTCTTTGGGCATTTTCTACCTCATAGAATCCACCTCTGGGTGAAATAATGTGTTAAGAAAATAACTCTTCGCTTTGCTTATGTGTTCTTCTGTTCTGAAAGTGGTCTGAATCTGGATCAAAATTTAGTGTGAACACAGCCTCCGAGGGGAACAGGGCTGCTCTTTTTCCGCTGTTTTGCCTCTTCTGTCTCCGGACTGAGTGTGCGTGTGGACAGGCCTTCCTCCTTTGCTCTTCCAAATGTTTCTTTTCCATCCATCAAGAGACGCGTCTGGGCATGTTTGTGTTCTCACGTAACTCTGTGCCCTAGGAAGGAGCTGAGTTAAAGAGATCTGGGACACAGAGATGTGCAAGAACATATTAGCCCAGATCAGTTTGTAAGAAACCTGGACCTGTGGATGTGGAATGTTTGGCCCTGAATCTAAAAACGTCCAGCCGATTCTAAAAACCGGGATGGTCTGTTTCACAAATGTTTTGCACACCTCCCAAACCACACCACCTGCCCACTCAGAGGAAGAGTTTGTGTGTCTTTACAAAATAAGGATTTTATATATGTCCATAAGCCATCTATATATCTTTATAAAGTTAAACCAGGGAGAAAAATTCTGGACTTTATGTGACCCTGAATACCTTACCAAGAATCTGGAGAAGGGGTCTGTATCTTTTCTTGTAGGCAGTTATGACTGGGAGGGTATACTGGGTGTCTTTATCTCCAAGGGGTCAACATTTTTAACCTTTTGAGAAGTGTTGGTCTCTGGTACCCAGCGTGAAGGTATCTTATCATATATTATCACTAGGGAAGTGCGACAGGTTGAAGTCATGTTGTTACTTAGCAGATATGCGAAGGATATGTGAAAGCATTCCTAGATAAAAATATATATTTAGAGATGTTTCAGTGAAAAGGTCATCAGGCAGGTGTCCTTTAATAAGGTTATCAATAATACTTTTCCTGCCCATGAGAGGCTTAAAGTGAGAATTCATGATCATGCATTGTATGTTCAAGGGAGGGGGTCATGCCAAGGAGTGTGTGACGTAGGCGGACACATATATTGCGACTTCATAGTACCCACAGCCAATGGGGAACAGAAGGAGGGATTTCGGCCGGGAATTAGGGATATAAAAGTGGATTGCATTTCTCACACCTTTGAGTTTCACCTCAGGGTGATTCTTGACTTTCTATAAAGATATATTTTTAAATGTCCTCTGTCTCAGCCTGACCTTATTAAGAGGTAAATGGTAAGTGTCTCTTATCGGGCATTGTTTACACCACCTTCAAATTGTGCCCACTGCCTCCCCAATCACGTCTGCCACCTCACTGGAGAATACCATGACTTCTCCTCCCTTCCTAGATTAGGCATTACGAACCCCAGGGCTTCTCTGTTGGCCACATACCTGGTCCCCGAAGGCCAGTGCCAGTCTGCTCTTGCTGGCCTTGTGGTACAGATCCATCTTACACCTTTCCCCCTCAAGACCGACTAAGCTTTCGAGAGTAAATGACAAGACATTCTCCCAGAAGGCCTAGCGTGTGGCTGTGCCCTTGTCCTCTTCCTGCAGTGGCTACCACTTAACCAATCACATTCAAAGCCTCGGCAGGAAGAGACACAAAGATGATGTTAGAAAAAGTCTTGACTCCTATGAAAATGAAAGTCTGAGCTTTCTTCACTCCCCAAATGGGAAATGAAATTCCCTCCTTATAGCCAAAAGGAATGGCCTCCTTGGAGACATCTGTTTGAAAAACCCATATTCTCTTTTGCTTTGTTTTAATCTCTTTTTAGGAAGCATCTGAGCGTTTCCCCAAGGAAGGGAGACATCTGGATCCAAGCTACCTCCAAGAATCAAGAAGGAATTGGTGGCAATGACTTCTCTGGGTAAGCACACTGGATGGTTCATTTGGTTGGTAAATTTTGGTAAGATATAATTGTGGAGAACACTGATCATACTTGGTTAGTAAACTCGGGTAAAAATATAATTCTTTCCTGTTCTGGAACCCAATATCCTTATGGAGGAGGCAGGAAACACCTGAGGGGATTTCTTTCCTTTTTCTGGTCATAAGAACCTGAGAACTGAAGAGGAGCCCTGCTGGATCAGGCCACAGCCCATCTAGTCCAGCATTCTGTCACACACAGTGGCTCATCAGTTGCCCAAGGGCATCTCAAGTGGAGGGATCTCAAGGGCAAACGTCCTGCTCTTGAACTCCAGCAAATGGCCTTAGAAACATCCCACTTGTCCCCCCAACCTGAAACATGTACTTAGGCATCCATTCTATTTGCCTTACCCTACATGTGTCATCCATAAATTTGCCTAACCCTTAAAGCCATCTAGGCTAGTAGCAGTTACCACCTCTTCCGGCAGCAAATTCCATAAACTGATGACCCTCTGGGTGAAGAAATACTTTCCCTTGTTGGATCCAACTCTCCTATCAGTCAGCTTCACAGAGCTCCCCCTGGTTCTAGTGTTGTGTGATAGAGAAAACAAATTTTCTCTGTCCACTTTTCTATACTGTGCATGATCTTATAGACTTCCATCAGGTCCCCTCTTAAACACTGTCTTTCCAGGCTGAAGAGGCCTAGATATTGCAGTCTGATTTTGTAAGGGAGGTGTTCTAGCCCCTTAATCATTCTAGTTGCCCTTTTCTGCACTTTTTCCAACTTGTTGAGGTGTAGTGACCAGAATTGCACACAGTATTTCAAATGTGGCCTCCTGCTACCTGTGGAGGAGTATCCTCGGTGCAAGAGAATATAGGCACATCCGCTAAGGAAGGGGCCCCAACTAAGGGAGGCTGTCCCAGCTCCCTCAGCTTGATGTCCTCCCTGCCTGAGGCCTCCACTCTCCAAGGCAGCTGGAGAGCTGCTCATCAAGGAGTGGGATGCTCCTGGACCTTTGTCCTTCATACCCATGAATTCCCCATCTTGTCAGCATTAAGCCTTTCTGAGTCACCATCCAGAGATGCAACTCATTTCATACATATACTTTATTCAGGCGGACATTATGAGGCCAGACTTACAGTTACAAAGGACGCTTTCCCCCCAGTCCCTAGCACAGATACTCCCAAGGGCCGCTGCCCACTCCTTTCATATCCAAGCAGCTTAGACCTACCCATATCTTAACATAACTGCGAGATTGCACTAGATTCCCACTAGCCCAGGATCCTTGTGGTATTACAGTCCCTAATAGGCAACTGAATGTGCCACACACTCAACTGAACATTCCCACGTTTCCCTTCTGCATTTACCCATCATCCTTAAGGGCACAACTACAGATTAGCTGCATTTACCCAGCATGCTTTAGGGCACAGCTACTATGATTGTGGTGTGACAACATATTAACCTGATAGTAATATGCAACACATACTACAGGGCTACAATACTAGCCATATCTGACAGCTTCACAGGATCCATACCCCATTCTCAGGACATTCACATCCTCCCCTGAGTAGGATGTTAAGAAGAAACAGCTGTGTTTGGAGCATCTTGATGGAATCTATTTATTCCTTTGCACTGTACTTATTAAATTTCTATAGCCACCCAATAACACAACGATCCATAAAAACAATATAATGTTAAACATTTTACCTAGAATAAAAAAAGACAGTTTGAAAAAAAAAAACGCTGCCAGGATGAATAGGAAGGTCAGTTTGGTCTAGTGCCTAAGGAGCCAGATTCTTATCTGGGAACGCCGGGGTTGATTCCTCCCTCCTCCATGAAGGCAGCTTGGTGACCTTGGGCTAATCACAGCTCTCTTCTGAGCTCTCACAGCCCCACCAACCTCACAGGCTGTTCCGTTGTGAGGAGAAGAACAGAAAGCTTTGTCAGCCCCTTTGAGTCCCCTTAAATGGGTGAGAAAAGTGGGGTAGAAAACCCAACTCTTCGTCTTTATCTACCACCAAAAACCATACAAGGTTGACCCCAGGCACACCTCCCTTGCGAAGTTATTCCAAAGTCTTGGTGCCACCACTAAATTGGCCCAGACTCTTGTGGCCACCTCATTGTGGACCAGACAGAGTAGGCCTTCGTTTGCCAATGTTAGCTTGTTTCCACACTTAGATGAGGTGGACCACTCTGGCTGGACTCCTGGTGTGGTTCACCAGCTGGATAGGTTCATATTTGGACACCTGTTTCACAACAGCTGCTGTGCTGATAGCGATTTTATATATATCTTTATATTTGGTAGTGTGGTAGCATTGATTTTACTTTTTAGATTTAAAACTCTGTTATTCCCTTCCAAGAGACACGCCTTTCATTTCCCTTTCTCTGCTATTAAGGTTGATAATAATGTTGCCTCCTTCCTGGTGCTGCAGCAGACAGCTCCTTCCCCCACTCTGCCTCGCTAGCAGTGGGTTAAAGATACAGTATCTGTTTAGAACTCCGGCCTAACTTGGCTCACTTTGAAAACAGAGTACTCAGTTGAAACTTCTTTAAAATAACAAGAAAACAAGTTTATTGTGTACAGCTTTCTTAATAATAAACAGGTAAGTTCACTAAGTCAATCACAGGTCCATTCACCCTTCTGACTGAACTGTCCCCAGCTTCCTCACTCAGCCCAAGGACTCCAATCCTATTCAGATTAATGCCAGCAGCATAAGGAACATATAACCATTTCAATTCTTTTACTTTCTAAACACCGTATATTCACTAATGACTCAGGACTCTATTCCCCAGCTTCCCTCAGGACAGCTTAGAGCCCGTTTCCCTCCTCCGTTAACCCCCTCTGGTCAGTTAACCCCAGGCAGAGAACACTAACAACTCCCTCAGGCTCCCTTAAATATAGGCCTGCCTGGCTAGCTTCACTCTGATTGGTGGAGACTCTGCCAGGAGTTTATTTCACACTCCCTCCTGGAGAGCTTGACTAGCCCCTCCCTTAAACTACTTACCATTACTAAAAAACACACTTTGGTGACACTTTTGAACGTCTGGACATACAGTGTTCACCACACCTTGTATTTTAACCAAGATAACTTAATTTTGTGGTTGAGGGGTCCTAGCGGGCATCGCACACCTCCCTAGGGAAGTTATTCCAAGGTCTTGGTGCCACCACTAAATTGGCCCAGACTCTTGTGGCCACCTCATTGTGGACCAGACAGAGTAGGCTTTCGTTTGCCAATCTGAGCTTGCTTCCACACTTAGATGAGGTGGACCACTCTGGCTGGACTCCTGGTGTGTTCCACCAGCTGGATAGGTTCATATTTGGACACCTGTTTCACAACAGCCGCTGTGCTGATCCCTATGTTCACATGAACTTTGGAGCCTGCCTCCAAACATTTCCAGTGACCGAGGACAAATGTTCCCAGTGCCACATTCACTCACCACTGTGGCCTGATTTACATGTTACTAGATCACTGTTGAAGGTTGCGGACATCTTGGAATGGGCAAACATTTTTGGCAGCGCTGCTTGATCTACACGGAATCCAATGTGGAAGGAGTGTTCTTGCTGAAAGAAAGACCCTGAGGAGGACTATGGTGTGCACTGAACTGGATCATAATTAAGTGCAGATAAACCCTAAAGCTGTGAGTAGGAACATATGGTATAACATGTCCCTTCAGGTAACTGGAAGCTATTTATGTCTTTAAATACTATAATCATCCTTAAACAGGACCCAGGGACCTTGGGCAAATGGGATACCACATCATGGAGAGGGCTACTGAGGTTGCCTTCTAAGAGAATAATAACTGGATTAGGCAGAAAGAGGTGGATAAAGAAATAATTTGGAGGGAAGACAGAGATGAGTTGGTCACATTGGAGCAACTGAAACAAAAATAAGACTTAAGTTTTGTTTTGACTTTCAGATCTTAATGGGAGTCCTCTTCTTTCTCCTCCACATCACTTTCTACAAACAGAATATCAGCACGAACAAGAAAATGAGTATTTCAAAGGCCCTTCATTGGTATCACACCAAATAACTAATCAGCTGTTAGGAATCCAAATGGAGGAAAAACCAAAGGATCAGAAAATTCACCATGAAAAGCACTCAGAAGATGTGACTTGGGACTCCTCCGCTTCTAAAGAAAGAGAAATCCTGAGGGTTCTGATACCAGAGGACAGGGAGGAAAGAGAGGGGAAAGAACATCCAGTTTGTGGGAAAATCTCTGGAGAAGAACAAATAACAGGCAAGGATCCCACATGCAATGCTGAGATAGGATGGGATAAAAGCACAGAAAATGGGGAGGATAGGAAACCAGTTGCAATGCTTGAAATATTTCCCACAGCAGCACAAGGATACATATGTGGAGAATGTGGAAAGAGCTTCGGTGTTAGAAGTAGCCTTTCTTCACATCAAAGAAGCCACACAGGGGAGAAACCACATGAATGTAAGCAGTGTGGGAAGAGATTCCGCATGAGCACACATTTTGCAATACACCTCAGAACCCACACCGGGGAGAAGCCATATATGTGCCTAGAATGTGGGAAGAGCTTCAGTGCCAGCGGTAGCCTTACTGAACATCGAAGAACCCACACAGGGGAGAAACCATACATTTGTATGACATGTGGGAAGAGCTTCAGTTCTAAAACTCATCTTACTCGCCATCAAAGAATCCACACAGGGGAGAGGCCATACAGCTGTATTGAGTGTGGGAAGAGCTTCAGGCTAAGTGGTAACCTTACGGATCATCGAAGAAGCCACACAGGAGAGAAACCCTTTGAATGTAAGGATTGTGGAATGAGGTTTAGTCAAAGAAGTAATCTTAATAGGCATCGAACAATTCACACAGGGGAGAAACCCTATGAATGTAAGGAGTGTGGAAAGAGCTTCAGGTTAAGGGGAGAACTTACATTGCATGAAACGGTCCACACAAGTGAGAAACCGTACAAGTGTGATGTTTGTGAGAAGAGCTTCAGAGATAGCACTTACCTGAAGGTTCATCAAAGATCTCACACAGGGGAGAAGCCATATAAGTGCATGGAGTGTGGAAAAAGATTCCAACGCACGAATTCGCTCAAAACACATCAAATAATCCACACAGGTGAGAAACCGTATCATTGCATAGACTGTGGAAAGAGCTTCACTCATGGTAAATCCCTTGAATTTCATCAAAGAATTCATACCGGGGAGAAACCCTATGAATGTAAGGAGTGTGGAAAGAGGTTCCATTTAAGCAGTACCCTTAAGAATCATCAAAGAACCCACACAGGGGAGAAACCATATCACTGCATAGACTGTGGGAAGAGTTTCACTTGGAAAGCTGGGCTTACTATACATCATAGGATTCACACAGGGGAGAAGCCCTACATCTGTACTGAATGTGGGAAGAGCTTTATGACAAGCAGTCACCTTATGGAACATAAGGAAACCCATTCAGGAAAACCATATAAATGTAAGGAGTGTGGAAAAGGATTCAGTGGGAACCGTAAACTTAGATTACATGAGAGCACCCACACAGGAGAAAAACCGTATAAATGCATTGAGTGTGGAAAGAGGTTCAGTGTAAGAAATAGCCTCAAAGGACATCAAAGAATCCACACAGGGGAGAAACCGTATCATTGCATAGACTGTGGAAAGAGCTTCACTCACAGTAATTCCCTTAAATATCATCAAAGAAATCATACAGGGGAGAAACCCTATGAATGTAAGGAGTGTGGAAAGAAGTTCCATGTAAGCAGTATCCTTAAAATTCATGAAAGAACCCACACAGGGGAGAAACCATATCATTGCATAGACTGTGGGAAGGGTTTCACTTCAAAAGCTGAGCTTACTATACATCAAAGGATTCACACAGGGGAGAAGCCCTACATCTGTACTGAATGTGGGAAGAGCTTCAGGAGCAGCAGTTGCCTTATAATACATAAGAAAACCCACTCCAGAAAACCATATAAATGTAAGGAGTGTGGAAAGGGATTCAGTGGCAGTAATGAACTTAGTATACATCAGAGCATCCACTTAGGAGAAAAACCTTATAAATGCATAGAGTGTGGAAGGAGCTTCCATCGCAAGAATTCCCTCACAGTACATCAAAGAATCCATACAGGAGAGAAACCGTACAAGTGTATCCTGTGTGAAAGGAGCTTCAGAACGCACAGTAAGCTTTATTTGCATCTACAAATCCATAGAGGATTGAAACCTTATAAATGTTTTGAATGTGGAAAGAGCTTCACTAACAGTCATAGCCTTATTGTACATCAAAGAATCCACACAGGGGAGAAACCATATAAATGCGTGGAATGTGGAAAGAGCTTTAGTCAGTGTGGGAGTTTTACCTTGCACCAGAGAATCCACACTGGGGAGAAACCATATAAATGTTTTGAATGTGGGGAGAACTTCAGTAGGCCTCGTGGTCTTGCATGTCATCGAAGAATCCATACAGGGGAGGAACCATATCAATGCATAGAATGTGGAGAGAGCTTTCATGAATATGGGAAGTTTAATTTGCATCAAAGAATCCACACTGGAGAAAAACCCTATGAATGCAATGAATGTGGAAAAAGCTTCAGCACAAATGGAAATCTCATACTCCATCAGAGAGTCCACACAAAGGAGAAACCGTACAAGTGTTCCGAATGTGAGAAGAGTTTCAGCTCCAGCAGTAACCTGAAATCTCATGAAAGTGTTCACACAGGGGAGAAGCCACACAAATGCACAGAGTGTGGAAAAAGCTACCGTAAAAAGTATACCCTCATACTACATCAGAGAACCCACACAGGAGAGAAACCATACGAATGTAGAGAATGTGGGAAAACCTTTACAGCAAGAGGCAGTCTAACTGTTCATGAAAAAAACCACACAGGGGAGAAACCGTATGAATGTTTTGAGTGTGGGAAGAGCTTCAGTGGATCTGCAGGGTTTTCTTCACATCTACAAATTCACAGAAAGGAACTTGAAAGTAACTTCAGTATAAGCTAGCCTTTCATTGTATCAATGAAATCAGAAAGGGAAAGCATATCAATGTATAGACCAGTGATGGTGAACCTTTTGAGCTCAGTTTGTCAAAATTTGCAAGAAAACCTAGCCTAACTCGGGTGCTGTGTCACATATGGAAATATCCATAATTTTGTGATATTTGTAGCGCTAGTAAAAAAGTTATATTTTTGATATATGTATTTTATTAAAAGCAAAGACAAATAATTCTTTACATTTGCTAAATTTTCAATTGAAAGTTGGTATTTCGTACACTTCAAGAACAAGCACGCACTACACGCCCAGGTGCCAGGGTGACCATGTGTGTCATCCAAAGGGGCTTGGTGTGTCACCTGTGACACACGTGTCATAGGTTGGCCATCACTGGTATAGACTGTGGAGCATTTGCTTTCCATTGGATAATCCATACGGCAGAGAAACCATATAAAGGTTTCAATTATGAAAGAAAATTAATAGTAACTGTTGTACCTGAAAGAATCGACATGAAACGGTATGAATGTATGAAGGGTGGAAAGAGCTTCTATTGAAACTCTTAACTTTCTTTGCATCAGGGAAACAAACTATGGAATTGTGTCCCCCTCGAGGTACATCATGCCCCTTCTCTGTATACATTCAGGAATGCGGTGAAGATGCACCTCTTTGCGCTGGCCCTTGGATAAGGAGACTCTACTTCTGCCTCCACTGTAGATACTTTAATATTTTGGATATTCCTTTAAATGTGCTTTATAGGGCAGGATATAAATAAATCAACAAACAAGCAGGAAGCCATATAGACGTTGATACTGTGGGGGGAAAATCAGTTGAAGATCTTACCTTGCTTTACATGAAATAATTAACTCCAGAGAGAAGCTGGAGAAATGGGGAAATAGTTTCAATCAATGTAGATTCCTTGGCTTGGCACAAGGAGAAAATACCCAAATCTGCAAGGTAATGGAAGGGAAAAAACTTGCTCCTCTAAGCTACAAGAAGTCAGCAGCCCTAAACATCCAACTGAATTGGTCAACTCAAGTTCCAAAAGCTATACAGTTGCATCCTAGGGCTTCTACCTCAAAGAACTGGGAGCTGCTAGAACAAAGAAGGAAGCTGAGCCTTGGAAATCAATGTCCAAGCACTAAAAGGTGAGAAAATATGAGCAACTATCCAACTGTATGTTTCTGCTCTGTGCTTCAAATGCTTATATTGAATGGGAATCATGTCCTGTATATTTCCTATTAATCTGTGGGGGAATTCACACTCGTCGTCAATGCAAAGTGCTAGAATGCTTTAAGTGTCCGCGCTTTCAGGTCTCCAGCACATTGAAGACTTGGCTTTATCTAAGTGCTAATAGCTCCTGTTATGGCAGCCACCACAGAGCCCTGGTGATGGCACTGGCAGGCCTGTGCAGCACTGTTACCAGGGTAACCTGGGGGTGCAGCGCACCATTCTGCCTGTGCCACCAGTCATGTGCTCCCTCTGCATGTCGTCCGCTTGGAAGATGTGTGGAAGGCGTGTGGCAAACATGACAAGCTCTGCTGCTGTTGAACATGTGGTACAGTCTTTGCTGCATTGGGGATACTTTTGAAGAGACAGCTCTGTACAATGTGAATGGAGGATGTGGGAGAAGGTTCGTGTGAATTTGCCCTACATCTAAAGATTCCACAAGGGGGAAGAATTTGTCCAGTGTCAAAGAGATTTGAGTTGAGCCTGCTTAAGATGAAGATACAGGCTGGTTGCTTCTTTAGAAAATTTATGCTGAAAGAACGAGATAACCCTTATGTCCCTCACCTTAATGTTCCTTCATTTTCATAAAAACCAAGTTTTTATCTCTCTTTCTTGTATGGAGCTTTGATATGTGTCTGAAATATTGCAGATATGGTTCAAACTGTTTTTGATTCAACTATACTGCTTTCTGCTGTTTTGTTATTGTTGTGTGGTTTTAAAAAATCATATCTTCTGTAATCTTGTTTGTTCAATAAATTTTTTTAAAAAAATTAAAATGTGGCTGATTGTATAAGCTATCATAGTTAATTGTAGTAAAAGAGATCCTCATATGAGAGGAATGCCATTTCTGCAGACCTTTTTGAAAGGATCCAGAGAATCTTTGAAGTTTGCGGCATATTGCTCCGGAGAATCTCTGGAACCTCTACGGAGATTGCACCCCCTGTCCCTCCAAAAACCTGGGGTGACAAGCAGGCCCCACGTGGGTAGATCTAGATTCACCACATGGGTGATCTGCCATTTCCACTGAAGGCACGCTAGCACCCATTGGTACTGGGTGCTGCACTGCCCATGGGGACGCATCAGGTATTTCCCTTAATCCGGATCTACTAGACCCAGGTTAATTGAAGGACCCATTCCTTAAATCTGGATCAAGGGAGGTAAGTGTCAAACCCCCCTCTGATGCTCTTTAATGCAGTTGTATCCCACTTTATGGTTGTATATCCATTTCTCGCTTCTTGGCGAGGGCTTCTTCATATTGTAATTCAGTTATAATTTGGTAAAGTTTATTATTTAAAAGAGAAACAGAGAGAAGAAATGCCTGAAAGGCAAAGGAAGGATTTTTCCCTCTTAAAGAAGAATCTCTTCACCATGACTTCAGGGTTTGGGATGGGGTGGGAAAAGTGGTCTGAACCTAGTGCTGTCATGGAGTCCACTCCCTTCCATGGCATGGACCAGTAGGCCTGCTGGGCCCAGATCCTTTACTTTGAACCACAGAGAGACAAGTGCAGAGAGGCCCTTCAGTTTGGACCACAGGTGGGTACCCTTGTACTGCACCATAGAATTTGCACAGGGGAGAAACCCTATAAAGGTACAGAGTATAGAAGGAACTTCACGAGTAAGAATGAACTTGTGTGTCACCAGAAGATTCACACACGGGAGAAACCATATAAATGTATGGAGTGTGGAAAGAGCTTCAGAAACAACAGTGCCCATATGTGTCACCACAGAATCAACACATGGGAGAAACCCTATGAATGTAGGGAGTGTGGAAAGAACTTCAGAGAAACAATCATTCTTAGTTCACATCTCAGGTGTCCCACAGGAGAGAAACCATACAAGTGTATGGAGTGCGGAAAGACCTTCCGACAGAACAATGCCTTCGTTGTGTCACCCCAGAATCCACAGAGGGCAGAAACACTATAAATGTCTGGAGTGTGGAAAGAGCTTCAGACTCAAAGGGGCACTTAAAACCCACCACGAAACCCATCAAGGATGGATCCCAGATAACCAAATGGCTGACTGGGGAGTAGGGAACTCAGAGGTGGTTGAATCAGCTGAAAGTTGGTTCTGCGAGAGAAAGACTGAACTGGCAAAGTGTCTATGAGACACATTTTGGTCCTATGCGGCTTAGCCTTAGAGGCGCCATTTTATAAGTACAGTGGTACCTTGACATACGAGTTTAATTTGTTCCGTAACCTTGCTCTTATGTCAGATCGCTCGTATCTCAAAGCAATTTTCCCATTAATCCATTCCAGCTCCCAAAACACCACCTCAGTTGTTTTTGTTATGTACTGTACTGTATTTACATACTCGTATCTCAAATCTTGCTCTCATCTCAAAGCAAAATATCACTCGCTCAGCGGCTTGTATCTCAAAACACTTGTATGTCAGGGCACTTGTATGTCGAGGTACCACTGTATTAGATTTGTGGGCAGTTATGCTGAAGCGCCTCTGTAAACTAGTAAGCTTGGAATCCTAGTTCTTCCAAATCCTTTGGGTGTCCCACCGTCGTGGAGATGCTCCACGTTGCAGATTGTTCAAAACCCATGAATGAATCTGTATAAGAATATAGAATTTGAATTGAAGGGATTCTCCGCCTTGGATGTTTAGTAGGGGAAGGGGGAATTTGGCATTTTTAAAAAGCTGAGCAGGCCGGCCAGCTGGCCGGCTGACACCCCCCCCCCCCACTCCCCAAGACTTTCCAATTGGAGTCGGTGCACCGGCCAGTTGCAGTCCATCCAAGGCATTGTGCTAGTAGGAGAGGCGGAGAATGAAAGGGTGGATCCGCATCAGCTGTGTCTGTGGGGTGTTTGTGTGCCCCCTACCATATAAAGGTTTCAATTAAGAAAGAAAATTAATAGTAACTGTTGTACCCGAAAGAATCAACAGCGGCAGCAGCGAAAAAAGCAAATTCAATGCTGGGAATAATTAGGAAGGGAATAGAAAATAAGACAGCAAGTGTCATTTTGCCCCTTTATAAATCTATTGTGAGGCCACATTTGGAGTATTGTGTACAATTCTGGTCACCACACCTCAAAAAGGATATTGTGGAACTAGAGAAGGTGCAGAGAAGGGCAACCAGAATGATTAAGGGTCTGGAACACCTCCCTTACGAAACCAGGCTGCAACGTCTAGGCCTCTTCAGTCTGGAGAGACGGCGTTTGAGAGGGGACCTGATTGAAGTATATAAAATTATGCAGGGTATAGAAAGGGTGGATAGAGAAAATTTCTTTTCTCTATCGCACAACACTAGAACCAGGGGGCACTCTATGAAGCTGATGGGTAGGAGAATAAGGTCTGACAGGGGGAAGTATTTCTTCACCCAGAGGGTCATTGGCTTATGGAATGTGCTGCCGGAAGAGGTGGTGACAGCTACCAGTCTGGATGGCTTTAAGGTAGGGTTAGACAAATTTATGGATGAGAGATGTATCAATGGCTACTAGAACGAATGCCTAGATGCATCTTCCAGGTTGGGGGGGGGGAGGAACTGGGGCGCTTCAAAGGCCATCTGATGGGACTCGAGAGCAGGAGGTTTGTCCTTGTCTCTGCTTGAGATGCCCATGAGCATTTGGTGGGCCACTGTGTGCGACAGGATGCTGGACTAGATGGGCTGTGGCCTGTTCCAGCAAGGCTTCTCTTATGTTCTCTTATGTTCTTTTGCACGGGGCTCTTCCACGGAGGGAGGCATCCAGCTCGGCTGCATGAGGTTCCTTGATCCCTGGGGAGGCAAGAGGAGGTCAAGGGTACAGGAGATGCAGAAAAGAGTGGATCATTTGCATTGGGGGGCGCCCAGACCCCTTGCAATAATCCTCTGCCCAGCCCTGGGTTGGGATCATGCTGGCCTTTTCCTGCCTACAAAAAGCCCTTTGGTTTCCAAGCACGGAGGATGCAAAGGGAAGCAGGAAAACCAAAGGGAGGCAAAGAAGCTCAAAGATGCTGAAAGGGAGAGAAGGAGAAGGACCTTGTTGGAGGGGGCGAGGGGGGACTGAATGGGAGAAATGTGGAGCCCCCGGGTACTATGCAACCTTTGGGGTGCTAGGCGGTCGAAGGTTCCTCCCCCCCCCCCATGTGGGCACTTTGAGGCTTGCAAAGAACTTTGCTTTTATTCAGGGAGGAAGGTCGGGAAAGGATCCTTCTTAGAAAAGGGGATGATTTGGGACTTGGGACTATGGAGAGGGTGGGGCGGGAGGGGGGAAAGGTGTCCCGAGGTGCCCCCTCTTTTCCCTCTTTCCACTCCCCGATCTGCAAGGGGGCGCAGGAGGAAGGCGTTGAAAGTGCCTTGCCTCCATCCTTGGGGGGGTTCCCTTTGCCCTCTATCCTACCCCCCCTTCCCCTTGTAATCCAGGGACACCCCCCCCCCCCGCTCCCATGCGGAAAAGCAGCTCTTGTTCCCTTTGGAACGTGCCTTTGGTTTGCACCTCTTTGGCTGCTTTAATCCAACTTCAGTCTGCTTTCATAGTGAGAAATCCACCTCTGGGTGAAATAATGTTTTAAGAAAATAACTGTTTGCCTTCCTGATGTGTTCTTCTGTTTTGAAAGTGGACTGGAGCTGGATCAAAATTTAGGTGTGAACATAGCCTGTGAGGGCAACAGGACTCCTCTTTTTCCACTATTTTGCCTCTTCTGTCTCCAGACTGGGTGTGCGTTTGGACAGGCCTCCCTTGCTCTTTCAAATACTGCTTCTCCATCAATCTGGAGATGCATCTGGGCATGTTTGTGTTCTAACGTTACTGCATGCTGCTCTGATATTCAATATCTCCTATTTCTCAGTCCCTTCCTAAGAACCTCAGAGGAGACCTGCTGAATCAGGCCACAGCCCATCCAGAAAGTTGGGTTCTGACTTCCTTCTCTTTCGCTCCTTCAGTTCTTATCATAAAAGGCATATGGCAAAAATATCCACCCTTGTTCCTTTTCTTTTCTTTGAATCATTTTTTTCTGATCAAATTCATGTTTTACAATTGGGATGGCCCGTTTTGCAAATGTTTTGCACACCTCCCAAATTTGTCCACCTTCCCACCTTCCAGTTGTGCCTACCGCCTCCTCCAATCAAGTCTGCCACTACACTGGAGAATAGCTTGGCTTCTCTTCCCTTCCCAGATTGGGGGTTACCAACCCTGGGACTCGTCTGCTTGGTTCGTATCTGGTCCCTGAAGGTCACTGCCAATTGGTTCTTGTTGGTCTTGTCCTCTAGAGAAGACACGTGGAGATGTATCTTGCTCCTTTACCCTTGAAGGCCCATTAAGGTTCAGGAGTAAATGACAAGACATTCTCCCAGAAGGTCTAGTGTGTGGATGTGCCCTTGTCCACTTCCTTCAGTGGCTACACTTTAACTGATCACATTCAGGGCATTGGCAGGAAGTGACGTTCTATAACGTCTTGAATCCTATGAAAATGAAACTCTGAGCTTTCTCCACTCCCCAAAAGGGAAATCAAGTTTCCTTCTTCTGACCAAAACTAATGGGCTGCTTGGAGACGTTTGAAAAACACATATTCTTTTGCTTTGTTTTGATCTCCTTTTAGGGAGCCTCAAGGAAGGGAGACATCTGGATCCAGGCTATGTCCGAGAATCAAGAAGGAATTGGTGGTCATGACTTCCTTGGGTAAGCGTGCTGGATGGTTTGTTTGCTTGGTAAATTTATATAAGGTGCAATTATGGAAGATGCTCATCATATTTTGCTAGTAAACTAGGGTATAAATATAATTCTTTCTTGTGGAGGAGGCAGGAAACACCTGAGGCAGTTTCTTTCCTCTTTCTGGTCAGATGTGAAGGAGTTCTCCTTTTGTGTAAAAGAAGAGGCAGATAGGCATAAATGGACGTGCTTCACAAATCAAAGGAGCACCTCAGAGAAGGTTTGGCTTTTAGTAACTGCCGTTTGACTCTTGCTAATTTATGGAACCCGCATTGCTTCTTCTCTTGCTGATGGAAGAGATTTTACAGGTATTTTGTGGGAGAAACATTTTTTCTTAGGAGCCTCATTCCAGCTTGTGAACCAGTTTGGTCTTGTGGTTAGCCCCTTTACCTTGGAGTCACCAGGTTTGATTCTGCAGTCCGGCATGAAGCCAGCTGGGCGACCATGGAGTAGTCACAGCTCTCTTTCTGAATACTCGCAGCCCCACTTACCTCATAGGGTGTCTGTTGTGGAAGAGCAGAAGGTTTATCATCTTGGGTTTCTTACTTTGAGGAAATCCTTCTCCCAGCTGGAACAGGAAGACCCTCAATTCTTCGACCTTTGTCCTTCCTCTCGTTGAATTTCTCCATTTTTTCAGCGTTAAGCGTTTCTGGGTCCCCATCCAAAGATGCAACCCATTCCAGGGCAGAAATAAACAATATCCTTCATGCTGAGTACATATCCTTTATTTAGGCAGACATCATGAGGCCAGCCTTAGAATTGCAAAGAGCGCTTTTCCCCACTCCGTATACATTCAGGGAGGCGGTGAAGATGCACCTCTTTGCTGTGGCCTTTGGCTAAGGTGACTGTACTTCCCCCTCCATGGTAGATATTTTAATATTTGGGATATTCCTTTAAATGTGCTGAATCTTTTAAAAGTGTTTTTTTATACACTGATTTGTAAACTGCTGTTTTACAGGTTGTCATCTGCCCTGAGATAATCTGGTATAGGGCAGGATATAAATATAGAAACAGACAAACAATCAAAGATGTTGATAATGTGGAAAGACTTTCAGCTGAAGACCTTACCTTGCTTTGCATCAAAGAATCAACGCCAGAAAGAAATATGGAGAAATAGTTTCAGTCAAAGTGAATTCCTTGGCTTTGCACAGGGAGAAAATACCCAAATCTGCAAGGTAAGATTTGTTCCTCTAAGCTACAAGAAAGCAGCCTTAAACATCCAACTAACTTGGTCAACTCAGGTTCCAAAAGCTATACAATCACATCCTAGGGCTTCTACTGGGAGCTGCTGGAACAAAGAAGGAAACTCAGCCTTGGAAATCAATGTGCCAGCATTATTTAATAAAAGAAAAAAAATGACAACTTGCCTTAACATTCAGTAAAAGGTCAGGAAATATGAGCAACTATCAAACTCTATGTATCTGCTCTGTGCTTCAAAAGCACCTGGAGGCAAAGTGCTTGAATGCTTTAAGTGTCCGTACTTGTGGGTGCCAAAAGCATTGAAGACATGGTTTTATCTCAGTGCTAATAGCTCCTGTTATGGCAGCCACCACAGAGCCCTGGTGATGGCACCAGCACGCCTGCGCAGCACTGTCACCAGGGTAACCTGGTGGTCCAGTGCACCATTCTGCCTGTGAGGCCAGTCATGTGCACCCTCTGCATGTCGTCTGGTTGGAAAATGTGTGGAAGGTGTGTGCCGAACTTGACACACTCTGTCTCTAGTCTAGTCTAAGCACGGTACAGTCTATGCTATGTTCGGAATACTTTTGAAGTACAGATGGAGCATGTGGGAGAAGGTTGATGTGAATTTGCCCTACGTTAAAAGACTCTACAAAAGGGAAGCATTTAAAGCGGACATTGGGAATTAATTTGTCAAATCTCAAAGAGATTTAAGTTGATTCAGTTTAAGATGAAGAAAGAAGCTGGTGGTTCCTTTAGAAATCTTATGCTGAAAAGCACGATAACCCTTTCATCCCTCCTCTTAACGTTCCTTCATTTTCACAAAAATCAAGTTATTGTCTCTATTTCCTGTTTGGAGCTTTGATATGTGTCCTAAACATGGCAACTCTGGTTCGCACCATTATTAATACAACCACACTGGATAGGCATCTGCTGCTGTTTTTGTTCTTGTTTTATTTGTTTAATGATATCCACTGTAATCTTGTTTGTCCAATAAACATTTAAAAGAAAATTAAAATGTGTCTGATCGTATAAGCTATCTTAGTTAACTGAAATAAACTTTTTTGACAGTGGGTTATATTCCACTTTGTTAAGTGTAGACAGTGAAATGTATCCCAGCATGCTATGTTTGTTCTTCTTCTCGGCAAAAGTAGTGTTGCCAGGTGGCGCAGGGGCACTTGCACACCACGTCATCCGGTTAGTGAGGCAGTGGTACAGCGCCACAGAATTCATATGGGAGAAACCCCATAAATGTACAGAGTGCGGAAAGAGCTTCAGTAGGAACAAAGCCCTCATGTGTCACCACAGAATCCACATGTGGGAGAAACCCTGTGAATGTAAGGAGTGTGGAAAGAGCTTCAGACAAGCATCCATTCTTATTTCACATCTTGGGTGTCACATAGGAGAGAAACCATATAAGTGTATGGAGTGCGGAAAGAGCTTCGGACAGAGCAATTCCCTTGTATATCACCACAGAATCCGTAGAGGGCAGAAACCCCATAAATGTCAGGGGTGTGAAAAGAGCTTCTGACTCAAGGGTGCCCTTAAAACCCATCAAGGATGGATCCAAAAATGCCTGACTGGGCGTAGGGGACTCAGAGGGGGAGAGTAGAAAATGGTGATTAAATCAGGAGAAAGTTATTTCTGAGAGGGAAAGACGGAACTGGCCAAGTGCTTGTCTGTGAGACATATTTTGGTTCTATGAGGCCTGGTATTTAGCTTAGCCTAAGAGGCGCCATTTTATAAGTATGGCTTCGTGGGCAGTTTTGCAGAAGCACCTCTGAACTTGTGAACAAGGAAGGTGGGAATCCGAGTGACCTCTGTGTTCCTTGTACTGCCAAATCCTTTGTGTGGTGATGCTCCACTTTGCAGATGGTTCAAAACCCATGAAAGAATCTGTATGAGAATGCAGAATTTGAATTGCAGGGGTTTTCCCCCCTGGATGTCCTTTCTCCACGCTTGCCTGGACCTGCCCGAGTTTCCTTGACCACACGATCTTTGTTTCCCTTCATTTTGCAACGTGTGATGATGATAAATTCCAAATCTATGTTCCCAAATCCTTCCAGAAATCTGAGGTTTACCCTAAATGTTGTCCAGGAAACGGTTTGTGTCTAAAAAGTTCCTCCAGTGGGGCAAATAGATAACTTAATTTGGAAAGTTCCCTTCGGCCATTTGTGATGTAAATCTCAACTGCTTAGAGGGGAAAGGGGGAGGGGATTTTGCATTTGAAAAAAAACGGATGGCCGGCCGACCCCTCCCCTAGCCCCCCACCATACCTTTTGAATGGGAGCCGGAAATGATGAGGTGCACCGACCAGTTGCAATCCATCCAAGGCATTGTGCTGGAAGCAGAGGCGGGGAATGAAAGGGGGGAGGAGCCTACTGGGTGTGTGGGTGTGTGCCCCTCCCCTTTTGCACGGGGCCTCTTGCACGGAGGAAGCGAGGCAACTCGGATGCACGAAGCTCCTGGATGATCGCAGAGGAGGAGAAGGAGGTAAATGGGGAGCAGGAGAAGCAGGGAGGGGAGGAGAAGAGGGGCATTTTCATTGGGGGGGGGGAGAATCCCTTGGGGGCGTCCAGACCCGTTGCAATAATCCCGTCCTCGGGCCTGGAGGGGCGGTTCTTGGTGTTCTTTTCCTGCGTGCAAAAGGCCTCGAGGTTTCCCAGCCCGGAGGATGCGAAGGGAAGCAGCAGAACCGCCAAGGGAGGCAAAGAGGGTCAAAGATGCTGAAATGGAGAGATGGAGAAGGGCCTTATTTGGGGGGGGGTGAGGGATGGGAGTGAATGGGAGCTCCCGGGCTTTGCAGCGATTGGGGGGCTGAAGGGTGTGTGCAAAGGTTTCTCTCCCCTTTTGGGCAGTTTGAGGCTTCCAGGTTACTTTGCTTTTGTTCAGGGAGGGAGGAGGGAAAAGGATATTTTGCAGAAAGGGGGGGATTCGAGACTCTGGCCCATGGGGAGGGTGGGGCGGGAGGAGGCGGAGGTACCCTGAGGCTCCCCCTCTGTTCCCCCCTTTCCACTCCCCCATTTGCAAGGGGGTGCAGGGGGAGTGCATTGAAAGCACCTTGCCCTGGGGGCTTCGCTTTGCCCTCTATCCTCCCCATCAAATTTCCTTTACAGTCTGGCGACCCCCCTCCATGCGAAAAAGCACCTCTTGCTCCCTTTGGAACCTGGCTTGGTTTTGTGCCTCTTTGGCTGCTTTCACACCTAAGTTTTAATCCAGCTTCAGTCTGCTTTCATAGTGAGAAAACGCATCAGTGAATCGGCAAGCTGATTTCTTTGGGCATTTTCTACCTCGTACAATCCACCTCTGGGTGAAATAATGTGTTAAGAAAATAACTCTTCACTTTGCTGATGTGTTTTTCTGTTCTGAAAGTGGACTGGAGCTGGATCAAAACGTAGGTGTGAACACAGCCTCTGAGGGCAACAGGGCTCCTCTTTTTCTGCTGTTGCCTCTTCTGTCCCCGGACTGAGTGTGTAGACAGGCCTTCCTCCTTTGCTCTTCCAAATATTTCTTCTCCATCCATCAAGAGACGCGTCTGGGCATGTTTGTGTTCTCACGTAACTCTGTGCCCTAGGAAGGAGCTGAGTTAAAGAGATCTGGGAAACAAGAGATGTGCAAGAACATAATAGTCCAGATCCGTTTTTAAGAAAGCTAGGCCTGTGGATGTGGACTGAATCTAAAACTGTCCAGCTGATTCTAAAAACTGGATGGTTTGTTTTGCAAATGTTTTGCACACCTCCCAAACCACTCTACCTTCCCACATTACGGTTGTGCCCACTGCCTCCCCAAATCAAGCCTGCCACCTCACTGGAGAATACCTTGGCTTCTCCTCCCTCCCTGGATTAGGCATTACCAACCCCAGGGCTTCTCTGTTGGGCACATACTTGGACGCCGAAGGCCTGTGCCAGTCTGCTCTTGCTGGCCTTGTGGTGCAGATCCATCTTACACCTTTTCCCCTCAAGACCGACTAAGCTTTTGAGTGTAAATGACAAGACATTCTCCCAGAAGGCCTAGCGTGTGGCTGCACCCTTGTCCTCTTCCTGCAATGTCTACCACTTAACCAATCACATTCAAAGCCTCGGCAGGAAGAGACACAAAGATGATGTTAGAAAGAGTCTTGAATCCTAAGAAAATGAAACTCTGAGCTTTTTCCACTTCCCAAAAGGAAATGAGGTGACCTCCTCCTGGCCAAAAGGAATAGCCTCCTTGGCGACATTGGTTTGAAAAACCCATCTTCTCTTTTGCTTTGTTTTGTTCTCCTTTTAGGGAGCATCTGGGTGTTTCCCCAAGGAAGGGAGACATCTAGATCCAAGCTACATCCAAGAATCAAGAAGGAATTGGTGACCATGACTTCCCTGGGTAAGCAGACTGGATGATTCGTTCGGTTGGTAAATTTTGATAAGCTGTAATTGTTGACAGCATCGATCATATTTGCTAGTAAACTAGGGTAGAAATATAATTCCTCTTCTGGAACCCAGTTTCCTTATGGAGGAGGCAGGAAACACCTGAGGGGATTTCTTTCCTCTCTCTGGTAATAAGAACATGAGAACCTAAGAGGAGCCCTGCTGGATCAGGCCACAGCCCATCTAGTCCAGCATTCTGTCACGCACAGGGGCCCACCAGTTGCCCATGGGTATCTCAAGCAGAGAGATCTCAAGCACAAACCTCATGGGGCCTATTCACACTTGGCTTTTTTATGAAACATATCCTGGAATAGGAGCAGGCTGTCCACATGCTAGTGCAGGGTCTAACAGGCCCTAAATGAGGCTTGCCAGAGTCTGCATTAGCCTGCACACCACAGACCCCTACCCTGAGATATACGCCAGGAAAAGCCCAAGTGCGAACAGGCCCCTGCTCTTGAACTCCATTAAATGGCCTTAGAAACGTCCCACTTCTCCCCTAAGCCTGAAAGATGTACTTAGGCATCCATTCTAGTAGCCATTGATACATCTGTCATCCATAAATTTGCCTAATCCTTTCTTAAAGCCATCTGGGCTGGTAGCTGTCCCCACCTCTTCCAGCAGCAAATTCCATAAACCGATGACACTCTGGGTGAAGAAATACTTCCCCTTGTCTGATCCGACTCTTCTGTCAGTCAGCTTCATAGAGTGACCCCTGGTTCTAGTGTTGTGTGATAGAGAAAAGAAATTTTCTCTGTCCACCTTTTCTATACCGTGCATGATCTTATAGACTTCCCTCAGGTCCCCTCTTAAACACTGTCTTTCCAGGCTGAAGAGACCTAGACATTGTAATCTGATTTCGTAAGGGAGGTGTTCCAGCCCCTTAATCATTCTAGTTACCCTTTTCTGCACCTTTTCCAACTTTCTGAGGTGTGCTGACCAGAACTGTACACAATATTCCAAATGGCCTCATCATAGATTGATAAAGAGGCAAAATGACACTTGCTAACTTAAATTTCTATTCCCCTTCCTAATTATTTCCAGCATTGAATTAGCTTTTTTCACTGCTGCTGCACACTGGGTTGATACCTTCATTGAACTGTCCACCAGATCCCCGAGATACTATGTATCTCTTCTTCTAGATCACTGATGAATAAATTAAAAAGCATTGGTCCCAACACTGAGCCTTGAGGGACCCCACTTTTTACCTCTTTCCACTCTGAGAATTGGCCATTTATTACTACTTTCTGCTTCCTGCCCTTAAGCCAGTCAGAAATCCAAGACAGAACCTGTCCTTTTATTCCATGGCTGATGAGTTTACTCAGTAGCCTGTGATGTGGGACTTTGTCAGAAGCCTTCTGAAAGTCCAGATAGGGAATGTCTACTGGTTTGCCTTTGGACAGAAAATAAACAAAATCCTTCATGCTGAGTACATATCCTTTATTCAGGCGGACATCATGAGGCCAGACTTACAATTGCAAAGAGCGCTTCCCCTCAGTCCCAAGCACAGATATTCCCAAGGTCTGCTGCCCTCTCTTTTCACATCCAAGCAGCCTGGAGCTATCTATATCTTAACATAACCATGAGATTGCACCAGATTCCCACTAGCCCAGAATCCTTGTGGTATTACAGTCCCAACTGAATACACCATACACTGAACTATACATTCCCATATTTCCTTTCTGCTGCATTTACCCATCATGCTTTAGGGCACAACTACGGATTAGGTGCATTTACCCATCATGCTTTCAGTTGTGGTGTGACTACATATTAACCTGACAGTAATGTGCAACACATACTACAAGGCTACAATATTTATTTTCTTTTTATTTATTTATATTTATATTCTGCCCTATACCCGTAGGTCTCAGGGCGGATTACAGTTTTAAAACAACAGGTTAAAACCAACAAGCAAGCAACGAAAAATTCAGCATATTTAAAAAAGACATTCAGATATTAAAATACTAATGTTTACAGTGTGTGTGTGTGTGGGGGGGGAATGGATGATATCTGAGAGCCATATCTGACAGCATCGCAGCGTCCATACCCCATTCTCAGGACGTTCATAGCCTTCGCTGAGTAGGATGTTCAGAAATAAAAGCTCTGAGTGTTTGGAGCGTCCCGATGGAATCGATCTATTCCTTACTTATTAAATTTCTACAGCAACCCAATAACACAACAGTCCATAAACACAATATAATGTTAAACATTTTACATAGAATAAAAATAGACAGTTTGCAAAAAAACCTGTCAGGGTGAATAGGAAGGACGGTTTGGCCTAGTGCTTATCAGGGAGTCCCGGGGTTGATTCCTCCCTCCTCCATGAAGCCAGCTGGGTGACCTTGGGCTTGTCACAGCTCTCATCTGAGCTCTTACAGCCCCACCCACCTCACAGGCTGTTCCATTGTGGGGAGGAAAACAGAAAGCCTTGTCAGCCCCGTTGAGTCCCTTTAAATGGGTGAGAAAAGCGGGTAGAAAAGCCAATTCTTCATCTGCCACCAAAAACCATACAAGGTTGACCCCAGACACACCTCTCTGGGGAAGTTATTCCAGAGTCCTGGTGCCACCACTGACTAGGTCCTCACTCTTGTGGCCTTCTCGTTGTCGAACAGAGAGCGCAGCCCTTCTTTTGGCAATCTGGGGTTGTTTCCACACTTACGTTAAGGTGGATCACTCCAGCTGGACTCCTGGTGTGGTCCACCAGCTGGACAGATTCACATTTGGACACCTGTTTCACAGCAGCTGCTGTGCTAATCCTTATGTTCACATGAACTTTGGACAAATGTTCCCAGTCACACATTCACTCACCACTGTGGCCTGATTTACGTGTTACTAGATCAAGGTTGCAGTCATTTTGGAATTTGGCAGCCCAGTTTGGTCTATGCAGAATCCAGTATGGAAGGAGTGTTCTTGCTGGAAGAAAGGACCTGAGGAGGACTATGGTGTGCACTGAACTGGATCACCGTTAAGTGTGGATAATCCCTAAGGGTTTGAGTAGGAACATATGGTATAACGTATCCCTTCAGGTAATTGGAAGCTGTTTATGTCTTTAAATGCTAAACTAATACTTAAACAGGACCCAGGGACCTTGGGCAAAGGGGATATCACATCATGGAGTGAGCTATTGGGGTTGTCTTCCAAGAGAATAATACCCAGATTGTACAGAAATAAGTGGATAAAGAAATCATTTGGAGGGAAGACAGAGAGATGAGTTGGTCAGATTGGTCAGACTTAAGATTTGTTTTGATTTTCAGATCTTGATGGGAGTCCTCTTCTTTCTCCTCCAAATCACTTTCTCCAAACAGAATATCAGCAGGAGAATGAGAATTTCCAAGGGCCTTCATTGATATCACACCAAATAACTAATCAGCTGTTAGGAAACCAGATGGAGGAAAAACTGAAGGATCAAGAAATTCACCGTGAAAATCACTCAGAAGATGGCAATTGGGGCTCCTCTGCTTCTGAAGAAATAGAAATCCTGAAGGTTCTGATACCAGAGTACTGGGAGGAAAGAGAGGGGGAATTATATCCAGTTTGTGACAAAATCTGTGGGGAAGGACAAGAACTAGGCAATGATCCCACATGCAGTGCTAAGAAACAATTGGATAAAAGCACCGAAAATTGGGAGGACTGGAAACCATTTGCAATGCTTGAAATGTTTCCCACAGCAGCACAAGGACACATATGTGGAGAATGTGGAAAGAGCTTCACTCAAAGTTATTCCCTTAAATATCATCAAAGAATTCATACAGGGGAGAAACCCTATGAATGTAAGGACTGTGGAAAGAGGTTCCATCAATTGGGTAACCTTAAAGGTCATCAAAGAACCCACACAGGGGAGAAACCATATCATTGCATAGACTGTGGGCGATGTTTCACTTTTAAAAGTTCGCTTACTGTGCATCAAAGGATTCACACAGGGGAGAAGCCTTACAGCTGTACTGAATGTGGGAAGAGCTTCAGGAGCAGCAGTTATCTTACGAACCATAAGGAAACCCACTCAGGAAAACGATATAAATGTAAGGAGTGTGGAAAGGGGTTCAGTGTAAAGTATAGCCTCAAAGGACATCAAAGAATCCACACAGGGGAGAAACCGTATAATTGCATAAAATGTGGAAAGAGCTTCACTCACAGTAGTTCCTTTAAATATCATCAAAGAAATCATACAGGGGAGAAACCCTATGAATGTAAGGAGTGTGGAAAGAGGTTCCATCAATTGGGTAACCTTAAAAGTCATCAAAGAACCCACATGGGGGAGAAACCATATCACTGCATAGACTGTGGGAAATGTTTCACTTTTAAAGGTTCACTTACTATGCATCAAAGGATTCACACAGGGGAGAAGCCTTACAGCTGTACTGAATGTGGGGAGAGCTTCAGAACCATCAGTCACCTTATGAGCCATAAGCCAACCCACTCAGGAAAACCGTATAAATGCCTGGAGTGTGGAAAGAGGTTTGGTGTAAGGAATTCCCTCAAAGTACATGAAAGAATCCATACAGGGGAGAAACCGTACAAGTGTATCCTGTGTGGAAAGAGCTTCAGAACGCATAGTAAGCTTTATTTGCATCTACAAATCCATACAGGAGTGAAACCTTATAAATGTTTTGAATGTGGAAAGAGCTTCCGTAACGGTGATAACCTTATTGTACATCAGAGAATCCACACAGGGGAGAAACCATATAAATGTGTGGAATGTGGAAAGAGCTTTATTCAACGTGGGAGTTTTACATTGCACCAGAGAATCCACACTGGGGAGAAACCATATAAATGTTCTGAATGTGGGGAGAACTTCAGTAGGCATAGCGGCCTTGCATGTCATCGAAGAATCCATTCAGGGGAGGAACCATATCAATACATAGAAAGTGGAGAGAGCTTTTGTGAAAGTGGGAAGTTTAATTTGCATCGAAGAATCCACACTGGAGAAAAACCCTTTGAATGCAAAGAATGTGGAAAGAGCTTCAGCAGAAATGGAAATCTCACACGCCATCAGAGAGTCCACACAAAGGAGAACCCATACAAGTGTTCTAAATGTGGGAAGAGTTTCAGCTACAGTAGTAACCTGAAATCTCATGAAAGTGTTCACACAGGGGAGAAGCCACATAAATGCACAGAGTGTGGAAAAAGCTACCGTAAAAAGTATACCCTCATACTACATCAGAGAACCCACACAGGAGAGAAACCATACAAATGTAGAGAATGTGGAAAGACCTTCACAACACGAGGCAAACTAACAGTTCATGGGAAAACACACACAGGGGAGAAACCGTATGAATGTTTTGAGTGTGGGAAGAGCTTCCGTAGATCGGCAGGCTTTTCTTCACATCTACAAATTCACAGAAAAGAACTTGAACTTCAGTAGCAGTTAGCTTTTTGTTGCATGAAAGTAATCACAAAGGGAAACCATATCAATGTGGTAAGAGCCTTAGTCAAAATGGAGCATTTGTTTTCCACTGGAGAATCCATGTGGCAGAGAAACCATATAATTTTTTCGATTGTGAAAAAAAATTAATAGTAGAGTAACTATTGTATGTGAAAGAATCGACACGGGAGAAACTTTATTTTAATATTTGGGATTTTCCTTTAAATGTTCTTTATAGGGCAGGATATAAATATGAACAACAAACATACTTTTGCATGAAATAATTAACTCCAGAGAGAAGCTTTATAGATGGGGAAATAGTTTCAGCCAAAGTGGATTCCTTTGCTACCAACATTGCTCCAGCATAAACTAAACAAATGTGTAGGGTAAAATTTTGGATGATTTGGATTAATTGAAAGCCCCCAAACACACCAAGTTTAAACTCTCAGGGAATTGGTAGCCGAATCGTTTACTCAGGTTTTTGAAATAACGAAGAATACCATAAGCAGAGACAAGACTCATTTTAAACTCAAAAAGCCAGTATTTCTTGTTAAGTCAATGAAAATAATTGATTAGAAGTACAGAACAGAAGTTAAAATGAAAGGTAAAACCATGTTAGAAATAAATTTCATTAACCATTCACAAAAAAATAAACATGCAGATATCACACATGGCTAGATAAATGTGTAATTTGTATTGAAGTAGTTTTATATATCAAAGCAACCAACATGTGGCCATGCTCTTTATGAATGAAAAATATGAAAATGAAAGTGAGCTTCTCATAAGAGCAAGTTAAAACTCTAAAGACAAGGATAAAAGCCAAAAGGAGATAGTAAATCTTAACACTAAGGAAATTCTCTATACCTAACCAAAAATTGAGAAACAGAGAAAAATATAAGGAGGCTTTAGGAAAAACTAGGAAAAATACTGGAAACTAAGGAGGAATGGGAGCCAAAAACCTTCTCACCAATGCTCAGCACATCTCTGGATCCAAAAATTGTATAAATGTACGATTTCAGCAAATCTGTGTCTCCTCAGGATCAGAAATCATTTTACAATAAAAAATATTCTGTTTTGGTCAGTCTGATCTCCAAAAATGAGCAAAAATCTCAAAATTAAACGAAATGCTATTAAAAATAGTTTTATTTATTGCCATTACCAAAAAGATCCAAACTGCAATTTGCAAAATTTAAAATGTCCCCTTCCAGAGAAAAACTCCTCCCACTTTTAGGAAAATCGGGGGAATGGAGGAACAGAAGAGTGTCTCAATGTTCCTCTGATTCCAAATGGAAAAAAACCACCCAGAATTTCAAGTTGTCCCCAGCAAAAGAGCTCTTACTCAGTTCCCAATCTCTTTAGCTTAGGCAGAGCTGAGAGAGAAAAGGGGTAAGCGAAACCCCTTTTTCAAAAAGCATAGGGAACTGCTTTTTTCAAAAATGGAACACTGCTACTGAAAAGTATGGATGCATGAAGATTGATCCTTACATGCTTCCATCTCCCATGCTCTAGTATGGCCCCTTTTATGGCATAAAAAATAGCTGACTGTTCCTTTTGTTAATGAGTAAAAATGGATATGGGTCAGTTCCAAAGATCCTAAAATTTCCATGAGACCTATTTCCTCCCTAAAAACATCACAGATTAATTTATGGCTCCTTCCTAAGAGGAAACTAGTTTTTCAAGTTACTGCAATCTGGCGCCCAAGTTAATTCCATTATATGGAGTCCTGACATTGTTTCTTCCTAGAGCAAACAGTAAATTCTGAAAGCAACCCCTTACCTTGTTTTGCTGTCCTGTTCTCTCGTAAGTCACAATTATTAATGGTTAATAACCCATGCAGGCTTGGCAAATCTTTTAAAAGGACCAAATTCCAAAACTCAGCATTTTGTGCAGGATACACTTCCAAAACCTCCATCTTTTATTATTTGTTCTTAAAACAAAGGTATACTCCTTGCCTCAGTGATTCATTTTCCTATTTAAATAGTTTATTTAGTTTCTCTCTCTGGCATCCAGGCATACTTTAATCCCTTCAGATTAGTCACCAGGACTCAAATCTTTCATCTGCTCTGGAGCCCTTAATCTTTAACCAAAAGGAAGAAATCTTCTTTTAACCTGCAGAGCTTTCCTTGCTTTTTAGAACTATTTATATCATAAATCCAAGGCTTATTATTAATAATATTAACAATGCTTCCATATCCATGGTCCAAGCCTCTATTTCATTCCAATTATTAGGCCAAATAAAGCTCTGATCACATCCAATTCAGTTTAAAGCTCCGTAACCAAATGTGTGCCTTTAGACCAGAATTTCTCCAATCAAATATGTCCAATTATTTATTCATTTTCATAACTCGTATCACCTAGGCTTGGCACAGGGTGAAAATATCCAAATCTGCAAGGTAATCGAGAGAAAACTTCCTCCTCTAAGCTACAAGAAGTCAGCAGCCCTGACCTGGTCAACTCAGGTTCCAAAAGCTATACAGTCGCATCCTAGGGCTTCTACCTCAAAGAACTGGTTGCTGCTGGAACGAAGAAGGAAGCTCAGCCTTGGAAATCAAGGTGGCGGCATTATTTAATAAAGGGGAAAAAATGACAACTTGCCTTTACATTCAGTAAAAGGTGAGAAAATATGAGCAACTATCCAACTGTATGTATCTGCTCTGTGCTTCAAATGCTTATATTGAATGGAAATCCTGCCCTGTATATTTCCTCTTAATCTGTGGTAAATTCACATTCTTTGACCGTGTACCTGGAAGCAAAGTGCTAGAATGCTTTAAGCATCTGCACTTGCAGGTGCCCAAAGCATTCAAGACATGACTTTATCTAAGTGGTAATAGCTCCTCTTACGGCAGCCACCACAGAGCCCTGGTGATGGCACCGGCATGTCTGTGCAGCACTGTTACCAGGGTAACCTAGGGGTGCAGTGCACCATTCTGCATGTGCCGCCAGTCATGTGCTCCCTCTGCACATCGTCAGGTTGGGAGATGTGTGGAAGGCATGTGGCAAACTTGACCTGCTATGCCACTATTGTCAGTGTGGTACAGTCATTGCTGCATTGGGGATACTTGTGAATAGACAGCTCTGTGCAGTGCAGATGGAGTGTGTGGGAGAAGGTTCGTGTGAATTTGCCCTACGTCTAAAGATTCCACATGGGAGAAGAAATTAAAGCTGACATTGGGATTTAATTTGTCCAGTCTCAAAGAGATTTGAGTTGATCCCATTTAAGATGACGATACAAGCTGGTTGTTCCTTTAGAAAATTTATGCTGAAAGAATGAGATAACCTTTTCTTCCCTTGCCTTAACACATTTCGTTTTCACAAAGTTTTTATCGTTATTTCTCATTTGGAGCTTTGATATGTGTCCAAAATGTGGCAAACATGGTTCAAACCATTACTGATTCAACTATACTGCTTTCTGCTGTTGTTTTGTTATTGTTGTGCGGTTTTTAAAATCATATATTCTGTAATCTTGTTTGTTCAATAAATTTTTTTTAAAAAAATTAAAATGTGGCTGATCGTATAAGCTATCTTAGTTAACTGTAGTAAAAGAGATCCCCATATGAGAGGAATGCCATTTCTGCAGACCTTTTTGAAAGGATCCAGAGAATGTTTGAAGTTTGCGGTGTATTGCTCCGGAGAATCTCCAGAGGTTATGACAAAGCTCCAGAGATTCTCCAGAGCCACTCTGGAGAATCTTCTAAGAATCTCTGGGGCCTCTACGGAGATTGCACCCCCTGTTCCCCCCTAAAGCCTGGGGTGACAGGCAGGCCCCATGTGGGTATATCCGGATTCACCACATGGGTTATCCGGCATTTCCACTGCGGACAAGGTAGCACCCATTGGTATTGGGTGCTGTGCTGCCCATGGGGACGGATCAGGTACCTCTCTTAATCCAGATCTACCAGATCCAGATTAGTTGAAGGACATATTCCTTAAATCCAGATCAAGGGACGTAATTGTCAAAAAAACCCTCTGATGCTCTTTAATGCAGTTGTGTTCCACGTTATGGTTGTCTATCCACTTCTTGCTTCTTGGCGAGAGCTTCTTCATATTTTAATTCAGTTTTAATTTGGTAAAGTTTATTATTTAAAAGAGACAGAGAGAAGAAATGCATGAAAGGGAAAGAAAGGTTTCCCTCTTGAAGAATATCTTCACCATGACTTCAGGGTTTGGGATGGCGGGGGAGACTGGTCTGAACCTAGTGCTGTCATGGAGACCACTCCCTTCCATGGCATGGACCAGTAGGCCTGCTGGGCCCAGACCCTTTACTTTGACCACTTGTGAGTGTAGGGTACCCTCCAGGAGTAAAAATGAACTTGTGTCACCAGAGGTTTCACATATGGGATAAACCTTATAAATGTATGGAGTGTGGAAAGAGCTTCAGAAGCAACAATGTCCTCATGTGTCACTACAGAATTCACACACAGGAGAAATGTTATGAATGTCAGGAGTGTGGAAAGAGCTTCAGACAAACATCCATTCTTAGTTCACATCTCAGGTGTCACACAGGAACCATACAAGTGTGTGGAGTGTGGAAAGACTTTCACAGCAAGAGGTACTCTAACTATTCATGAAAAAACACACATAGGGGAGAGGCTGTATGAATATTTTGAGTGTGGGAAGAGTTTCAGTGGATCTTCAGGGTTTTCTGCACATCTACAAATTCATAGAAGGGAGCTTGAAAGTAGCCTCAGGCGCCCTTTTATAAGTATAGGCTTTGTGGGCAGTTTTGCAGAAGCGCCTCTGAACTTGTAAACTAGTAAGCTGGGAATCCGAGTAAACTCCGTGTTCCTTGAACTGCCAAATCCTTTGTGTGGTGATGCTTCACTTGGCATTTTTGTTCAAAACCCATGGAAGAATCAGGATAAGAATAGAATTTGAGTTGAAGGGATTCTTCCCCCCCCCCCTTAGATGTCCTTTCTCCACTTGTCTGGACCTGCCTGAGTTATCTTGACCACACAATCTTTTATTCCTTCAGTTTACAGCTTATGATTATAATTTCCAAATCAGTGTTCCCAGATCCTTCCAGAAATGTGAGGTTTACCCTAAATGTTGTCCAAGGAACGGTTTGTGTCTCAAGGTTCCTCCAGCGGGGCACATGCAGGTAAATAGGTAAGTCCATTTGGAAAGTTCCCTTCGGCCACTTGCGATGTAGAAGGGGAAGGGAGAATTTTGCATTTTAAAAAAACTGGGATGGCCGCCCGCCCTCGCCCCCCCCCCGCTCCCCAAGCCTTTCCAATGGGAGCCGGAAATGACGAGGTGTACCGACCAGTCGCAGTCCATCCAAGGCATTGTGCTCGTAGGAGAGGCGGGGAATGAAAGGGGGGGGGGTCCGCATCAGCTGTGCCTGCTGGCTGTGTGTCTGTGTGCCCCCCTCCCCTTTTGCACGGGGCTCTTGCACGGAGGAAGGCAGCCAGCGCGGATGCACGGGGCTCCTTGATGATCCCAGAGAAGGAGGAGGAGGAGGTAAATGGGGCAGCAAGAGAAGCAGCGACGGGGGACCATTTGCTTTTGGGGAGCAAAAGCCCTTGGGAGGGTCCAGTCCCATCGCCATAAACCCGTGCCCAGCCTGTGGTGAGGGTCTCGCGATGCCTTTTTCCTGCGTGCAAAAGGCCTCGAGGTTTCCAAGCCCGGAGGACGCGAAGGGAAGCAGGAAAAGCTCAAAGGACCGTGTTTGGGGGGGTGGGGTGGAGGGATGGGAGTGAATGGGAGAAATGCGGAGCCCATGGGCCCTTTGGGGTGCTGGGGTGTGTGTGAAGTTTTCTCCCCCTCCTTTTGGGGGGTTTGAGACTTGAAGGAAATTTTGCTTTTATTTAGGGAGGGGGGAGGGAAAGGATCCTTCGCAGAAAGGGGGATGATTTGGTTGGGGGGGGCAGCTGTCCCTCTTTTCCCCGTTTCCACTCCCGCATCTGCAAGGGGGTGCAGGGGAAGGGTGTTGAAAGTGCCTTGCCTCCAGCCCCCGGGGGGGGGGCTTCCCTTTGCCCTCTATCCTGCCCACCCCCGCCTTTCCCTTGTAATCCGGGACCCCCAATGCGGCAAAGCAGCTCTTGCTGCCCTTGGAACATGCCTTCGCCTTGTGCCCCTTTAAGAACATAAGAACATAAGAGAAGCCACGCCGCAGCCCATCTAATCCAGCATCCTGTTGCACACAGTGGCCCACCAAATGCTCATGGGCATCTCAAGCAGAGACAAGGACAAACCGATTCCTGCTCTAGAATCCCAGCAAATGGTCTTAGAAGCGCCCCGGTCCTCCCCCCCCCCCAGCCTGAAAGATGCACCTAGGCACCCATTCTAGTTTGGTAGCTGTCACCACCTCTTCTGGCAGCACGTTCCATAAGCCGATGACCCTCTGGGTGAAGAAATACTTCCCTTTGTTGGATCCAGTTCTCCTACCCATCAGCTTCGTAGATGCTCCCTGGTTCTAGTGTTGTGTGATAGAGAAATGTTTTCTATCCACCTTTTCTATACTGTGCATAATTTTATATACTTCATTCAGGTCCCCTCTTAAATGCTGTTTCTCCAGACTGAAGAGGCCTAGTCGTTGCAGCCTGGTTTCGTAAGGGAGGTGTTCCAGACCCTTCATCATTCTGGTTGCCCTTCTCTGTACCTTCTCAAGTTCCACAATATCTCAAATGCGCGGAAAACACTCCGGAACAGGCTGGGATGCAAAGCCAGCCCCGGCAATGCGAATGCTGCATTCTGGGGTGTTTTCCGCGCATTCAAAAACCGCATGTGTGAAAAGGCCTCTGGTATTCCCAGATAAGAGTCTGGCTCCCTAACCACTAGACCAAACTGGGACAAACATTTTAATCCAGCTTCAGTCTGCTTTCATAGTGAAAAAATGCATCAGCGAAGTCGCAAGCTGATTTCTTTGGGCATTTTCTAGTGTTGTGGATTTTTTTCTCTACACCAGGCATGATTTTATACACTCCAATCAGGCCTTCTTTTAAATGTCGGCTTTCAAGCCCGAAGAGGCCTAAATATCGCAGCCTGATTTCATAAGGAACTTCTTCCAGCCCCTTCATCGTTCTGGTTGGCTTGCCTTCATTTCCCCCCATATTTCTACTTATTTGTGAATAAATGCTTATAAAGCTTAGTTGTCGTATCAAGGATAGATTAAATTTCTGGTTGTCTATTGATGTAGAATCCGAGTCTATCTTTGTCTTTTATTTTTTCCTTCTCAGTGTCCAACTTTCACAGCCATAGATTACAGCGGGAAAGACCATTATTTCAATTACTCTGACACTTTTTAAATCAGAAAAATAATGGCCTTATTCTGTGGGAGTTTGTCATTTCCACTTCTTTTTTATCAGTTTCAAATGTCAAATTAAATTTCTGCACTTACTGTGCTCTCTCTCCCCTCCATAGTTCTTCTTTGTATGTTCCTCTAGGTCGGAAGACTCACTTCTTCCAGAATGCCTAGCATGTGGCTGTGTCTTTGTTCACTTTCTTTAGTGGCTAAAGATTAACCCATCACATTCAAGACCTCGGCAGGAAGTGGACACAAAGTTGATGTTAGATAATGGCTTGAATCCTATGAAAATGAAACGCTGAGCTTTCTCCAGTCCCCAAAAGGCAAACTAAGCTTCCTTCTTCTAACCAAAAATAATGGGCTTTTCTACCCCATTATTTGTTTGAAAAACACATATTCTCTTCTGTTTTGTTTTGATCTCCTTTTAGGGGAGTCTGAGAGTTTTCCACAAGGAAGGGAGACATCTGGATCCAAGCTACGTCCAAGAATCAAGAAGGAATTGGTGGCCATGACTTCCCTGGGTAAGCAGGCTGGATGGTTTGTTTGGTTGGTAAATTTATATGAGGTGTAATTATGGAAGGTGCTGATCATATTTGGCTAGTAAACAGATACTTTGGGTGAGAACCATTTTGCTCAGGAGCTTCATTCCAGCTTGTGAGCCAGTTTGGTCCTGTGGTTAGAGGGTCACCAGGTTTGATTCCGCAGTCCGGCATCAAGCCAGCTGGGTGACTGTGGGCTAGTCACAGCTCTCTTTCTGACCTCTCACAGCCCCACCTACCCTAGAGGGTGTCTGTTGTGGGGAGAAGAGCCAAAGGTTTATCAGTGACCCCGTGCCGATTGTCTTACTTTGAGGAAGACCCTCAATTCCTCCTCCTTTGCCCCTCCTTTCGATGTATTCCCCCATCTTGTCAGCATTAAGCATTTCTGGGTCCCCATCCAGAGATGCAACCCAATCCAGGGTAGAAATGAACAAAATCCTTCGTGTTGAGTACATATCCTTTATTCAGCTGGATGTCATGAGGCCAGACTTACAATTGCAAGAGGGCTTTTCCGCCAGTTCCAAGTGGATATTCCCCAGGTCCTTTGCCCTCTCCTTTCCCATCCAAGTAGCCTGGAGTGATCCTTATCTTAACAGAACAATGAGACTGCAGCAGATTCCCACCAGTCCATCATCCTTGTGGTATTACAGTCCCTAAAATGCAACTGAATATGCCACACATTCAGCATTCCCACGTTTCCCTTCGGCAGTTACCAGATTAGCTGCTTTAGGGCACAACTACTATGGTTGTAGTGTGACTACATATTAAACTGATGGTAAAATGCAACACATACTACAAGGATAGAATACTAGCCATATCTGATAGCTTCACACCATCCAGGCCCCATTCACAGGACAATGCAACCTACCTGAATAAGATGTTAAGAAGAAACAGCTCTGAGTGTTTGCAGCATCCCAATTAAATCTATTTATTCCTTTGCACAGTACTTATTAAATTTCTATAGCCACCTAATAACACAAAGACTATAAAGACAATATAATGGTAAACATGTTACCTAGGATAAAATAAGACAGTTTGCAGACACAAAAATGCAGCCATGATGAACAGGAAAGTTAGTCTGGTCCAGTGGTTAAGGAGCTGAACTCTTACATGGGAACCATGGGGTTTCATTCTGCACTCCTCCACGAAGCCAGCTGGGTGACCTTGGACTAGTCACAGCTCTCATCTGAGCTCACAGCCCCACCCACTTCACAGGCTGTTCCTTTGTGGGGAGGAGAATAGAAAGCTTTGTCAGCCACTTTGGGTTTCCTTAACTGGATGAGAAAAGCGGGGTAGAAAAGCCAACTCTTCATCTTCATCTGCCACCCAAAAGCATACAAGGTTGACCCCATGCAGACCTCTCTAGGGAAGTAATTCCAGAGTCCTGGTGCCATCACTGATTAGGTCCTCACCCTTGTAGCTACCTCGCTGTGCAGCAGAGAGAGCAGCCCTCCTTTTATTATTTATTTATTTATTTATTTGTATTTCTATCCCGCCCTATACCCGAAGGTCTCAGGGCGGGTTACAATATTATATTAATTTTAGACAGGTCCCTGCCCTCAGGCTTACAATCTAAAGAGACAAGAAACAAAAGGAAAATGGTGTGGTGTGAGAGGGAACAGGGAACAGCAAAAAGCCAGCACTTGAGCTCTTCAGTTCCAATTTTTCTCTCCATTTCTTATTGCTAAAAATTTTCCAATTTACTTTGAATTTTCTCTTCATTGATGACAAACTGGATGACGGTAAAGATGGTCAGCCGGTATCAGTCCCACCCTGCTTGGCCTCAGGACCAGACGTTTCCTCAACTGGTGGATTGGCTGCTGTAGTCTCTTTGCCATCTTCTGATGGGAGCAGTTGGAGGAGGGAGGGGCACTGCTGGGAGCAAGATGGCAGAGCCCAGCCTGCTGCCTCTTCTCCACTCCTCTCAGGCGAGATGCTTCATCGCCTTGTGATGGCAGTTGGAGGAGGGAGGGGCACTGCTGGGAGCAAGATGGTAGAGCCCAGCCTGCTGCCTCTTCTCCACTCCTCTCAGGCGAGATGCTTCATCGCCTTGTGATGGCAGTTGGAGGAGGGAGGGGCACTGCTGGGAGCAAGATGGCAGAGCCCAGCCTGCTGCCTCTTCTCCACTCCTCTCAGGCAAGATGGTTAGTCGCCTTGTGATGGCAGTTGGAGGAGGGAGGGGCACTGCTGGGAGCAAGATGGTAGAGCCCAGCCTGCTGCCTCTTCTCCACTCCTCTCAGGTGAGATGCTTCATCGCCTTTTGCCAATCTGAGCTTGTTTCCACACTGAAGTGAGGTGGACCACACTGGCTGGATTCCTTTTGTGTTCCACCAGCTGGACAGGTTCACATTTGGACAGCCATTTCACAACAGCCTCTGTGCTGATCCCTATGTTCACATGAACTTTGGAGCCTGCCTCCAACATTTCCAGTGACCAAGGACAAATGTTCCCAGTGCCACATTCACTCACCACTGTGGCCTGATTTACATGTTACCAGATCACTGTTGAAGGTTGCGGACATCTTGGAATGGGCAGCCATTTTGGGCAGCCCAGTTTGGTCTACGCAGAATCCAGTGTGGAAGGAGTGTTCTTTCTGGAAGAAAGGCCCTGAGGAGGATAATGGTGTGCACTGATCTGGATCACCGTTAAGTGCGGATAAACCCTAAGCTTATGAGTAGGAACATCCTGTAAGGTGTCCCTTCACATAATCAGAAGCTGTTTATGTCTTTAAATGTCAAAATAATCCTTAAACAGGACTGAGGGATATTGAGCAAATGGGATACCACATCATGGAGACGGCTATTGGGGCTGTCTTCCAGAAGAATAATATCCAGATTAGGCAGAAAGAGGTGGATAAAGAAATCATTTGGAGGGAAGACAGAGAGATGAGTTGGTCAGATTGGAGCAACTGAAAGAAAAATAAAACTTAATATTTGTTTTGGTTTTCAGATCTTAATGGGAGTCCTCTTCTTTCTCCACCACATCACTTTCTCCAAACAGAATATCTGGAGAAGAATGAGAATTTCCAAGGGCCTTCATTGGTATCACACCAAATAACTAATCAGCTGTTAGAAAACCAGGTGGAGGAAAAACTGAAGGATCAAGAAATTCACCATGAACATCACTCAAAAGATGGCACTTGGGGCTCCTCTGCTTCTGAAGAAACAGAAATCCTGAAGGTTCTGATACCAGAGTACTGGGAGGAAAGAGAGGGAGAATTATATCCAGTTTGTGAGAAAATCTGTGGAGAAGAACAAGAACTAGGCAATGATCCCACATGCAGTGGTAAGAAAGGATTGGATAAAAGCACAGAAAATTGGGGGGACTGGAAACCATTTGCGATGCTTGAAATATTTCCCACAGCACCACAAGGATACATATGTGGAGAATGTGGAAAGAGCTTCAATGTTAGAAGTAGACTTTTTTTACATCAGAGAACCCACACGGGGGAAAAACCACATGAGTGTAAGGAGTGTGGGAAAAGCTTCCGCATGAGCACCCAGCTTGTAGTGCACCTCAGAACCCACACCGGGGAGAAGCCATATATGTGCCTGGAATGTGGAAGAAGCTTCAGTGCCCGCGGTAGCCTTACTTCACATCAAAGAACCCACACAGGGGAGAGGCCGTACAAGTGTACTGAGTGTGGGAAGAGCTTCAGGCTAAGCCGTCACATTACGGATCATCGGAGAACGCACACAAGAGAGAAACCCTTTGAATGTAAGGAATGTGGAATGAGGTTCAGTCAAAAAAGTCATCTTAATAGGCATCGAACAATTCACACAGGGGAGAAACCCTATGAATGTAAGGAGTGCGGAAAGAGCTTCAGGTTAAGGAGATTTCTTAACTTGCATCAAATGACCCACAAAAAAGAGAAACCATACAAGTGTATGGAGTGTAAAAAGAGCTTCCTTCGCAGCGATTACCTCAAAGCGCATCAAATAATCCACACAGGGAAGAAACCATACGAATGTTTTGAGTGTGGGAAGAGCTTCAGTGGATCTTCAGGGTTTAGTTCACATCTACAGATTCACAGAAGGTTACTTGATAATAGCTTCAGTAGACATTAGCCTTTCATTGCATGAAAGTAATCATAAAGAAAAACCATACTAATGTATAGAATGTGGAGCGTTGCTTTCCATTGGAGAATCCATATGGCAGAGAAACCATAAGGTTTCAGTTATGAAAAAAATGTATATTAGTAACTATTGTACACAAAAGAATTGACACAGGAGAAACTGTATAAATGTATGTAGGGTGGAAAGAGCTTCTATTGAAACTCTTAACTTTCTTTACATCAGGGAAACAAACTATGGAATAGTCTCCCCCTCCAGGTACATCACGCCCCTTCTCTGTATACATTCAGGAAAGCATTGAAGATGCGCCTCTGGCTCTGGCCTTTGGCTAAGGTGACTCTACTTCCCCCTACACTGTAGATTTTTTCTTTTAATATTTGTGATATTCCTTTAAATGTGCTGAATCTTTTAAAAGTATTTTTATGTATTTTACACACTGATTTGTAAACTGCTGTTTTAAAGGTTCTGACCCGCCCTGAGACAATCTGGTATAGGGCAGGATATAAATAAACAAACAAAGAAGCAGGAAGCTATATAAATGTTGATAATGTGGAGAGGCTTTCAGTTGAAGATCTTACCTTGCTTTGTATCGAAGGATTAATGCCAGAGAGATTCTTTGGCTTGGCACAGGGAGAAAATATCCAAATCTGCAAGGTAATAGAGGGAAAATGCTTGCTGCTATAAGCAACAAGAAGCCAGCAGCCCTAAACAGCCAACTAACTCAGTCAACTCAAGTTCCAAAACCTATACAATCACATCCTAGGGCTTCTACCTCAAAGAACTGGGAGCTGCTGGAACAAAGGATGTCCCAGCAGTATTTAATGAAGGGGAAAAAAAGACAACTTGCCATAACATTCAGTAAAAGGTGGTAAAATATGAGCAACTATCCAACTGTATGTACCTGCCTTGCTGTATATCTCCTCTTAATCTGTGGTAGATTCACACTTTTCATCCAGGCACCTGGAGGAGAAGTGCTAGAATGTCAGGCTGGCAAAGAAAGACCACGAGACTATTTTCTTTAGAAAGATGAACAGTGATTTATTTCAGCTCAGTGATAAGGCATTTCTTGTTGGGAGCAACTTGGTACAGAAAGCCCAGTATATTTATATGTTTCATAGTTGGGTGGGGTTTGGCCTTCAACTAATGAGCAATAACTATTTTTCAAAACCCAGTTTAAACTTGGAGCCAAACTTGACCTCAGCAGGGAGTGGGGGGGAGTCAACTGTCACTTCCAAAACAACAGGCAGCTACTATCTACCTATATACAGAATCACATAGGTGGCAGAGATCTTATGTTCAAATATTATGGCAGGCAGCTAGCCCTGCCTGACATAGAATGCTTTAAGAGTCTGCATTTGCAGGTGCCCAAAGCATTCAAGACATGGCTTTATCTAAGTGCTAATAGCTCCTGTTACGGGCGCCAAAACAGAGCCCTGGTGATGGCACCAGCCTGCCTGCACAGCACTGTCACCAGGGTAACCTGGGAGTGCAGCGCACCATTCTGCCTGTGCTGCCAGTCATGTGTTCCCTCTGCACGTTGTCCGGTTGGAAGGCGTGTGGTGAACTTGGTAGACTCTACCTCTAGTCTAAGCATGGTACAGTCTATGCTGCGTTGGGGATACTTTTGAAGAGACAGTTCTGTACAATGCGGATGGAGCGTTTGGTGTGAATTTGCTCTAAGTCTAAAGACTCCACAAAGGGGAAGCATTTGAAGCTAAGCTTGGGATTTAATTTGTCAAATCCCAAAAGAGATTGGAGTTGATCTCGTTTAAGATGCAGATACAAGCTGGTTGTTCCTTTAGAAATTTGATGCTGAAAGAACGGGATAACCCTTTTGCCCCCGCCTTAACATATTACCTCTGTTTACCTTTTAGAGCTTTGATATGTGTCCTAAACGTGGCAAATATGGTTCAAACCATTATTGATAGAACTATACTGCAGAGGCATTCTGCTGTTGTTTTGTTATTGTTTTTTGGGTCTTTAAATCATATTTTCTCTAATCTTTTTGTTCAGTAATTAAAAAAAATTAAAATGTGGCTGATCGTATAAGCTGTCTTAATTAATTGTAGTAAAAGTTCTTGACTGTGGGTTATATTACACTCTGTATATGAGCCATTTCCATTAAGTATACTCAGTTAAACTCATCCCAGCATGCTTTGTTTCTGCCTCTTCTGGGTGAAAGGAGTGTGCCAGGTGTTTCAGGGGCACTTGCACACCACATCACCCAGTTAGTGAGGCAGTGGTGCTGCGCTTGCCTGTTGGCACCTTTGCCTCTCTGGGGTAATTACCTGTGCGACGGAGGCAGTTTACCCTGAGTTGGCACTTGGGGAAATGCCAGCTAACTTGGAATGGATCCCGTGCCCCAAAGTCCGGTTGTCAAAAACATCCCAGGTAGTGAAGATGGGAACGGGCTCCCAGAGTCTGTCTTATCCTGATGCTGTTTAATGTAGATGTATCCATTTCTCGCTTCTTGGCGAGAGCTTCTTCATACTGTAATTGAGTTCTAAATTGGTAAAGTTTATTATTTAAAAGCAAGACAGAGAGAAGAAATGCCTAAAAGGCAACGGAAGGATGTTTCCCTCTTAAGGAAGAATCTCTTCACCATGACTTCAGGGTTTGGGATGAGATGGGGAGACTGGTGTGAACCTAGCACTGTCATGGAGACCACTCCTTTCCATGGCATGGACCAGTAGGCCTCCTGGTGGTCCAGACCACTAATTTGGGCCACAGAGAGTTGAACGCAGGCAGGCCTATTAGTTTGGACCACAGGTGAGCGTTGGATACTCTTGTACCGCACCACAGAATTCACACAGGGAAGAAACCCTATCAATCTATGGAGTATGGAAGGAACTTCAGGTATAAGAATGAACTTGTGTGTCACCAAGGATTCACACGGGAGAAACCCTATAAATGTAAAGAGTGTGGAAAGAGCTCCAGAAACACAAAATTGACACACGGGAGAAACGTTATGAATGTCAGGAGTGTGGAAAGAGCTTCAGACAAGCATCCATTCTTATTTCACATCTCAGGTGTCACACAGGAGAGAAACCATACAAGTGTATGGAGTGTGGAAAGACCTTCTGACAGAACAAGGCCCTTGTTTATCACACAGAATCCATAGAGGGCAGAAACCCTATAAATGTCTGCAGTATGGAAAGAGCTTCAGACTCAAAGGGGCCCCTAAAAAACACCATAAAAACACCACAAAACCCATCAAGGATGGATCCCAGAAAAGGAGAAATGGCTGTCTGAGGGTAGAGGACTCAGAGGTGGTTGAATTAGCTGAAAGCTTGTTCTGAGAGGGAAAAAGAACTGGCAAAGAGTTTGTCTATATGGCATATTTTAAGTTGGCGCTGTGAGGCCTGGTATTTAGCTTAGGCTCAGAAGTGCCATTTTATAAGTATGGGATTTGTGGGCAGTTTTGCAGAAGTGCCTCTGAACTTGTAAACTAATAAGCTAGGAATCCTAGTAAGCTTTGACTTCATTGTAGGGCAAGGAGGGAAGCCATAAAAGGATGCCAGATCCTTTGTGTGGATCCCACCCATAGTTGTGCAGATACTCCACTTTGCAGATAGTTCAAACCCCATGAAAGAATCTGTATAAGAATGTAGAATTAGAACTGAAGGGGTTTTCATTCCTCCTGGCTGAGTTTTCCTGACCACACGATCTTTTTTTTCCTTCATTTTTTAACGTGTGATGATGATAAATTCCAAATCAGTGTTCCCAAATCCTTCCAGAAATGTGAGGTTTACCCTAAATGTTGCCCAAGAAACCGATTGTGTCTCAAGATTCCTCCAGCGTGGCAAATGCAGGTAAATAGATGACTCCATTTGGAAAGTTCCCTTCGGCCCCTTGTGATGTAAATCTTCACTGCTTAGAAGGGGAAAGGGTGGGGTGGGGGAGATTTTGCATTTGAAAACAAAACTGGGATGGCCGGCCGACCCCTCCCCCTTCTCCGGCTCTTTGAATGGGGCCCGGAAATGATGAGGTGCACCGATCAGCTGCAACCCATCCAAGGCGTTGTGCTCGTAGGAGAGGCGGGGAATGAAAGGGGGGGGGTCCTTATCAGCTGTGCCTGCCTGGTGTGTGCCCCCCCCTTTTGCACGGGGCTCTTGCCCAGCTCGGATGCACGAGGCTTCTCCATCCCAGGGGAGGCAGAAGGAGGTAAAAGGGGCGCTGGGGAAGCAGGGAAGGGGAGCATTTGCATGGGGGGGGCAGAATCCTCTGGGGGGCGTCCGGACCCCTTGCAATAAACCCTGCCAAGCCCGGGGGGGGAGGCCTCGTGGTGGCTTTTCCTGCGTGCAAAAGGCCTTGAGGTTTCCAAGCCCGGAGGATGCAAAGCAGGAAAACTGCCAAGAATTTCAGAGATGCTGAAAGGGAGAGGAGAAGGACCTTGTTGTGTGTGTCGGGGGGGGGGGGGGCGAGGGATGGGAGTGAATGGGAGAAATGCGGAGCCCCCGGGCCCTTTGCAGCTATTAGAGGGTTGAGGAGGGGTCGGCGAAGGTTTCTCTCCCCTATGGGGCGGTTTGAAGGAAATATCTGCTTTCATTAGGATGGAGGAGGGAAACTGATCCTTTGCAGAAAGGGGGGGGTGATTCGGGACTCGGGCCCATGGAGAGGGTGGGGCGGGGGAAGGGACAGGTGTCCCTAGGCGCCCCCTCTGCTCCCCCCTTTTAATCCCCCCTATCTGCAAGGGGGCGGAGGGGGAGAGCGTTGAAATGCCTTGCTCCAGCCCTGGGGGGGGGTCCTTTCGCCCTTTTTCCTCTTCCCCCGCCTTTGCCTTGCAATCTGGGGACCACCCCCCACCCCCGTGCAAGAATGATTAAGGGTCTGGAACTCCTTTAGGAAATCAGATTGCAACCTCTAGGCCTCTTCAATTTGGAAGGACGACTTAGGCGGGGAACTGTTTGAAGTATATAAAATCCTGCACGGTATAGAAAGGGTGGATGGAGAAAATGTCCTCTCTATCACACAACACTAGAACCAGGGGGCATCTATGAAGCTGAAGGGAAGGAGAGTGGGATCCGACAAGGGAAAGTATTTCTCCACCCAGAGGGTCATCGGTTTATGGAAATTGCTGCCAGAAGAGGTGGTAACAGGCCTAGATGGCTTTACGGAAGGGTTAGACTAATTTATGGATGATGGATGTATCAATGGCTACTAGAATGGATTTCAGGCTGCAGGACAAGCAGGATGCTTCTAAGGCCATTTGCTGGGATTCAAGAGTTCTCCCTTGTCTCTGCTTGAGATGCCCATGGGCAATCGGTGGGTCACAACGTGCGAAGGGATGCTGGCCTAGATAGGCTATGCCCTGATCTAGCAGGGCTTCTTTTATGTTCTTATGCAGAATAGCTGTTCTTGCTCCCTTCGGGACCTGGCTTCAGTTTGTGCCTTTGGCTGTGTTCACACCTAGGTTTTAGTCCAGCTTCAGTCTGCTTTCTTAGGGAACGCCTCAGTGAAGCTTTGCTCATGTGTTCTGCTCTGAAAGTGCGCTGAAGCGGAATCAAACCTTCAGTGTGAACACAGCCTCTGAGGCTTCCTGGTTCTACGGTTGTGCTTTTTGTCTCTATCCACCTTTTCTATACCATGAATGACTTTATACATTCCCATCAGGCTCTCTCTTAAACGTCCTCTCTCCAGGCTGAAGAGGCATAAACATATAAGAACATAAGCGCGGCCCACCAGTGGCCCGTGAGCATCTCAAGCACAGACAAGGGCAAACCTTCCCCTGCTCTTGAATCCCCGCCAAATGACCTCCAAGGCATCCTGCTTCCCCCCCCCCCAGCCTGAAAGATGTACATAGGCATCCATTCTAGTAGCTGTTGATACATCTGTCATCCATAAATTTGTCTATCCCTTCCTTAAAGCCGTCTAGGCTGTTACCACCTCTTCTGGCAGCAATTTCCATAAACCCATCAGCTTCATAGAGTGCCCCCCGGTTTTAGTGTTGTACAATAAGAAAACATAAATTTTCTCTATCCACATTTTCTATACCATGCATTATTTTATATACTCCAACGAGGCCCTATCTTTAATGCTCTCTCTCCAGGCTGAAGAAGCCTAAATACTGCAGCCTGATTTCCTAAGGAACTTGTTCCAGTCCCTTGGTTGTTCTGCTGGCCCTTTCATTCATTTTACCCCATATTTGTACTTATTTGGGAAGAAACGCTTATAAAAGATTAGGATGGATTAAATTTCTGACTGTCTCCTCACCCAGAATCAAAGACCATCCATGTCTTTTATATTTTTCCCTCTCAGTGTCCAGCTTTCACAGCCATAGATTACCACAAGACGATTATTTCAATTACTCTGACACCTTTTAAATCAGGAAAATAATGACCTCCTCCCATGCGATTTTGCCTTCCAAGGCAATTCTAAGTCGTTTCCACTTCTTTCTAACTAGCTTCAAATTTCTCAAGCATGGAGGTTCATGTGGACAAATCAGAAATCTTATATATTAACATTCCCCCTAAGATTCAAGACTCTTTACACAAAAACTTTGAGCTCAAAACTGCACACACAAAAATAAAATTCATTGGAGTTTGGATTACAAAAAACCTAAATAAACTAATGCTAGCTAACTTTTCTCCAGTCTGGCTTACGGCTTCAAAAAACATGCAAATTTGGAAATCTAAGTATCTGTCACTTTCTGGTAGAATTGCAGCGATAAAGATGAAAATCATCCCAACCTTGCACTATTTGTTTCGCACACTCCCGATATATTTACCTCTCAAAACGCTCAATTCTTGGATGAGAAAACTTGATAAGTTCATTTTTAACAACAAAAAGACTAGATTGGCTAAGTCAATGTTGATGCGCCCTATGCATCAGGGAGGTTGGAGTTATCCTTCCCTACCTCTTTACTATGACTCCTGCCAACTTCAACATTTCCTCACACTTTTCTCTTCCCCTCCTCTATGGGTAAAAAATAGAACTGTTTGAGCTTTCTTGTCCTATCTATACCTTTCTACACACTAAAAATCACCTTCAAACTACACAGCAAATCAATGGACTCAAACCACCTTATTAATTTGAGATGCTCACGGGCCACTGGTGGGCCGCGCTTATGTTCTTATGTTTATGCCTCTTCAGCCTGGAGAGAGGACGTTTAGCCCCTTCTCCTCCTCTCACTCCTCTTCAGTTTCTCCCACTAAGCCCTTTTTCTATATCATCAAGAACATGGACTAAACTGAAAACCTGTAAAGGAATTCCAGCTCTCAGATCTAACCACAAAAACAATTCAGGAGTTTCTAACCCTTCTAAACCTTCCATCGAGATGGCTAGAAATAGACAGTCTGCTTCATCTTTTACAAAAGATCAAAAATATCCCCCAATTAGTTAAGAGACTTGACTCCATTTGAATTTTTCTTATCACACACTAACTCAGAAAAGGCATCTCCTCTAGAATTTACAGCACCTTATTAGAACACAAACTTTCACCCCTGATTGGGCTAAAATCAATCTGGGAGGATGACACACTTCTTCCATATGAAACAGAAAATTGGAAAAAAAATACCTCTAAAACTGTATCAGGCTTCAAAATCTCAAAAGGAAATATCCTTAAGATATCCTTAAAAATATTTTATTGTTGGTATCTGACTCCTCTAAAGCTCCACTGTACTCATAAATCTATATCACCTTTATGCTGGCATAACTGCAAACTAGTTGGAAACTATATTCATATATGGTGGACCTGCCCAGTTATTTCAAATTTTTGGTTGATGATTCAAAATAACCTCAATGTCATCGTACAACAAAGAATTATTTTGACACCCACTTTGGTTTTGCTTTTTTTATGCATTGGTGAACATGCAAGTCTTGATCATAAAGACCTAATTAAATAATTACTTACTGCTGTTAAAGCAGAGATAGTCATGAATTGGAAGTCAGCTCAGAGTCTAAGTAAGGGGAAATGGTTATCTACGGTTTGGAATACGTTTTATAAAAACTCTAATGATTGGTTCACTAAACGCTGGTCCCCATTCTTAAAAGCAGCAAAATGTCACGCAGATCTTCAAATAGCTGAAACATTCCCCCCAATTTTCTTGAATTCCCGTTTGAAAATCTCATTTCCCCACTTGGTAGTTATCTAACTGTTAATGTTATTGAAATTGTCTTATTGTACTCCTTACCTTCTGCAGTCCATTGCTTATTGTTCCTATTCTTTTGTTTGAATTGTTCAAGTTGCTATGTGAAGTTAAAACTGTATTTATATTTACAATCAATAATTTTTAAAAAGAAAAGCATGGAGGTCCTGTGAAGCTTGCCTTCTCAGTATTTAACACTGATTAGTTTCTGCACTTACTGTCCTCCCTCTTCCCTCCTCTGTTCTTCTTTATGTGTTCCTCTAGGACAGTGATGGTGAACCTTCTGAGCTCGGTGTGTCAAAATTTGCTAGCTTAACTCGGGTGCTGTGTCACATCTAGAAATATCCATAATTTTGTGATATTTGTAACTCTAGTAAAAAGTTATATTCTTGATATATGTATTTTATTAAAAGCAAAAACAAATAATTCTTTACATTTGCTAAATCTTCAATTGAAAGTTGGTATTTCGTACACTTCAAGAACAAGCAAGCAGTAAACGCCCAGGTGCCAGGGTGGCCATGTGTGTCACCCAAAAGGGCTTGGCGTGTCACCTGTGACACACGTGTCATAGGTTGGCCATCACTGCTCTAGGAAGACTCAATTCATCTCTAGATTTTGCTTGTCAATGTTTAGACCCCTAAAGATGGATTCTGACCTCCTTCTTTTTACTCCTTCAGTTCTTATCATGTTTTCTATGAACAGGTTAAAGACATGGAGGAAATATCCACCCTTGTTCCTTTTCTTTCCTCTGAATCATTTTTTCTCCTCAAATTCATTTTTTTAAAATTGTATTTCCCAGTGCACTGAAGAGTTTTCTGTAATCAGGTATTTGGATGGGCCTAAAATGATGGACCTCCAACTTGTCCTCTTCCTTCAGTGGCTACAGATTAGCCGGTCACATTCCGGTTACAAAGATGACTTTAGATAAAGTCTTGAATCCTATGAAAATGAAACTGTGAGCTTTCTCCACTCCCCAAAAGGGAAATGAAGTGTCCTCATTCTGGCCAAAAGGAATGTGCTGCTAGGAGATGTTTGTTTGGAAAACACAAATTCTCTTTTGCTTTGTTTTGATCTCGTTTTAGGGGGCGTCAGGGTGTTTCCTCAAGGAAGGGAGACATCTGGATCCAAGCTACGTCAAAGAATTAGGGAGGACTTTGCGCCTATGACGTCTCTGGGTAAGCAGGCTGGATTGTTAATTTGCTTGGTGTGATTATGGGACATGCTGATTATTATTATTAAAATTTATTTATGAAGCGCTATAGATGTACATAGTGCCATAAAAGCTGCAAAAATTTTAAAAGACAATACTGTGAACAAGACAAATAAGCAAAATTAAATTACTAAAATAACAAAATTAAAATCATGTTTGGTTAATAAACTACATTATAAATATAATGCTTTTCTGTTCTGGAACCCAATTTCCTTATGGAGGAAACAGGAAACACCAGTTACTGAGCACCTGAGGGAATTTCTTTCCTCTTTCTGGTCAGATGTGAAGGAGAAATTCTCCTGGTGTGTTAAACGAGAGGCATATAGGCATAAATGGACGTGATTTCTTAAATCCAAGGAGGGAGGGAACCACCACAGAGAAGGTTTGGCTTTTAGTAACTGCCGTTTGACTCTTGGTCATTTGTGGAACCCGCATTACTACTTCTCTTTGTGGGAGAAAAATTCTCCTCAGGGGCATAGTTCCAACTTGTGAGCCAGTTTGGTCTTGTAGTTAGAGGGTCGGTCTCTTTATCTTGTAGTCACTGGATTTGATTCCTCAGTCTTGCATGAAGCCAGCTGGGTGACCATGGGCTAGTCAGAGCTCTCTTTCTGAGCTCCGGCCGCCCCACCTAGCTCACAGGGTATCTGTTGTTCAGAGAAGAACAGGAGATTTGTCAGCTACTTGAGACAAATTGGTATAAAAACCAATTCTTTTTCTTCTTCTCTCATCATATGAAGAAGAGAAGACTTCAAATCTTCTGGTTTAACTGGGTACCAGTGTGGTAGTTTAGGAGCTGGCGTCTGCTGATTACACCTTCTGGAGCAGCGGTTCTCAACCTTCTTAATGCTGCAACCCCTTAATGCAGTTCCTCGTGTTGTGGAGACCCCCAACCACAGGGGTGGGGCAGCTTGGGTGAGGATGGGGTGGGAAGGCAGGAGACTCATTGTGACCATTCTGAAAGAGTAGTTTGACCCCCAAAGAGGCTGCGACCCACAGGTTGAGAAAAGCAGTTCTGGAGGTACAAGAGAGGCCTTGTGTCAAGTGTGTTACCTTTGAGTTAGAAGACACTTGATTCCTGGACCTTTGTCCTTCCTACCCATGAATTTCCCATTTTGTCAGCGTTAAGCGTTTCTGGGTCCCCATCCAAAGATGTAACCCAATCCAGGGCAGAAATAAACAAACTCCTTCATACTGAGTACATATCCTTTTTTCAGGCGGGCATTATGAGGCCAGAATTACAATTGCAAAGAGTGCTTTTCCCAGGTTGACCTCAGGTACACCTCTCTAGGGATGTTATTCCATAGTGTTGGTGCCACCATTGACTAGGTCCTCACTCTTGTGGCCACCTCATTGGGGAGCAGAGAGAGCAGCCCTTCTTCTGTCAATCTGAGGTTGTTTCCACACTTACGTGAGGTGGACCACATGGGCTGGTCTGCTGGTGTGGTCCACCGGCTGGATGGATCCACATGTGGAGAGCTGTTTCACATCAGCTGCTGTGCTGATCCCTGCATTCGCATGAACTTTGGAGCCTGCCTCCAACATTCCCAGTGACCAAGGACAAATGTTCCCAGTGCCACATTCACTCACCACTGTGGCCTGATTTACATGGTGCTCAACCCCTGCTCAGGGTCATCTTGGAATGGGCAGCCAGTATGGGCTGCCCAATTTGGTCTATGCAGAATCCAGTGTGGAAGAAGTGTTCTTGCTGGAAGAAAGACCCTGAGGAGGACTATGGTGTGCACTGATCTGGATCATAATTAAGTGCGGTTAAACCCTAAGGATGTGAGTAGGAACATATGGTATAAGGTGTTCCTTCATGTAATCGGAAGCTGTTTATGTCTTTAAATGCTAAAATCCTTAAATAGGACCCAGGGATGTTGGGCAAAGGGGATATCACATCATGAAGAGGGCTGTTGAGGTTGGCTTCCAAGAGAATAATATCGAGATTAGGCAGAAAGCGGTAGATAAAGAAATCATTTGGAGGGAAGACAGAGAGATGAGTTGGTCAGACTGGAGTAACTGAAAGAAAAATAAAACTTAAGATTTAATGGAAGTTCTGTTCTTTCTCCTCCACATCACTTTCTCCAAACAGAATATCAGCAGGAGCAGGAGAATGAGAATTTCAAAGGCCCGTCATTGGTATCACACAAAATAACTACGCAGGTTTCAGGAAAGGAGATGGAGGAAAAACCAAAGGATCAAAAAATTCACCATGAAAAGCACTCAAAAGACGGGACTTGGGACTCCTCCGCTTCTGAAAAAACAGAAATCCAGAGGGTTCTGATACCAGAGGACAGGGAGGAAAGAGAGGGGAAAGAACATCCAGTTTGTGGGAAAATCTGTGGAGAAGAACAAGAACCAGGCAAAGATCCCACATGCAGTGCTGAGAAAGGATTGAATAAAAGCACAGAAAATTGGGAGAATAGGGAACCAGTTACAATGCTTGAATTATTCCCCACAGCAGCCCAAGGATACATATGTGCAGAATGTGGAAAGAGCTTCAGTGTTAGAAGTAGCCTTTCTTCACATCAAAGAAGCCACACAGGGGAGAAACCACATGAATGTAAGGAGTGTGGGAAGAGATTCCGTGGCCGAGGTAGTCTTACCTCTCATCAAAGAATCCACACAGGGGAGAAACCTTATGAATGTAAGGACTGTGGGAAAAGCTTCCGCATGAGCACCCACCTTGCAGTGCACCTCAGAACCCACACCGGGGAGAAGCCATATATGTGCCTGGATTGTGGGAAGAGCTTCAGTGCCAGTGTTAGCCTTACTGAACATCGAAGAACCCACACAGGGGAGAAACCATATATTTGTACGGGATGTGGGAAGAGCTTCATTTCTAAAACTCAACTTACTCGACATCAAAGAATCCACACAGGGGAGAAGCCGTACAACTGCACTGTGTGTGGGAAGAGCTTCAGGCTAAGTGGTAACCTTACGCTGCACCGAAGAACCCACACAGGAGAGAAACCCTTTGAATGTAAAGAATGTGGAATGAAGTTCAATCAAAGTAGTCATCTTAATACACATCGAACAATTCACACAGGGGAGAAACCCTATGAATGTAAGGAGTGTGGAAAGAGCTTCAGGTTAATGAGATTCCTTACCTTGCATCAAACAGTCCACACAAGTGAGAAACCATACAAGTGTGGTGTTTGTGAGAAGAGCTTCAGAGATAGCACTTGCCTTAAGTTTCATCAAAGATCTCACACAGGGGAGAAGCCATACAACTGTAAGGAATGTGGGAAGAGCTTCAGGCTAAGTCGTAACCTTACACTGCATCGAAGAAGCCACACAGGTGAGAAACCCTTTGAATGTAAGGAATGTGGAATTAGGTTCAGTCAGTCAGGTCAGCTTAATAGGCATCGAACAATTCACACAGGGGAGAAACCCTATGAATGTAAGGAGTGTGGAAAGAGATTCCATCAACGGAGTAACCTTAAAACTCATCAAAACACCCACACGGGAGAGAAACCATATCATTGCATTGACTGTGGGAAGAGTTTCACTTTTAAAGTTTGCCTTACTATACATCAGAGGATTCACACAGGGGAGAAACCTTACAGCTGCACTGAATGTGGGAAGAACTTCAGGACCAGCAGTTACCTTACAGTACATAAGAAAACCCACTCAGGAAAACCATATAAATGTGAGTATGGAAAGAGCTTCAATCGCGAGAATTCCCTCAAAGATAATCAAAGAATTCATAGAGGAGAGAAATTGTATCATTGCATGGACTGTGGAAAGAGCTTCACTCAAAGTTATTCCCTTAAATATCATAAAAGAATTCATACAGGGGAGAAACCCTATGAATGCAAGGACTGTGGAAAGAGGTTCCATCAATTGGGTAACCTTAAAACTCATCAAAGAACCCACACAGGGGAGAAACCATATCATTGCATCGACTGCGGGAAGAGTTTTACTTCGAAAGCTGGGTTTACTATACATCATAGGATTCACACAGGGGAGAAGCCTTACAGCTGTACTGAATGTGGGAAGAACTTCAGGACCAGCAGTCACCTTACGGAACATAAGGAAACCCACTCAGGAAAACCATATATATGTAAGACGTGTGGAAAGGGATTCAGTGGCAACCGTAAACTTAGTATTCATCAGAGCATCCACATAGGAGAAAAACCATATAAATGCATGGAGTGTGGAAAGAGGTTCCATGTAAGCAGTAACCTTAGAACCCATCAAAGAACCCACACAGGGGAGAAACCATATGAATGTAAGGAGTGTGGAAAGAGGTTTCGTGTAAGCAGTACCCTTAGAACCCATCAAAGAACCCACACAGGGGAGAAACCATATCATTGTATAGAATGTGGGAAGAGTTTCACTTCAAAAGCTTGGCTTACGATACATCAAAGGATCCATAGAGGAGAGAAACCATATGTTTGTATGCTGTGTGGAAGGAGCTTCAGTATACGTAGTAGGCTTTCTTTGCATCTACGAGTCCACACGGGAGAGAAACCTTATAAATGTATAGAATGCAGAAAGAGCTTCACTAACGGTGATAGCCTTATTGCACATCAAAGAATCCACACAGGCGAAAAACCATATAAATGCTTTGAATGTGGAAAGAGCTTTAGTCAACGTGGGCATTTCACATTCCATCGGAGAATCCACACTGGGGAGGAACCATATAAATGTTTTGAATGTGGGAAGAGCTTCAAGTTTAGTTCTTCGCTTATTTTACATCAAAGAATCCACACTGGTGAGAAACCATATCAATGCATGGAGTGTGGAAAGAGCTTCAGTTCTAATAGTGGCCTTCAGTGTCATCAAAGAATCCATACAGGGGAGAGACCATATCAATGCATAGAGTGTGGAAAGAGATTCCGTCAAAGTGGGAGGTTTAATGCGCATAAAAGAATCCACACTGGAGAAAAACCCTTTGAATGCAAAGAATGTGGAAAGAGCTTCAGGGCAAATGGTAATCTCATACTGCATCAGAGAATCCACACAAAGGAGAAACCGTACAAGTGTTCAGAGTGTGAGAAGAGCTTCAGGTCCAGCAGTAGCCTGAAATCTCATGGAAGATCTCACACGGGGGAGAAGCCACATAAATGCACAGAGTGTGGAAAGAGCTTCTGTATTAAGTATTCCCTTATACTACATCAAAGAACCCACACAGGAGAGAAACCATACGAATGTAGAGAATGTGGAAAGACCTTCACAGCAAGAGGTACTCTAACTATTCATGAAAAAAAACACATAGGGGAGAGGCTGTATGAATGTTTTGAGTGTGGGAAGAGTTTCAGTGGATCTTCAGGGTTTTCTTCACATCTACAAATTCATAGAAGGGGGCTTGAAAGTAGCTTCAGTAGAAGTTAGCCTTTCGTTGCATGAAAGTAATCACAAAGGGAAACCGTATAAATTTATAGAATGTAGAAAGAGCCTTAGTCAGAATGGAGCATTTGCTTTCCATTGGAGAATCCATATGGCAGAGAAACCATATAAAGGTTTTAATTATAAGAAAAATTAATAGTCGTAACTATTGTACCTGAAAGAAGTGACACTATATAAATGTATCAAGTGTGGAAAGAGCTTCTATTGAAACTCTTTACTTTCTTTGCATAAGAGAAACACAGGCAGGAAGCCATGTAGATCTTCGAATGTGGAAAGAAGATCTTGCCTTGCTTTGCATCAAAGAATTAATACCAGAGAGAAGTTTTACATATGGGGAAATAGTTTCAATCAAAGTGGATTCCTTGGCTTGGCACAGGGAGACAATAACCAAATCTGCAAGGTATCGGGGAAATTCTTGCTTCTTTAAGCTACAAGAAGTCAGCAGCCTGGTTTTACAAAAAGCAAGTTATTACCTCTATTTCTCATTTGCAACTATGATATGCATCATAAGTGTGGCAAATCTGGTTCACACCATTGTTTATACCATCATACTACATAGGCATTCTGCTGTTGTTGTTTTTTGTTATTTTTGATTTGTTAAATCTTGTTTGTTTTTTCAATCAAAACTAAATTAAAATTAAAAGAAAATTGAGGTTGACTTTTTAAGCTATCTCAGTTAATTGTAGCAAGAGTTCTTGACTGTGGGTTATGTTATACTCTGAATATGAGCCATTTCAGTTAAGTGTAGGCAGTTCAATGTATCCCAGCATGGTCTGTTTGCTCCTTTTCTGGGTGAAAGGAGTGCACTGCTGTGGCGTTAAGTTGCCACTAGGTACCGTTTAGTGGCCTCTGACCGTGTCTCTGTACATGCATACAGCCTCCCAAGACACCTTTCCGGACAGAGTACTTAACACTTGTGAGGAAAAATAAAACCCTTTTCCCCACCACGCCTTCCTAATGCCCCCAAAGCAACAGGCAAGACGTTCAGGAACTGTACAAAAAATATTTAATGTAAAAATAAGTAAAATAAAGGTACATGGAACATGGAATATAGCAAAGTACAATCTAGAGATAAGGCTTGGTTGAGGTAAAAAGTAAAAACTTACAGAACGCTCGTTACACCCACGAAACGTCTGGCACGAACTTCTAGTCAGGTTGGCAGAGTGATACGCTTAATCACTATGGACAAAAGCGCATGTCCTAAGCTGCAAAACGCTCATTTCTTATACCATTCTGATGGCTCGAGCGAGAGCAATTAGCCAATGAGAGTGTTAATTTGACAGGTGTAGTGAATCTTCTTTCTACATTCCTGAGTAACCCCTTGAAGTCCGTACGAGCTCGTAAGTCTTGTCAGGACCATCCCGTATGCCCTCCTGATTTACGAACCCACAGACTGCTAGCTGATTGCCCCCGATAACCTTGCAATCGAGTACATTGACCAGATGGGTAACGCGTAGGTGCGAACCATCAATTTAGCTTGTTATCTTGTTTGAGAAACGCTGAGAAGCTTGTTTCTCACGGGAAGAATTTCATTCCTTGCCCCTAAGATGGTTCCTGGCTCTTAGTTTAATACAAAATGGAGTTTGTGCTGCTATACTCCGTACAGCCAACCGTCACAACTGCCAGGTGGCACAAGGCACTTGCACACCATATTACCCAGTGACTGTGGCAGTGGTGCCATGCATGCCCATTGGCACCTTTGCCGCTGTGAGGTGATTACAACAATTTATGGTTGTATATCCATTTCTTGCTTCTTGGCGAGAGCTTCTTCATATTGTAACTCAGTAAAAGAAATGAGGAGGAGAGAAAAGAAATGTCTGAAAGGCAAAGGAAGAAGATTTGCCTCTTAAGGAAGACTCTCTTCACCATGACTTTGTCACAAAGTGATCAGGTTCTTTTACAGATTCAGAGCAATTAATTCAGAGAAGCAAAAGTGTCCTTATGGACAGAGGCACCAACAAAACAGAATACCAGATCTGGATTTTTGTACTATTCATTCATGTAACTTATTTCATTTAGTCATACATATACACCATATTTGGTACCAAGAGTCATTAATTCACACAATCATACTCATACTTACAAGCCCTTCTCAAGAATTGAACAATTCCTTGCAAAGGCGACAGGTCCTCTTTGCAGGTGATTCGAGGCACACCGTACTACAGCGAATGGTCCTTCTTTTATATTCTTCTCAATTCCCTGTTTCCCAACCACTGTTCAAATAACTCATAGTTGTTGTTTTTCCTTGCAGTTATCAGTTGGCTTGCAGTTCTCTTGATTCGCGTCCTGTTATGCTGAACAGTTGGTTCTTGGGGAACACCTTATCAGCTTATTATTGCCACACTTAATGCTTTTGTACAATCCATGAAAAAGTCCTCGCCTTGTCTGCCAAATAACCATTTTATCACACATTGTGTCAGAGTTCATTTTGTTTGTGCTTTTTCTTTCATTCTGTTCTCATTCATTCATCACAACTTCAGGGTTTTGGTGGGGGCGAAACTGGTCTGAACCAGTCCTGCCATGTAGACTACTCGTTTCTGTGGCATGAACAAGTAGGCCTGCCTGGTCCAGACACATTACTTTGGACCACAGGCAGAGAGGTTAGTGGAGAGAGGCCCATTGGTCTGGACAACAGAGAGGTGGGTGCTGAGAGGCCCATTAATTTGGACAGCAGACAGGTGAGTGTAGAGAGACCCATTGGTTTGGACCAGAGAGGTGAGTGCAGAGAGGCCCATTTTTGTGGACCACTGAGAGATGGGTACAGAGAGGCCTATTAGTTTGCAAAACAGGTGAGTGGAAAGAGGTCTATTGGTTTGTACTAGAGAGAGGTAGGTGCAGAAAGGCCCATCAGTTTGGACAACAGAGAGGTGAGCGCATCCTCTCCTACCCAGTAGCTTCAAAGAGTGACCCTGGTTCTCGTGGTGTGACCTGCGTTCCACCATGGATTGCAAATGCAGTAAACTAGATGAAAGCATCTGCAGGTTGTGAGCTGGGAAGGTGCGACCTGGTAATCTGACCTTTTATTTTTAATTTTATATAAAGTACAGAAAAAAAGTTGTTCTAAAAAGAATGTCAGTGCCATTGTAGCATGGAAAAATGCAGCCATGACATAAAGCATATTTTTTGTTCGATTCTGCCCTCCTCCACAAAGCCAGCTTGGGCTAGTCACAGCTTTCTTCTGAGCTTTCACTGCCCCACCTATCTCACTGGGTGTTCTGTTGTGGGGAGAAGAACAGAAGCTTTGTCAGCCACTCTGAGTCCCCTTAAATGGGTGAGAAAAGCGGGATAGAAAAGCCAACTCTCCTACATAGAGTGAGCATTGAGGGATGGAGGCAGAGCTTCCCCGCTGCAAATGTCAGCCTCTAAGCCCGCCCCTGGACCGCATTGCCCCTGGACAGCATTGCCCCAGTAGGCGTGCGGATGTATGTCCTCTGATCTGGTCTTCATGGTGGAAGACTGGATTGAAGACATCATTAAAGGGGTTTACTGGTAATCTGGATGTAAGGGCCCAAATACCTCATGAAATCTGGATTTTGCTGGTGTTTATGGGTACAAATGGAGACCTTAAGGAGTCTTGTGTGCGGACAGCGCATGACTGATCCATACCAGTCTAGTACCTAGTGGGTTCCTAGTGGCTCTATGTTGCTGCTAGTGCAAAAATAGCTTAGATCAGTCACTTACCTACTCCCTCCTGTCCTTGCACCAATGAGGCTTCACGCCCACTCACTAATCAAACCTTGACATTGTGGTCCAATCCAGTCACCTGCTCAACTTTTGGGCAATCATGACACCTGCTGCTGGTTTCCCCTCCAAAACTCATGATCCCATTTTTACCTTAGAAGAATATCTTCTTAGCAGTTTTGCAACAAAAGGGCAGGGTGGCGCTCCAACCAAAAGGCAAAGGAGGCCTGTAGACGTTATTTCAGATGGATTTATTCTTATTTATCCTCAAAATCTGTAGTGTAATTGAACCTTCATAGTATTCTGAGGGGGTTCTTTTTTGGGCAAGATTTCAGTCAGGCCCTCCCTGAAAGGTCTGGGGGGCCGAATGCTCCCTCAGACAGGGAACTCCATGAATCGCCTATAAATCTCGAGGGAGGAAAAGGAATCACCCCAGCTGCTGAAGAAGTGGGCTTTTCTACCCCACTTTTCTCAGCCATTTAATGGGACTCAAAGCGGCTGACAAAGCTTCTGTTCTTCTCCCTGCAACAGAACACCCTGTGAGGTGGGCGGGGCTATGAGAGCTCGGATGAGAGCTGTGACTAGCCCAAGGTCACCCAGCCGGCTCCATGTGTGGAATCAAGCCTGGTGTTCCCAGATAAGACTCCAGCTTCCTAACCACTAGACCAAACTGGCTCACTTAAGGGACCAAACTCAATGCTCAACATGAGACCCAGGAGAAACAGTCATTTATGGAGGGTTGAAGTTTGGGAGCCACAGGGGTTCAATGCACGCACAGCAATAGTGCAGAATCTCCCAGCCACTAGGGCAGGTTGGTCTAGTGGTTAGGGAGCTGGACTCTTATCTGGGAATACCTGGTTTGATTCCACTCTTTCCAAGCCAGCTGGGTGAGCTTGGGCGAGTCACAACTCTCTTCTGAGCTCCCACAGCCCCACCCACCTCACAGGGTGTTCTGTTGTTGGGAGAAGATCAGAAGATTTGTTAGCCGCTTTGAGTCCCCTTAAGGGCGAGAAAAGCCATGCTTGCTGGGAATTCCTTGACAGAAAAAGCGGGAAATTTGCATCTGAAAAGAAGAGGCTCTCCCTTCTCCCTCCAGCCCTTTCCAATGGGGACCGGAAGTGTGAGGTCCAACAATGGGTAAGAATGAAAGGGTGATCCTGGTCGTGCTGCTGCCCCGCCCCCACCCGTCTTCATCCTCTCGGGGCTCTTCTGCTTGCAAGGAGGGAAGGCGGATGCTCGAGGCTCCCAGGGAAGGCACGAGGGGGTAAAAGGGGGTACAGGAGAAACAGGTTCGGGATCGAGAAGAGGGGTATTTGCGTTGGGGGGCAGAATCTCCTGGGGGAGCGTCCAGACCCATTGCCCAGCCCGGGGTGGGGGGTGGGGGGTCATGGTGGCTTTTTCCTGCGTGAAAAGGCCTTGAGATTTCCAAGTTCTGAGGATGCAAAGGGAAGCAGCAAAACTGCAAAGCGAGATGCTGAAAGGGAGAGAAAGAGAAGGACCTTGTTTTGGAGAGGGAGTGAATGGGAGAAATGGGGGGGGGTGCCCTGAGAGGTGAGGGGGAGCGAAGGTTTCTCTCCCCTTTTCGGGGGGCATTTTGAGGCTTGCAGGGAAATCTCTGCTTTCATTCGGATGGAGGAGGGAAATTGATCCTTTGCACGAAGGGGGAGTAATTTGGGTTTGGTGCACATGGTGGGGTTGGGGCGGGAGGGGGCGGCATGGCATCCCCCGAGGCGTCTCCTCTGCTTCCCTCTTTCCCAGTCCCCCATCAGCAAGGGGGTGTCGGGGAGGCCTTGCTTGGATGCGGCTTCCATGGAGGGAACCCTATACAGCCGAGCCTTTGTTGTCTTGCAAACCTGGGACAGCCCTCCCCATATCATGGAGGGCCTTTTCAGTAATGGCCCCCAGGGTGTGGAATAATCTCCCCCTCGAGGTGGGTCAGGCTCCTTCACTGTATAAGTTCAGAGAGGCGGTGAAGACACACCTCTTTGCTCTGCCCTTTGGCTAAATGTGGTGTAGTGTCCCCCCCCCCCCAGACATTGCTGTTTTATATTGTTTTATATATATGGCTCTATTTTAACATATCTGTTTCCCAATGCTGTTACCCACCCTGAGACCTTGGGGTATACAGCGGGATAGAGATGTAAATAAAATAAATAAAATCCTCCCCCCAATTCAAGACAGGGGCCACAAGCTCAGTATAGAAAAGATCCTCTTGCCGCAAGGCTCTTTTTTTTGTTTGTTTTTCTTAATTTCTTCTCAAAGACACCTGCACATCTTTGTTCTCACCTGATGGTGCGCTGCTGTGTTACACAGTGTCTCCTGCTAAGGATGGTTCCCTTTCCTATGAACGTAAGAAGAGCCCTGCTGGATGAGGCCACAGCCCATCTAGCCCAGCATCCTGTCTCACCCAGTGGCCCACCGTCCAGTTCCTTCTGGACATCTCAAGCAGAAGTCAAAGGCAAAAACTTAACTTGCACTTTGAATCCCTGCAAATGACCTTTAGAGACGTCCTGCCAGACTGGAGGTGGTCCCTGGTCAACCATTCTAGTAGTCCTCCATGAATTTGTCTATAAGAACATTAGAGCCCTGATGGATCGGGCAACGGTCCACCTAGATGAGCATCCTGTCTCCAGCTTGGCCTTTCCACTTCCTAGTTGTGCCCCTCTGCCTTCCCCAACCTGGCCTTTACCCTCATTGGATCAAGCCCTAGCATCTCCCCCTTCCCCTTACCAACCCCCAAGCCATTTCTCACTGTCACCTCCCAAAGGGTCTGTCGGATACATATCTGATTCGCACTGTCGCTCCAGAGCTTCCCACTCATTGTGCCAATGGCCATGCACACCAGCTGTTGCCATTGTGACCAAGGAATACAGCGCCAGACTTCACAGCTCCAGCTGTACTACTGTACTCCCACACAGCTTTTGCATGTAAATATGAGTATAGGCTTGCATCAAAAGTTAACTAGGAGCGTCTATGGCATTCCTAATATAGCTGTGGAGCATGTTTGAGTACTCCATAGGTATTGAAGGGTGGGGACAGCCCTGCACTCTCAGAAATACTCTCAGACAGAAGCTGTTTCGTGCTGGAGATTCCCCAGGCCATCCTCAAGGGCCAAGTGCAAAAAGGACCAAAGTCTTGAATCCTACATAAATGGAGCTCTGAGCTCTCTGATTCCCATAAACAGAAACCGTGCCTCCCCTTTCTGACTGAGGAGAATGGCCTGCATGGAGATGTTTGCTGTGGAAAAGAAAATATGTATTCTCTTTTGCTTTGTTTTGGTCTCCTTTTAGGGGGCACTTGGATGTTTCTCCAAGGAAGGAAGACCTGGATCAAAGCTACGTCCAAGAATCAAGAAGAAGGTCTTGATCATGACTTCTCCTGGTAAGGAGGCTGGATTATTGTGGTATTGAATAAATCTGATGGTTCCCTGTTTGTGATCTCAGTTCCTTTGAGGAGATGGGAGGAAATACTTGGCAGTAGGTAGCTGAAGAGATTTCCTTCCTATTCCTGGTCAAATGTTCTGGGGAAAAATCTTGTGTGTAAAAGGGAAGGCAGATATGTATGGTGTTATTTTGCATTGCAAGCTATATTCACATTTTAAGTAAGATTAAAATATATCATTGTTGCATTTAATTGAACTGTATGCCAGACCTTGAAGTAGTCAACACAGTAAGGCTGTGGTTGCGCCTAAAGCTTAATCCAGCTTCAGTCTACTTTTAGAGTGAGAGAACACATTAGCAAAGTGACAAGCTGTTCTCTTTCAGGGCTAAATAACTCAGAACATTCCCCTTTGGGATAGAAAATGTGGAAAGAAAATTACTAGCCACTTTTCTGATGTGTTCTTTTGCTCTGAAAGTGGACTGAAGCTGGATTAAACCTTACGTGTGACCACAGCGTAATTTGATAGTTGATATTAACTTTTTACCGAGACGGAGTAATCTGTCCTAAATTCATGCAAAAGCCTATCTTAGGATGTAAGCAGGGATTGGTGGGATAAAAATGGAATACAGTGAAACAGTCGGCATGTGGAGAATTCCTTAGCTCTGAGGCCGAGATCAGTCAAGCTCTGTGGCTCAGGGTTACAGTGTTGCATTGTAGGAGTTCCTCAAGCTAGGGTCCTTTCTGCACATGGCCTTATTCTAGAATATATCTGGAATAAGGGCCTGCTGTCCACATGCTACTAATGATATACAGAAGATGTTTCACGACAAGGCTACGGTACCTTCATCAGGACATCATCACCTACCAAGCCTGGTGGTAAAACATCCGCAGCAACAAGTTTCAGTTCAGAGGTGCTTAGATATCTTTTTCTGAGAGCAGCTCATCTTTTCTGCCTCTGTTCATGTCTTGCAAATAGGACGTGGGCAAGAAAAGAAAAATGAAAATTTTGAAGACCCGTCAACAGTAGCATCGAAAACAGCTCAGTGTATGTCAGGAAAACAGATGGAGAGAAGTCCAAGAGGGAAAGAAGGTCTTAAAGAAAAGCAGTCTAAGAACAGGAGGTGGGACTCTTCCATTTCTGAAGATATAGGAATCCAGGACTTCCTGATCCCACAGGATCAGAACAAAAGAGGGAAGAAAAAGAATCGAAGAACCTGCACTGGGGAGAAACCATATGAATGTCCTGAATGTGCAAAAGCCTTCAGAGATAGGGGAAGCCTTAGGTCTCATCAAAGAACCCACACAGGGGAGAAGCCGTATGAATGTAAGGAGTGTGGAAAGAGCTTCAGTGTAAATGGTAACCTTATTAAGCACCAAAGAATTCACACAGGGGAGAAACCTTATGAATGCAAGGAGTGTGGAAAGAGGTTTCGTGCGAGTGGAGACCTTACACCTCATCGAAGAATCCACACAGGGGAGAAACCTTATGAATGCAATGAGTGTGGAAAGAGCTTCAGGCTAAGCAATACCCTCACTGCGCATCAAAGAACTCACACAGGGGAGAAGCGGTATGAATGTACAGAATGTGGAAAGAGCTTCAGGGGCAGCGGAAGCCTTAAGTTTCATCAGAGGACTCATACAGGGGAGAGACCATATAAGTGCCTGGAATGTGGGAAGAGCTTCAAACAAAGCAGTCACCTTACTATTCATCAAAGAATCCACACAGGGGAGAAACCGTACAAATGTAGCGAATGTGGGAAGAGCTTCAATCAAAGTAGTTGCCTTACTGTGCACAAACGAATCCACACAGGGGAAAAACCATATCTGTGCCTACAGTGTAGTAAAAGCTTCAGTGAAAGTTGTAAGCTCGCTGTGCATATACGAACCCACACAGGAGAGAAACCATATGAGTGCGCGGAATGTGGAAAGTGTTTTGTTTCTAGTCATAGGCTTCGTAGGCACCTACACACCCATAAAGAGCAGAAACCACATGCGTGTTCAGTATGTGGAAAGTGCTTCAGTCAAAGTAGTCAACTTACTTTGCACAAACGAACCCACACGGGAGAGAAACCCTATCAGTGTCTGGAATGTGGAAAGAGCTTCAGTGTCAGCAGCAGCCTTACTTCTCATAGACGGGTCCACACAGGGGAGAAACCATATAAATGTTTGGAGTGTGAGAAAAGCTTTCGTCAGATACCTCACCTTAACGTGCATCGAAGAATCCATACAGGGGAGAAACCATATCAGTGCATGGAATGTGGAAAGAGCTTCCGCTTAAGCCAAGTCCTTAATGTGCATCATCAGAAAGTCCATACAGGGGAGAAGCCGTACAAATGTACAAAACGTGGAAAGAACTTGAGCAATTGACACATCCTTTCTTTTCCATGCATGGAATGTGGGAACGGCTTTAGACACAATTGGAGTCTAAAATCACATCGAAGAGTCCACAGGACTGATCCCATCTAAGTGCTTGGAGTGTGGGAGAAGGTTCGTTGGAAGGTGAGCTTACTGGGAAACAATTCAAAACGCGGGAAGTCATAAGCTAAGAAGCCAACTAAATGTAGAGACTCTGGATAATGTTTAGAACATTTCAAATTATTGATAGAACTTAAGTTTGTGTTATATCCCCTTCGAATGTGGTCAGATTCTGATCTATACGAATGTCTTTGTACGAATGCCTCCTGATCCTGGATACAGATCCTATACCAAAGTATATGTATCAGATATGTATCCTATACAAATTCAAACGTATCGATACGTATCCAATGTGTATCCCTCGTTTAACGAATGTATGAACTTTTGTATGAACACTCCAAAACAATTGTATTTGTACGAATGTCATAACATTTAGTTTGTGCACAAATGTCCAAATTGGTACAAATTGGTACGAATAACAAATAGAAGAAGAAGAGTTGGCTTTTCTACCCCGCTTTTCTCACCCAATTAAGGGGACTCAAAGTGGCTGACAAAGTTTCTGATCTTCTCCCTGCAGCAGACACCCTGTGAGGTTGGTGGGGCTGTGAGAGCTCAGAGGAGAGCTGTGACTAGCCCAGGGTTACTTCATGGGGGAAGGCGGAATCGAACCTGGTATTCCCAGATAAGAGTCCGGCTTCTTAACCACTAGACCAAACTGGCTCACAGAAGATTTGTGCACATCCCATTCCTACATAGCTGGTTGATTGAGAGAAAACATCATCTCTAAACCTATATTCTTTGCTTTTGTTAAACTTTTTTCCACCTTGATTTCTATTTTTATCCAAGGCTTTTCATTAATTTGAAGCATTTTGTGCCTTGGTTCCTTTTTTAATCTCCCTCAGTAAAGACAACTGTTTGGAACAGAGACACTTGGAGTAATAAATTTGGCCGCCCTTCCCTGGAGGGGCTGGGAGATTGGGAAGGTCCCAACTGGTGAAGCACAACACTTAGTTATTTTTTTTTTATATATATTTTTTTATTATTTTTTAAAGAAAATTACATAGTTATGCACTTATACATTCTTCCCTTTTTTTTTTCCCCCCCTCCCCACCCCCTCCCTCCCCTAAATAGTAAATATTCAATAACATTTATGAGCTAAGGGTTACATTTGGAATACAATTCTTAGCTGTAATTTTACTAATTCACTTCTGACACTCGCTTCCAGGTAATTTTTAACCTCCCTCCATTTATTTTTACACCTTCTTATTTTTGCTAAATCATTTTCAAAATTTTCCCGACATTCTCGAACCTCTACTGCAATCGAGGCTATTATATATTCATACAGTTTCTGTATTTCCCATTTAGTTGCATCCTTCCATCCATTTACTACTACCAATTGAGCCGACCTAAGTATGGAACAGACTACTTCCCTAGTCTCTTTTGGCCTTATATTCTCCAGATCCAATTGAAATATAACTATCCTTTCATTTAAGTTAATATTAAGTGCATATATATTATTGATCATATTTTCTACCTCCTTCCAAAACACCTGCACTCTCTGACACTGCCAAATCATATGTAAAAATATTCCTCTTTCTTGACATCCGTGCCAGCATTCTTCGGTTACATTTGGAAAGAAGTGTGACAATTGTGTTGGTGTTCTATACCATTTATGTATTATTTTCATTCTTGTTTCCCATATTCGTCCATATTTTATTTTTTCCATTCTCTGTATTTCCTTTTTAACTTCTTCTCTGTTTATTCTTATATCATCACTCCATATTCCTCTTATTTCTTCATATATTTCCTCTCCCACTGTCATTAACCCCTTATATATAATTCCTGCAATACCTTTTTCACTCTTCCTCACTTTTCTTATTATTTTATCAAATATTTCATCTTCCTTATTAACTATCTCTCTAATTCTTACTTGATCTATATAAGTCTTTATTCCCCTCGCTTGCAGCCAGCTTCCTCCCAATAATTGTTCTAATTCCCTTAAATTTTTGGGATTATGTCCCGTATCATATAAATCTTCAATTACCTTTATTCCTCTCCTATATAATCTATTTAATGCCCATTGTAAACCATCCTCAGCTCCCACATTTATTTTCCAGATTGTAGCTAATTTTCCTTCCTCCTGTGCAATTTTTCTTTTCCTTTTATTCCATATTTTCATTGTGCCCAAAAAAATTTTACTCCAATTCCTCTGTTCTCTTGGTAACCAATTTCTATATATTAATTCCTTCCCTTCTATGTTATTTATTTTTTTTTCTAATTTGGCCCATTTAGACTCTCCATATTGTAATTCTAATAATCTTTGTATCTGAAAAGCATCATGGTAGCCCTCTATACTAGGTATTCCCCATCCACCTTCCTGCTTTATTGTCGTCAACCACTTATATCTCAATCTCGGTCTTTTCTCATCTGCCACCCATACTTTAATTCTTCTATCCCAATTTTTTAACATCTTCTCTGATACTGCTATAGGGAGTGTCTGAAACAAATAAAATAACTTGGGCATTATAAATATCTTTAACACTCTTATTTTATCTAACCTACTCAAAAATTTTACATTCCATTTTTCCAATAATTTTTCAATCTGTTTCCAAATTCTTTTATAATTTCCTTCCATTATTTTACAGGGGTCCCTATATATCCATACCCCTAAATACTTTATTTTTTTAACTCCTAGCTTTAATCCAGTCCTTTTTCTTATTTCCAATTGCTCTCTTGGTGGTGTGTTCCAAAATAATATTTCTGATTTTTGTATATTCACAAACAGCCCCGATTGCCTCCTGAAGTTCTCCAATGTCGGTATTATCGCTTCAATCATTCTCTGAGGTTCTTCAGTTATAATCATTGCATCATCTGCAAACAAATTCAACTTAACTTCTTCCCTTCCTATCCTAAATCCTTTCCATTGCACATTATCTCTAATATTGTTTGCCAATACTTCTATTGCCAAACCAAATAACCCAGGAGAGAGTGGACATCCCTGCTTAGTTCCATTTTTTATACATAATCTTTCTGTTTTTTCTCCATTCACCCTTACATGTGCTATACATTCCTTATATACTTCCTGCAACATATCACAGAATCTTGGACCCATATTTAATTCTCTACATAACCTAAATAGGTATTTATGAGAAACTTTGTCAAAGGCTTTATATACATCGAGTTTCAAAACACAAGCCTTCCTCCTCTCCCTTAGTTGATCTCATCTACTGGCTGGGGCTCATGGTAGAACACAAAAGAACAGAAAATAAAATTAATATTGAGGCTCTCCTTGGGTGTTTTTCCACTGTCACTAGAAGTACCCATTAATGGGGACGAAAAATGCCATTTAGTACCCATTAATGGGTACTTTTAGTGACAGTGGAAAAACACCCCTGGTTGTCCTACCACCCTCAGCAGCAAAAGGGATGGGCATCCAGGAGAGGGTCTTCTCAGTGATGGCCCCTAGGCTATGGAATAGTCTCCCCCTTGAGGTGCAACTATCACCTTCACTGTGTACTTTTGGAAGGCAGTGAAGATGCAGCTCTTTGCCTTGGCCTTTGGTTAAATGGGGATATGCTTTCGCTTCTGACTTGCAGATGTTATTGTGGTAATACATGCCCCCAGGAATAGGGCAGGATAAAAATGTAAATAAATAAATAATATAATGCTGAATATCAGCAAGCTGTGGCCAGCTTCTGGTTTATTATTTATTTATTTGTTTGTATTTTTATCCCACCCTATACCCAAAGGTCTCAGGGCAGGTTACAATATTATATTAATCTTAGACAGGTCCCTGCCCTCAGGCTTACAATCTAAAGAGACAAGATACAAAAGGAAAATGGTGTGGGAGGGAACAGGGAACAGCAAAAAGCCAGGACTTGAGCTCTTCAGTTCCAATTTTCCCCCGTTTCTTATTGCTGAAATTTTCCTATTAACTTTACTTTGAATTTTCTCTTCATTGATGACAAACTGGATGATGGTAAAGATGGTCAGCCGCTATCAGCCCCACCCTGCTCGGCCTCAGAACCAGACGTTTCCTCCACTGGTGGAGCCGCTGCCGTAGTCTCTTTGCCATCTTGGTATGGGAGCAGTTGGAGGAGGGAGGGGCACTGCTGGGAGCAAGATGGCAGAGCAGCCAGAACTGCTGCCTCTTCTCCACTCCTCTCTGGCAAGATGGTTCTCAGCCTTGTCATTATGGCAGTTGGAGGAGGGATGGGTGTCAAGAGATAGAGGAGAAAATGTGTAGATGTGAATAGGGAAAACAAGATCCACACAGGAAGTACAGTAGTTAGTCTAGTTAGCTTAGTATCTAGTCAGGATACTCTTTCAAGGTAAGATAGGTGAGGTGTGCAAAACATCACCAGACAGATGACAACATCACAGCTATTGCAACAGCTTGCGTAAGACAGAGGCAAATGACTCAAGATCAGGAGTTTGGGTGTCATTTGAGTCATTGTGACCTTGCTAGTAAAACTATATAAGTAGGTGTGTAGCCCATGTATTGTTTACAATCCGACGGAGCGCTGGAGAGAGCGGGGGAGACCTTGTATATTGATGGAAGCATTAAATCCTTTTCGGTGACTGACTGACTGGTGCGGAATTCTTTCTAAACTACGACAGAGGTGCTGAAGAGGACAGCTCCCGAGGAGACGCTGGAAAGCAGAAGGGGGAGCAGTGGGCCAAGAAAGACAAGCAGGAGAGAGAAGCAACACAGAGTTGCTGATTTATTTACTGACAAGGGTTATGTTGCCCAGAGCGTTAACCCTGCGCGTGCTGGACAGTTCAACTGACTGTGAGTGCCGAAAGGCTAAGTGAAAAGAGAATCGGACGGCTGTCTGATTATCTAGTGTTGTGTGTCTGTTTTTTGTCACGTTTGACAGAAGAAGGAGAGAGGAAACTGCACTGCCTGAGAGATGGAAGCTGCACGTTTTCCAAAACTGGATGAGACGAACTTTTCCGCTTGGGCTGTTTACGCGGAAGCGCTGCTCACAAGGGAAAGGCTCTGGGATGTTGTTGATGCAGGCGTGGCAGCTGGTACGGTTGCAGAGGATCAGAGGGCAAGGGCAACCATTTTGCTCACGATCACGCCACCGCAAATCAACCACATCCGTGGGAAGGTAACTTCGAAGGAAGTCTGGGATACGCTGAGAGAGATTCACCAATCTCAAACCGCACTGTCAAGAATGATTTGGTGTAGGAGATTGTATGCTTGCAAGATGCAGAAGGCGCAAGCTCCTGAGAAGCACCTGGAAATCATGGCAGACTTGTTCCAGCAAGTTGCAACCAGAGGGATCGAAATCAGTCCAACCCAGAGAGCATTTATCCTGTTAGGAAGCCTGACTGAGGAGTTTGAAAATATCCTGTGGAGTCTGCAGTGTGTTGACCAGAGGCAGCTAACTCCAGAGATGGTGGCATCACGAGTCTTGGAGGAATGCCAGCGTAGGGACTACGAGGCGAAACTCCAGAAACAGGAAAAAGGAGTGATTCAAACCCACTCAATCGAGGCTTTCAATGATGTTGAGCCTGAAAAAGCATTTATGTCCGGAAGGAGAAAATGCTTCCACTGTGGTGGAAAGGATCATTTCATTAAAGACTGTAAAAGGTTGGCTGAGGAAAGAGCCAAGAAACAATCCAAGTTTGCTGCAAGCAAGAGAGAGGTTGTGAAAGCCGTGAAAAGCTGTGAGTCTGTAGCCTGTGTGGCTGCAAGCCCTAGCTGGGTGTTGGACTCGGGGGCAAGTTCTCACATGGTCAATTGTGAAAAGCTCTTGAAAAGTAAAATGCCTTCGAACGTACATTCAGTCATGTTGGCGAATGGCGAATCGAAACAGGTATGGGCAATGGGGACGGTACGAATGCCATATTTTGAAAAGGATTTTTCAAATGTATTGTATGTTCCTGAGTTGCAAGACTGTTTAATCAGTGTTTCTGAATTAACAAACAGTAATTATACTTTGTGTTTCAAGGGAAATGATTGTACTATTAGCATAAATGATGAGATTTGTGCTAGGGCAGTCAAGCGAAACAAAGTGTATGTGATGACTGGCAGGGCAGAATGCGCGTTAGCTGTTAATGTGCCTAGGCACTTGAACTGCGCCCATTATTGCCAAGAAGCCAGAGGGCTTGTGGACTTCACAAGTGTGGAAAAACTAGGGGAAGTGTGCCCAAAATTTCAGATGGAAATTTGTTCAAGTGATTGGGATGGTTCAGTTTGTGGCAAAGTGACGCCTGAAGCTCTTCTTGTAGCCAAAGTTAACGAATGCACGACAGAAAGATTGTTTCGGACTGTGCAGGCAAATTTGGCTGACCCTGTAACCAAGCCTGTGGGCAGGAATCAGCACTTCATGGGCATTGAAAATTGTCCTACACAGTATTCGTATGTGATCCCTATGACAGGGAAAAGTGAAGTAGCTGAACACTTTAGAGACTGGGTAAACATGGGTGAAAAGCATGAAGGAGTCTTAAAGCAAATGTGGGGGGAGGCAATGTTGACTAATGATCATGTTGCTAACCATGCTTGGAATTCTTTTGTAAAGGAAATGCTTTATCATATGCTGTATGGTAGACCATCAAACCTTGAATGTATAAGAGATTGTGAGCAATATGCAAATGTATATGATGTATATGTACCTGCAAATTTCTGGAAAAGGTTAATGTTTGTGGAGTATTCTGGAAACAGCTATAGATTTTGTTCAAGTCATGGAGAAATCTTACTGTCCAGGAGTGCCAACTTTGAGAGATATCCCAGCTGGGAAAGGCTCCATGTTAACAAGGAGGTTTTTCTCAAGCTAGGGCAGAGTGCCACAGATGCTGGAAATGGAGGGGCACTGAAGCAAGAAGGTTCTACAGATAGTGAGACTAACACTTCTGCAAATGAACAAACACAAACACAGCCTAGGTCAGATAGTGGGAATGGCAAAGGAAGGATACAGGTAATCCTACCAAGGAGAACTCAGAGAGTTAGAAAGCCCCCAGATTGGTTTGTGGGACAAACTGCAAACACTTGCATAGTGATAACAGGAGGCAAGTGGGTATTCAAGAGGCAGGAAATGCCAGATGAAACCCAGAAACACAGAGATGGAGACAGCAGAGAGGTGAATGATCCTGAGATGCCTGGAGAGGACCAAGGAGGGAGAGTTAGTAATCCAGAGCAGTGGACAAGGACTGGAGTACTGTGTGGCATAGGTTGAAAGAGATAAAGTGTAGATAGCTTAAAGATAACACATCTTCAGTTCCAATTTTCCCCCGTTTCTTATTGCTGAAATTTTCCTATTAACTTTACTTTGAATTTTCTCTTCATTGATGACAAACTGGATGATGGTAAAGATGGTCAGCCGCTATCAGCCCCACCCTGCTCGGCCTCAGAACCAGACGTTTCCTCCACTGGTGGAGCCGCTGCCGTAGTCTCTTTGCCATCTTGGTATGGGAGCAGTTGGAGGAGGGAGGGGCACTGCTGGGAGCAAGATGGCAGAGCAGCCAGAACTGCTGCCTCTTCTCCACTCCTCTCTGGCAAGATGGTTCTCAGCCTTGTCATTATGGCAGTTGGAGGAGGGATGGGCACTGCTGGGAGCAAGATGGCAGAGCCCAGCCACATGGGCAGTTTTCTTGGCAGTTATGCAGAACCAGTTGACCACTGCCTACTTCTGGGGAGAGGCTGGATAGCGAACTGGCAACCCTCTGCTTTCCAGGCAGCTTGCTCTTACCACTGAGCTACAGACACCTTTATGAAGTTTTCTTGGCAGTGATACAGAAGTGGTTTGCCATTACCTACATCCAGGAAGAGGCTAGGGGTCAAACTGTCAGCCATCTGCTTTTTTGACAGTTTGTTTCCAAGCTGCTTGCTCTACTACTGAGCTACACAGGCACTCCCAGAGTCCATGAGCATCTCCATATAGTTTTCTTGGCAGGGATACAGCAGTGGTTCACTGTTGCCTACTTCCAGGGAGAGGCTGGGGATAAAACCAGCAGCCCTCTGCTTTCCTGGCTGTTTGCATTATCTCTGAGCTACAGCACTTCTCAGGTTGTGCTTGGAAACGTTCCTTTGCCTCACGTCTCACACGAGAGAAACCATATAAATGTTATTTCTGCTAGACATTTGTGAGACATCACAGGAAACTCTTGCAGAGGGTGGAAACCAAAGACATGTATGGATCACAAATAGGCAAAAGGAAACACTCATTACCCCTCCGTATAAAGGTGAGAGCGATCATACCCTGAGATGGGCCGAAGAATCTTTCAGGTGAAGGTGTGACTGTGGCATTGGACTTCAAAACGCAATATGATTTGAAGACCTGTTATGCATATGGCCCTCTTTAGCTCAAGAAAGAACTGCTAAAAGAACATATTAAGACCCTGGCTCATTTCAAAGAGGTCAAAACTCAGGGCTCTTTGCCCAAATTTCCCCTTAAAATGTCCGGTTGCACTTGTGGGGCCCGGGCAGGAAGGAGGATCCCAGGCAAACTTTCCCCCTGAACTGGTTCATAGACAAATCTGCTCAGCTCTTGACCAGTGTGATGTCTGGCCTGTGAAATTTTCCACCTGCAGCCCTGAGCTACACAGGTTTGTCTCAAAAATTGAGAGCAGCTGTCTGGGTCTTTGGGGTGTGTGGAGGTCCACATCCTTCCTTGTGGTCCTGAGTGCCTCCGAGGCTGGCAGAATCACACACAACTGGAGGAAGGAAGGTTTCATCTGGGGGCCCTTGGGCTCAGCCAGGGATGGGAATCTTCTTGTGCAGTCCCCCCCCCATACAACAGGAGTCTCTATTCTAAACAACTATTATTACAATATTATAACATGACACTAAACATGTTGGCCTCAGTATTTCATAAGACATCAGGATCTTCCCAAGATGGCATTATCTACTGACGGATAACGTGAGCAGAACCCAGCTGGGTGGCCTTTGCATTTGACAGATGGGAATCTTGTCAATGTTAAGCTGTTTTAAGTGCTATCCAAGATCTTTTGGAATGCCCAGTGTGCCGATCACCACTAGGACCAGCACTGTTTGGCTTACGACAGAGCAATCATCACCACCACCATCATCATTATTATTAATTTCTTCACCCAGAGGTTATGGAATTTGCTGCCGGAAGAAGTGGTAACAGCTACCAGCCTAGATGGCTTTAAGGAAGGGTTGGACAAATTTTTGGACGACAGATGTATCAATGGCTACTAGAATGGATGCCTAAGTACATCTTTCAGGCTGGGGGGGTGGAAGCAGGACACTTCTAAGGCCATTTGCTGGGATTTGAGAGCAGGCGAAGGTTTGTCCTTGTCTCTGCCTGAGATGCCCGTGGGCCACTGTGTGTGACAGGATGCTGGACTAGATCGTCTCTGGCCTGACTCAGCAGGGCTCTTCTTAGGTTCTTATTATTGACAGAAACATAACAATATGACACAACACCAAACATGTCGGCTCTGATATTTCTTAACGCAGTGGGATCTTCCCAAGATCCTAAGATGACATTATTTATGGAGGTGGTGGTGGGTGGTTTAATGCACGCGGAGCCCAACATCGTGGCCTTTTGCAATTGATGGATGGTAGCCTTGCTGAGGTCGAGCTGTTTAAAGTGCCTCACTGGGACCACCATTGCAGGCTTGTGCCGGAGTCTTTGAACTTCAGTGTCTAAGTCCTTGAATTTTGTAATTTTTGCCATTTTGTCTAAGGTTCATCCTACTGTCTCCTGGTATCACTGCACATCACTGAGCCACACCTTCTTTTCTGTCATGGTGATGTCAGGTGTGTTATGCACCAAAACTTTTATCAGTTTGTATTCTGAAGTCCTATAAAATTGTGGCCTGTTCATCATCATCATCATCATCATTCAACGAGCCTAATGGTCTGGAGGGGGATCTGTGCAGCATCCTATCCAGAAAAACTTATTTTTCCTCTTAAAATCTTCTTTCCTCAAGTGGGTGGCTGGGTGTTTCTGAATCCTGGGCGACCAACGAAGTCCTGCATCTCAGCCCCTCCCGCAAGGGTCCTTTAACTCCCAACTGCAGCTCCTTCCTCTCTCTGGGACCCCAGTAACACTCCCCCCCCCGCCCCCGCCGCCGCCGATCTGCTCCAAAGGGTTAAGGACAGCGAGCTTTGGAGCCTAGAGAGGGAGCAGGGGGCTGGAGACGCTTACTTCCTACGGGTTTCTCTTCCTGTTCCGGGGTGGCTGGGAAGTGTGGCTGGGAAGGTAACTGATTTCCAGGGTGGGGGGCGGAGGGGGAGGCAGGCGCCCCCCAGGGAGGAACGAAAGGGGACGATGGGAAGGGAATGAAGGGGAGGCAGGAGGCCCCAGTCCGATCTGGTAGCCATTGATCCGTGAACTGATATAATCCGCCCTCAATCAAAGCCATTCAAACCGGATTGTGCCTGGCTGGGGAAGAAGAGAGTTGGCTCTTCTACCCCGCTTTTCTCACCCATTTAAGGGGACTCAAAGCGGCTGACAAACCTTCTGTTCTTCTCCCCACAACGGAACACGCTGTGAGGTAGGTGGGGCTGTGGGAGCTCAGAAGAGAGCTGTGACTAGCCCAAGGCCACCCAGCTGGCTTCATGGGGGAGGGCGGAATCGAACCCGGTATTCCCAGATAAGAATCCGGCTCCCTAACCACTAGACCAAACGGGCTCACAACGAAAGGGTTGTCAGCTGCTTTGAGTCTCCTTAAATGGGTAAGAAAAGAGGGGTAGAAAACTCAACTATTCTCCTCGTCCTCTACGCTGGAGGAAGGACCTAGGTATTTCTCTAGTAGCCATTGGTACCCCTGTCATCCATGAGTTTGCCTAACCCTGTCTTAAGGCCATCTAGGCTGTTTGCTGTTACCATCTTGCCTGACAGCAAATTCCAAAGAATGATGATCCTCTGTCCTTCCTCCAGCTGCTTTTTCTTCCTGGTACTAAATGTTCTTCCACCTCTTCCACAGGGTGAAACCTGGGCTGGCTCCAAGCTCTGAACAGAAGGCGGAATATGGTCAGAAGAAGAAGGGAGGAGATGGAAAGAAGAATTTCATCTGGCTCAGAATCAGCCATGAGCCCTGATACATCTGAGGCAGGAGACAGCAGGACGTTTGGAGAAAGAAGGAAAAAGATGGTCTTCCCTGAGGGCTGGACCAGATCAGAGGAGAAGAGATGGAGGTTCAGGCAGTTTTGCTACCAGGAGGCTGAGGGACCTCGGGAGGTTTGCAGCCGACTCCATCACCTTTGCTGTCGGTGGCTGAAGCCAGAGCAACACACAAAGTCTCAGATGCTGGATCTGGTGGTCCTGGAGCAGTTCCTGGCCGTCCTTCCGCAGGAGGTGCAGAACTGGGTCTGGGAATGTGGGCCAGAGAGCAGCTCCCAGGCGGTGGCCCTGGCAGAAGGCTTCCTCCTGAGCAAGAAGGAAGATCTGAAACAGGTGAGAATATTTTACGAACCTTTTTTGAATATTTATGTTTATTGACTTATTTAAAAATTTATATCTCACTGGGGACCACTACAGAAAAAACTCTCTTGCGTGTCCCTATGCCTTGCGTCTCAGAGAGGATGAAGGACAAGAACAGCCTTTCCGTGACATCTCAGTACACTTTGGGCCCCTGTATCTGCGAGGGATAGCTTCCAGGCCTTAGCGCAGTTACCGAAAACCAGATATTTCAAACAGTGGGAAATTGCACTCAGTTTCCTGTGATTCCTCAGAAAGCTCTTGAGATTTCTTAGGAATCATGGGAAATCTTGTGTGATTTTTGCACTGTATTTCTCACACACACACACACACACACACAGACCTCCAGGAAGTCTCAGGTATGCCTAATGGCAGTGTCGGGGGCGGAATAGGGAGGCTGGTCTGGTCACCACGGATAATTGAAACTGCGGTTACCAGATCAGCAGATGCGGGGGTCCAACTGGACATGAACAGGTCTGTTTTGGAGAAGACGCTGCTTCAGATAACCTGGGCCCAAGCCATTTAGGGCTTGATACATTCGCATTGACACTTTGAATTAGACTCGATAACAAACAGGCATCCCATAAGTGGTGTAATCCTGGCATGCCAGTTTGGTCCACTTCTCTTTGTCTGGTCTTTTTCTTTCCTTCTCTTTATGCATCTCCCTTTTCCTTCCCAGGAATCCTCGTCACCCTTGCAGGCCGAGGTGTGGGCAGAAGAAGTCCATGATATCTCTGATACCCAGAAGGCTCCACCCCATGCCAAAGGTGGGCAGCTGAGTAGGGCAGCACATGGGAGGGTATTGAAGAGGTTCCCTACCAGGGTACCTGCAGCCCATCATGTGCAAACGCCTTTTATATTCTTCTTGTGCTTTTAATGGGGAGAATGCCTTCTTTTACATTTTGGCTTTTAATGTTGTAACCTTCCCTGAGACCTTCTGGTATAGAGTGGGATAAGAATGCAAATAAATTAAGAAGAATTAATGAAGCATATAAGGACCTAAGAGGAGCCCTGCTGGATCAGGCCGCAACCCATTTAGTCCAGCATCCTGTCTCACATAGTGCCCCATCAATTGCTTCTCTGGACATCTCAAGTAGGAGACAAAGGCAAAACCTTAATCAGCTCTTGAGTCCCTACAAATGGCCTTTGGAAGCATCCTGCCTGTCTCCCCAGCCTGGAGGATGTTCCTCGGCATCCATTCTAGCAGCCACCGATATCACTATACTCCATGAGTTTCTCTAACCCTTCCTTCAAGCCATCCAGGCGGGTTGCTGTCACCACCCATCCTGATAGTCAGTTCATTAGGCTGATGACCCTCTGGGTGAAAAAGCGCTTCCTGTTGTCAGTCCTAACTCTCCTGCCCATCAGCTTCATAGAGTGGCCCCTAGTACTAGTGCTGCGCAACAGAGAAAAGAGATTTTCTGTACATGCTTTTTCCACACCACGTGATTTTATATACTTCAATTAGGTCCCCTCTTAAACGCCGTCTCTCCAGGCTGAGGAGGCCTAGATGTTGCCACCTCGTTTCATAAGCGAGGTGTTCCAGCCCCTTAATCATTTCAGTTGCCCTTTTCTGCACTTTTTCCAGTTCCATTTTGCCTATTTATAAATCTATGGTGAGGCCACATTTGGAATACTGTGTACAATTCTGGTCACCACACCTCAAAAAGGATCTTGTGGAACTGAAAAGGTGCAGAGAAGGGCAACCAGAATGATTAAGGGGCTGGAACACCTCCCTTACGAAACCAGGCTGCAACGTCTAGGCCTCTTCAGTCTGGAGAGACGGCGTTTGAGAGGGGACCTGATTGAAGTATATAAAAGTATGCACGGTATAGAAGAGGTGGATAGAGAACATTTCTTTTCTCTATTGCACAACACTAGAACCAGGGGGTATCTATGAAGCTGATGGGTAGGAGAGTCAGATCCGCCAAGGGGAAGTATTTCTTCACTCAGAAGGTCATCGTTTTATGCTGGACTAGATGGGCTATGGCCTCATCCAGCAGGGCTCCTCTTAGGTTCTTATGTAAACAGCAGAAGGGAAACAAGATTTTGCGAGACCCCAATGACCCTTGACTTGGCCAAGAGCAAAGACCTCTGAAGATGGATATCGCAGCTGTATCCAGAAGCTTAGGTTCTCAGAAGAAGAAACCTGGAAGACGGCATAACAGCCCCAAACCTGCTGCAAATGAGACTTTCTGACTTGTTTTCTATTCTGTTCCTGATTATTCCCAGCACTGAATGCACTTTTCAGACAATAAATGATCATGCTGAACCCTTTCCATAATTCGGTGGCAGATTATAGGTCTGGTGGATCTTTTTGTCAGGAAGCCAAAGGGTAAGAAGGTTGGAAGAGAGATTTCAGACCTGATTTGGTTTCTCTCTGAGTTACAGCAATTTTGATGTTCCCTTTTCTTTCAGTGAACTGGGGAGTCAGGCTAGAGTTTCTGGGTGAGAGGAGGCATAAGGTTCCAGATTAGAGGCCAGAAGAACGACCCCACCATTATCTTTTCTCTCCCTTGGAGGCACCAAAAATAATTGGTGTGTCCTTCCAGACCTGATCCTGTTTGGGATGGATGGAACAGAAACAGGTTCTGTTGTCCCTCTGGATCCGGGTGAGAGCACGAATCAGGTTGTGGACAGGGAAGGGAACAGTCTGTGCTCCAGGTCTGAGTCATTCCCAGGTTGCTTTGTATTTGATACTGTCAACCAGCACCTTGAATGAGGTCTGGTAGTTGAGAAGATCAAGTTCTTCCTCCCCAATTTATCTTTTGTCTTCTTCTAGACACAGAAGAGCCCTTGGGGTTTCCACATGGACTTGTTCACACTTGGGATGGAACAGAAATGGGTTCAGAACATCTAGCGGCTCGGGTAGGGAATCGCTTTTATTCCAAATCTTCCATATCGACCTACCCGTGCCTTAATATCTGGAGGGGAGGCTCTCCTGGTTGTCCCACCACCCTCAGTAGCAAAAGGGGTGGGCGCCCGGGGTAGAGCCTTTTCAGTGGCGGCTCCCAGATTGTGGAATAGACTCCCTCCTGTGGTGTGTCAGGCTTCTTCACTTTATGCATTTAGGAGAGCTGTGAAGACTGACCTCTTTGCCCTGGCTTTTGGCGAACCAAGAAAATGGCACTGTCATGGTTTTAATGCTCATTTAATATCCTCACTGTTTTCTAATATTGTAACCCGCCCTGAGACCTCTGGGTATAGGGTAGGATAAAAATTAAGAAAGAAAGAAAGAAAGAGCTTGGAGGTCTCTTTCTGGTACGCCTACCGGGGTCTTCACATCTCTGCACCTTTTTTGGATTGTGAGAAAGTTTCCCACGAAGAAATGCATGAAATTTAAATTGTTCTTAACAGCAGCCAGTGCAGAAATTGCTCTCCAGAAATGGCTTCTAGAATGGATGCCCAGGTACTACCTCCAGGTTGGATAGACAGGCAGGATGCCTCTAAGGGCCATCTGCAGGGAGTTGAGAGCAGGTGAAGGTTTTGCCTTTGTCTCTTCAGCCTGAGATGCCCAGAAGTGATTGGTGGCCCACTGTATGGAGTGGTGAGTGCAGAGAGGCCCATTAGTGTGGACCACAGAGAAGTGAGCGCAGAGAGGCCCATTAGTGTGGACCACAGAGAAGTGAGCACAGAGAGGCTTATTAGTGTGGACCACAGAGAGGTGAGTGCAGAGAGGCCCATTAATTTGGACAACAGAAAGGTTAATGCAGAGAGGCCTATTAGTGTAGACCACAGAGAGGTGAGTGCAGATTTCCCACTGGAAAATACTTCCAAGACAATGGAATGAATTCTGGTTCCTGAGTGGGTCTCCCCAATCTCCCCACCGTTACTCAAATATTAGGTTGTTCTATTGTCTCTGAGACAAAACGTTTCTTCACCTACAGCCCTCTGTAACTTTTGAGGAGGTGGTGGTGGATTTCACGGTGGAGGAGTGGGCTTTGCTGGATCCGGCCCAGAGAGCTTTGCAGAGGGAAGTCATGGAGGAGAATTACCAAAATCTGGCCTTTCTGGGTAAGAGTCCCTGACTGAATGCTGAATTTTTGTTGGGGGTGGGGAGGGGGAGAATATTTTTATTTTTTCACTGGGTCTATTTTTATTTTTTCACTTTGGACAGTTCCCACTATAGTTTTATCTGCACCAGAGCTTTTATACACGACAGCAGCTGAAATGATTATTTGAAGTATTTACATATAGCTTTCCATTAAAATTGTAATCTTGATGTGGTTTACAAAGTGTTGAGCACAAAAAGAGCTAAAATCATAAATTAAATAAAAAGCCATCTAATTCACGGTGGGTGGGAGCAGAAAATGGTGACACTGGAAAAGTCTATGTAAAATGATAGGTGATCAAATGACCCAGAATCCCAAGTAATTGTTCCAGGCATTATTTTTATTCTGTCCTCTTTTTCCAGTTCCACAATATACTTTCTTTATGTGGTGACCAGAATTGTACACAATAATACTCAAATGCTTTTTTTTGCTTTCCATTTTAAACTTATAGGAATGCCCTGAAAAAGATATGAAGGTAGAAAGCAAACAGGGGAATAGAATATGTGTAGTGGCACATGTAGAAAGGAGGGATATTCTGGAAAAGTGACAGAAAAAGGCAACCAGAATGATCAAGGGGCTGGAACACTTTCCTTAAGAAATCAGGCTTCAGTGTTTTAGGCCTATTCAGCCCTGAAGGAATCATAGAGTTGGAAGGGACCTCTAGGGTCTTTGAATCCGACCCTCTGCTCAATGCAGGATTACCTAAACCATCTCAGACAGATGTAGATCCATTTAAGACGGACTTGACTGAAGTACATAAATCAAACATGGTATAGAAAAGATGGATAGAGAACAATTATTTTCCCCGTTGCTGAATGGTAGAATCAGAGCCATTCTATGAAGCAGATGGACAGGAAAATTAAAACTGAGAAAGGGAAGTAAATGCCCCTGTAGAATTTACTGCCAGAGGAGATGGTGACAACAACCAGCCTGTATACGTAAGGGAAGCCCTGCTGGATCAGGCCCACCAAATGCCCATGGGCATTTCAAGCAGAGACAAGGACAAACCTTTTCCTGCTCTTGAATCCCAGCAAATGGCCTTAGAAGCATCCTACTCCCCCACCCCAAGCCTGAAAGATGTACTTAGGCATCCATTCTAGTAGCCATTGATACATCTGTCATCCATAAATTTGTCTAACCCTACCTTAAAGCCATCTAGGCTGGTAGATGTTACCACCTCTTCTGGCAGCAAATTCCATAAACCGATGACCCTCTGGGTGAAGAAATACTTCCCCTTGTTGGATCCGACTCTCCTGCCCATCAGCTTAATAGATGCCCCCTAGTTCTAGAGTTGTGTGATAGAGAAAATAAAATTTTCTCTATCCACCTGTTCTATACCATGGATATTTTTATATACTTCAATCAGGATAGATTTAAAAAAATGTTGTTGTTCTCTTCCTCCTCCTCCACTCCTTCCTCTTCTTCTTCCTCTTCCTCTTCTTTTTCTGTGGTGGCTCTCAGATTATGGCAAAGTCTCCCCCTGAGGTGTGTCAGGCACCTTCACTTCACATGTTCAGGAGAACAGTGAAGGTAAACCTCTTTGCCCTGGTCTTTGGCTAAATAAGGAAACAGGTTCTCCTCCACACTTTCAGACAATGTTATTTTACATTTGGTTTTTCATGTTGTAACCTGACCTGAGACTTTCAGGTATAGGTTGGGATAAAACTGCAACTAAATAAAATAGTTTCTTAATTTTTCCCTTCCAAACAGATGAAGAGCAAGAGTGTGAAAACTATACTGGACTCCCCTTGATGTCACCAGAGAGAAACACAAGTGAGGTGTTCCAAATTGAGGAGGAATCAGAGATGAGGAAAAATCTATCCAGGGTTTCTCAGGCAGGCATGGATATCTATGAAATCTGCACGTCAGAAGATTATAAGGGAGAAATGGAGGGACAGGGACAAGGAATGAAGAAAATATTCAGGCAGGAATTAACTCAGAACTATAGAGTCTCAATGGGTTTAGAAAGCGTTGAAAGTGAGCAGAATTTGAGTTGGTGTGACAAACTGCATATACATCAAAGGATCCTGACAGGAAAAAAACCTTATAAATACACAGAGTATGGAAAGAGTGTTAGTAATTCATCACAGCTTACTTCATGTCACAGGAGTCCTAAAAGGGAGAAACCGTATCAGTGTGAGGAGTGTGGAAAGAGGTTCAGTTATTCATCACAGCTTCCAGTGCATCTTAGAATTCATTCAGGTGAGAAACCGTATCAATGCAAGGAGTGTGGAAAGAGCTTCAGTAATTTATCATACCTTAGAGTACATCACAGGACGCACACAGGGGAGAAGCCATATAAATGTGAGGAGTGTGGAAAGAGCTTCACTAATTCATCGAGCCTTAGTTCTCATCAAAGGATCCATACAGGCAAGAAGCCCTATAAATGTAAAGAGTGTGGAAAGAACTTCTGCCAGTCATCAGATCTTACTTTACATATCAGAACTCACACTGGGGAGAAACCGTATAAATGTGACGAGTGTGGAAGGAGTTTTAGTCAGTCGTCGGTGCTTCACAGACATCAAAGGACTCACACAGGGGAGAAACCCTATGTATGTAAGGAGTGTGGAAACAGCTTCAGTCGGCCATCCGGACTTACACTACATTTCAGAATTCACACAGGGGAGAAACCGTATAAATGTGAGGAGTGTGGGAAGAGTTTCTGTCGCTCATCAGAACTTTCCTTACATTGCCGACGTCACACTGGGGAGAAACCGTATCAATGTGAGGAGTGTGGAAAGAGCTTCAGCTATTCATCACAGCTTCCAGTACACCTCAGAATCCACTCAGGGGAGAAACCTTATAAATGCAAGGAGTGTGGAAAGAGCTTTAGCAATTCATCGCACCTTTCAGTACACAGCAGAATCCACACAGGGGAGAAACCATTTAAATGTGTGGAGTGTGGAAAGACCTTCAGTCGCTCAACCCATCTCAATGCCCATCGCAGAATCCACACTGGGGAGAAACCGTACAAATGTGGAGAGTGCGGAAAGAGCTTCAGTCACTTGTCATATCTTAACAGGCATCACAAAATCCACACTGGGGAGAAACTATATGAGTAAGAGGGGTATAGAATGGCCTTTAGTTTTTCATTAAATCTTAATAGGCATCAGTCAACTCATACAAAGTTGAAAGTGTTGCATCTGCTAATTCACAGCTTCAAGAGATTTGGCTGTCCCATTTTGCATCACAAGGAACCCAGACAGGGAGATGAGTTCCATAATGAGCTTCCTGGGCCCTCTGCAGCAACATAGCAGCCTTCAAGTACAGTCGGACCCCGATATCCAGTGATTCAGTAACTGCGGTTTCAGTTATCCGCGGTTACCGATCAGCCCCCCGGCTTCCCCACTACCTTTCCTGTCACACCACTGCTGCCAGCTACCTGCTGCAGCCACATGCCATTGGCTGCAGTTGAAAGCTGTCACTGGGGGCGTGCCGGAAATTGAGGTCCCCGCTGCTGCCAGGCCTGCTGCCACTGCAAGGTTATGTCCCCGCTGCTGCCAGGCTCTGTTGCTGCTGCTGTCAGGGCTTGTCAGCGCTGCTGCCAAGCCTTGCCGCTGCTAGGGACCGCTGCTGCCACCAGGCCCTGCCACTGCGGCCACCAGGCCCTGCTGCTCTACCCAGCAGGCAGGTGTCCAAAAGAAGGCGGGCAGGCAGCTTTGGCTGGCGGCGGCGGCGGTTTTTGGAAGCCAGTGGCGGTGTTCGCGATTATCCGCAGTTTCACGTATCCGTGGGAGGAGCTGGAAGGTATCCCCTGTGGATACAGGGGTTTTGACTGCATCTGAAGGGCTGCCATAGGGATCATCCTATTCTCACTTGCACAAAATGGAGATCTAGAAACTTCAAGGGAGTCAATGCAGACTAGATATTAGAAAAAGCTTCCTGACAGTACGAGTGATCACTCAGTGGAACAGGAGTCAGTGAGTAGGGATGTTCATGAATATTCATAAGATTCAATATTCATAAGAATTCCGACATTCATATACAAATCGAATGTTACAACATTTGTACATTGACGCTCGTATTCATACAAAGGTTTCAGAACCTAGGGAGGTGGGAAAGTCACGTCTGCAAGGGATCCAGAGTACATTCGACATGGATTGAGAGTGGATTCAAAGTGGATTCAAGGCAGATTTGATGCTTTTAGAGCAGATACGTATAGGATATATGTCCGTTTGTATCATAAAAACCCATTCATGCACATCCCTAGTAGTGAGCTCTTCTTTGCTGGAGGTCTTCAAGCAGAGGCTGGACAGACATCAGTTTGGGATGGTTTAGGAAATCCTGCGTTGAGCAGGGGGTTGGACTCCATGACCCTAGAGGTGCCTTCCAGTTAGAGTTGTATGGTTCTGCACATTGACTCAACATCCAATTGCTTTAGATCACAATCAGTTTGGGGAACCTAATAGTGGGCATGTTTGCACTTAACTCAGTACTGTGGTGTGCGGTGGTGTGGCTGGAGCCATGCTGCTCCACCCACTCACACCTGGTGGGTGGGTGGGTGAATGCCATGACCGGGAGCTCAGCAGCTGTTCTTGGTCCAGATGGTAGCAGCTGGAGGGAGCTCCCAGATGCCCTGTGAAGGTGGTAATGGTGCAGCACGTGGACTACGTCCCCCTGGAGCTAGCTTTGTCAGGATACTTGTGTCTCCATTGCGATTTCTCAACATCCATATGTCTGGTTCATTCAGTTGCCATAGGGTGCAAATCCATTAAATGGGGATACGCTTTTCTTTTCCCACTGGCAGATGCTGTTATTGTTTTAATTTGAGATGGTGTTACCCGTCCGGAGACCTCCGGGTATAGGATGGGATAAAAATGTAAATAAATAAGTGGGTGAAAGGCCCTCTGTGGGAAAGAGCAATTTTAGCGGCCAGAAAAGTGTTGCTGACAAAGGCTCTCCCTGGATTCAAATGAACTCCAGATACGTCCCCTTGATGATTTTCCTGCTCTTCCTTGGGAACAGGACTCACTTCAGCATTTGTTTCTTTGATCTATTTGCCCAGAGATGACCCCAGGCATCGGGTAAGTAGTCTCACAGATCTGTGAGCACGCAGTTACTGTGCCAGCGGGAATGAACCAAATCTGCAAACATGTCTGCCGGTTCTCTGGCTCTGAGCAGGCCAATTGTACAAAACTGAATATGGAAGAGGCGCATTTGTATTTGAATCCTTGGGCTTTCAGGAGCTGTTATCTATGGATCTTGGTGGCTCCATGAAAATCCAATCAATCAATGCTTTCTTCTGTGGCAGAACACTGGCCGTTCTCGTGGTCCCTTTGACATTGTTCTCCGGTTTGCAAAGCTACTCTGGCTTCAAATTATATCTGAACTGTGTCTGTAGCAGTGCCATTTATTTTCGCTGGAAAATACACCTCCCTTTTTTTTTCTTCTCTTATGGAGCTTCACCACCACCATCTAATCCTTCTGTTGCACGTTCTACATTACAGACATGTTTAGATTTTTAAAATTGGATATCTGAAGACTATGAGGTGACCGAAAGAAAACAGGTGGTTTGTATTGGATGCCAAAGAGCTGGGCAGCAAGGGGAGACTTTTGATGCTTGCCAGATATATTTCATCTTCTTGTCCCCAAATTTTATTGCTGATTTGGCGCTTTCCATCCAAGATTGCCTCCCCTACAGAACATTGTTTGCCTGAGAGTATTGGAGAATGTCACAGATCGATGCCGGGAAGCTCTCTTTGATCCTGTCTTTTGTCCAGACCTGAAGGGTTTGGGTTTTGCTGGAGAGATTGGGGAGGGTGGGGGGGGGGAATCCTGCTTCTACAGAGGAATGGCTTTTTATGGCAATTTGGGATCTTGGATAGGCAGGATGAGGGAGGAAGGAGGAAGAATGCATGCATTTTGCAATACTAGTTCTGAGCCAATTTAGTTAGTGTTTAGGGAGCCATACTCTTATCTGGGAATACCGGGTTCAATTCTGCTCTCCCCCATGGAGCCAGCTGGGTGACCTTGGGCTAGTCACAGCTCTCCTGTGAGCTCTCACAGCCCCGCCTACCTCACAGGGTGTTCTGTTGTGGGGAGAAGAATAGAAAGCTTTGTAAGCCGCTTTGAGTCCCCTTAAATGGGTGAGAAAAGCAGGGTAGAAAAGCCAACGCTGCTTCTTCTTAAGAATGGGGCAAACTTCAATGAAAAATTCTAAGTCATACTTTCAATATTCTCCAGGAAAACTACATGCTGGTGCAGAGAATGTCTGAAGCCCATTCCTACTTCAGTTCATGCAGTCTTCCTCATATTACTCATTCTCTTTGTTTACCAAATTTCTATCTCTGCTGCCAAGGAGTGGTTGTATCTACCGTTAGGGGAACACAGAATGACCAAAATTGTTTTTTTGCAGCACGGGTTTGAAAGCTGAGATGCAGTGGAGGTCTGGCAGAAGTTGGTTTTTTCCTATGTTTTGTAGGAACCAGACCACCACAACTTCTGAAAGACCCCTGTACAGTGTTAGTGCCTCAATAAACGTCGCAAATCCTTAAACTTCTGGTTGTAACATCTTCAGTTCTCTCCTTCCAGAAACTGTAAGCCGAAGATTGATAGATGGTGTTGACAGCAGAGCTGAATTTGGTCTGGGTTAGAGGAAGTCCTCTGGACAGAGTATATGAATTCTCACATTTGCGAGTTTATCTTAGCAGCATCACAACCAGACATGGGTCTTTTCTGCACTTACCTTTGGTTGATCCAGATTAGTGGGTCTAGATTAACTGGATCCTTCTCAGATCTTATGGAGGCAGGGGGCAGATCATCACCATCTGCACTGATGGCACTGATTCGGCCCATACCTTCCTGGGGGTGTGAAGCTTGTGTGAGCTTTGCAGCTGAGTTCTGTATTAAGAGACAGTCTTCTAAACAAGGTGGCCCTTGGTGAAGGTTTTGCCCTCGTCTTCTGCTTGAGATACCCAAGCAGAAGAAGGACTAGATGGGCTGTGGCCTGATCTAGCTGGGCTCTTCTTAGGTTCTTAGGTTCCAAGTTAATCATAGAATCATAGAATGGTAGAGTTGGAGGGGACCTCCTGGGTCATCGAGTCCAACCCCCTGCTCAAGGCAGGATCTCCTAAACCATCTCAGACAGATGGCTGTCCAGTCTCTGCTTGAAGACCTCCATCGAAGGGGAACCAACCACCTCCCGTGGCAGCCTGTTCCACTGGTTGATCACTCTTACTGTTAGAAATTTTTTCCTAACATCTAAACTAAATCTTTTCCCCTGCAGTTTCACCCCATTGTTTCTAGTCCTTCCTTGAGAGAGTGAGAACAGGGCTGATCCCTCTGCCTTGTGACAACCCTTGAGGTATTTGTAGACAGCTATCATGTCTCCTCTCAGTCTTCTTTTTGTTAGACTAAACATTCCTAGTTCCTTAAGCCGTTCCTCATAGGACATGGTTTGCAGACCTTTCACCATCTTGGTAGCTCTCCTTTGAACCTGCTCCAGCTTGTCAGCGTCTTTTTTAAACTGGGGTGACCAGAACTGGACACAGTACTCCAGATGAGGTCTGACCAAGGTAGAGTAGAGGGGGATAATAACTTCACGTGATCTGGACTCTATGCTTCTCCTAATACACCCCAGGATTGCGTTTGCCTTTTTTGCAGCTGCCTCGCACTGTTGACTCATGTTCAGTTGATGATCTACCAGGACACCCAAGTCTTTTTCACATGTGCTGCTGCTCAGCCGAATTCCTCCCATTGTATATGTGCTTTTTTCATTTTTCTTGCCCAGGTGCAGAACCTTGCATTTTTCTTTGTTAAATACCATTTTATTAGTTGCAGCCCATTGTTCGAGTTTCTCTAAACCTTTTTGAATCCTCTCTCTCTCTTCTCTGGTGTTTGCAATCCCCCCTAGCTTTGTGTCATCAGCAAATTTGATCAGTTTCCCTTCAACTCCCTCGTCCAGATCGTTTATAAAAACATTAAACATAACTGGGCCCAGGACAGAACCTTGTGGTACTCCACTTGACACTTCCTTCCATTTGGATGGAAGTTGTTAAATGCCTTGTATAATAAAGGTAAAGCCATGTATCTGGCCTGGTAACTAACTGGCTACTGGAAGTATGTGATATGTAAATAAATAAATAAATATGTGGATGGCAAGGAGATCCACAGCCATCTTGCTGCTATGTTTGGTCTTGTGGTTAGAATGTTGGATTCTTATCTGATAGTCTCCCAGTTTGATGCCACGGTCCTCCACGAAGCCAGTTAGGTGACCTCGGGCTAGTCACAGGTTCCACCTCTAGGTTGGAGAGATCGGCAGGAGTCTCTAAAGTCAGTTTAAAGTCTAGTAGGTGAGCCAGTTTGGTCTAGGGGTTAGGGAGCTGGACTCTTAGCTGGGAATACTGGGTTTGATTCTGCACTCCACCACGAAGCCAGCTGGGTAACCTTTGGCTAGTCACAGCTGCCTTCTGAGCTCTCGCAGCCCCACTGACCTCACAGGGTATTCTGTTGTGGGGAGAAGAAGAGAAGATTTGTCAGCTGCTTTGAGTCCCTTTAAATGAGTGAGAAAAGCAGAGTAGAAAAGCCTACTTCTTCTTCAGGCCATTTGCAGGGTGAACGTTCTCCCTTCATTTTCTCCTTGAGGTGTCCAGAAGCAGTCTTTGGGCCAGACTAGATGGGTTGGGGGCTGATCCAGCAGGGCTCCTCTTAGGTTCTCAAAATAATAAAATAGTAGTAATAGTAGCTGAGTACTGCAATGCAATCAAAGGGATACTGAAAGGACGGGGATCAAACTGGGTACTGATTAATGGAGTAGTGTGGTTGGTTTTGTCTGTGATGTTCTATCTAGTTTGTCCCCAAATTTCGTGGCTGACCTCAGGCTTCCCATCCAGGACTGATGTCCTACCTGAAAGACATGCGAATCTTTGCAGTGGAGCTTACCGGCTCCAGCCATGGTGTAAGATAAGTGCACATGTGGAACGCCTAATCCTGTGCCACATGTAGTTGCCTTGTGGTGAGCTCCAGAATAGAAGGAGCTATTTCTGGTTCGGAAACAGCTCTGTCGCATGCGAATTTGCCATCTCAGAGCTCATCACGAGGCGACCACCAGGCCAAATGCGGAAAGGCCCCTCAAGTTCATAATCTTTTTTATGCATAGAGGCCCCCTTCGCCCCACCAACATTTTGTCAAACAATAATACTCTGACAGCTTTGACAAATCAAGCGTCAGGGACTTCTGTACATTGGTTATCATAACAGGCCACATCACAGTAAGAGGATAATCACCACCCACCCACCCCGAATTTTAGTTTGTAGATCATTCTGCTTAGATCTTGACTGTCTGTTTGTCAACCTTTCCTCTATTAAGAACCTAAGAGGAGCCCTGCTGGATCAGGCCACGGCCCATCTAATCCAGCATCCTTTCTCACAGTGGCCCACCAATTCTATTCTAAAAGGGGGGTGTCATCCCAATTAGGTCATGTTGAATTTTCCGTTTGCAGCTTGAAGTACACCTGTTTATCTCCAAAGTGAAAGCATTGGGGGTGGGTGGGTGGTAGCTCTAGTCTAGGGTGTCAAATTAGGATGCATAAACTCTCCTTGTGGTCCTCTGTCCCTCCAGTCAACATCTAGGCAAACTCAGGCTGGAAGGTTTCATCTGGGGGGCCTTGTGTGCCTGTTGGGCATAAGGACTCCCTTGCCCCCCCCCCCATGCAAAATTGCTTTCTTTGCTGGGTCCTGGCCACCAAAAAGTCTTTCTCCTCCAAGGGCTCTCAAGAGCAACTCTACAACATCCCCCCTCCTAGAAGGTACAGGGGGCTCAGGAGAGCCATTTATCCACCCAATTCCCACAGGGACCCCAGCAAATCTCTCTCCCCCCACCCCAAGAATTGAAGCTGAAAGGAGAAATTAGTCTCTAAAGGGTTAAGGAAATAGAGCCTTTGGCGCCTAGAGAGGAAGAGGATGAAGTGACACCCCCACTTCCTGCTGATCTGTCTACCTGCTGAAGGTCATTTTTGGGGGGGGGTACAAGAGGTTTCGGTACGTTGCAGACTGGGATGGGAGGGGGCAGGAACCCGCCAGGGAGGAAATGAGAGGGAGGGGGAGGCAGGAGCCCCCCAGGGAGGAAATGAGAGAGAGGGGGAGGCAGGAGCCCCCCAAGGAGGAAATGAGAGGGAGGGGGAGGCAGGAGCCCCCAAGGAGGAAATGAGAGGGAGGGGGAGGCAGGAGCCCCCCAAGGAGGAAATGAGAGGGAGGGGGAGGCAGGAGCCCCCAAGGAGGAAATGAGAGGGAGGGGGAGGCAGGAGCCCCCCAAGGAGGAAATGAGAGGGAGGGGGAGGCAGGAGCCCCCAAGGAGGCAATGAGAGAGAGGGGGAGGCAGGAGCCCCAGGGAGGAAATGAGAGGGAGGGGGAGGCAGGAGCCCCCCAAGGAGGAAATGAGAGGGAGGGGGAGGCAGGAGCCCCCAGGGAGGAAATGAGAGGGAGGGGGAGGCAGGAGCCCCCAAGGAGGAAATGAGAGGGAGGGGGAGGCAGGAGCCCCCAGGGAGGAAATGAGAGGGAGGGGGAGGCAGGAGCCCCCCAAGGAGGCAATGAGAGGGAGGGGGAGGCAGGAGGCCCCCAAGGAGGCAATGAGAGAGAGGGGGAGGCAGGAGCCCCAGGGAGGAAATGAGAGGGAGGGGGAGGCAGGAGCCCCCAAGGAGGAAATGAGAGGGAGGGGGAGGCAGGAGCCCCCAGGGAGGAAATGAGAGGGAGGGGGAGGCAGGAGCCCCCAGGGAGGAAATGAGAGGGAGGGGGAGGCAGGAGCCCCCAAGGAGGAAATGAGAGGGAGGGGGAGGCAGGAGCCCCCAGGGAGGAAATGAGAGGGAGGGGGAGGCAGGAGCCCCCAAGGAGGAAATGAGAGGGAGGGGGAGGCAGGAGCCCCCAAGGAGGAAATGAGAGGGAGGGGGAGGCAGGAGCCCCCCAAGGAGGCAATGAGAGAGAGGGGGAGGCAGGAGCCCCAGGGAGGAAATGAGAGGGAGGGGGAGGCAGGAGCCCCCAAGGAGGAAATGAGAGGGAGGGGGAGGCAGGAGCCCCCAGGGAGGAAATGAGAGGGAGGGGGAGGCAGGAGCCCCCAGGGAGGAAATGAGAGGGAGGGGGAGGCAGGAGCCCCCCAAGGAGGAAATGAGAGGGAGGGGGAGGCAGGAGCCCCCAAGGAGGAAATGAGAGGGAGGGGGAGGCAGGAGCCCCCAGGGAGGAAATGAGAGGGAGGGGGAGGGAGGAGCCCCCAAGGAGGAAATGAGAGGGAGGGGGAGGCAGGAGCCCCCAGGGAGGAAATGAGAGGGAGGGGGAGGGAGGAGCCCCCAGGGAGGAAATGAGAGGGAGGGGGAGGCAGGAGCCCCCAGGGAGGAAATGAGAGGGAGGGGGAGGCAGGAGCCCCCAAGGAAGAAATGAGAGGGAGGGGGAGGCAGGAGCCCCCCAAGGAGGCAATGAGAGAGAGGGGGAGGCAGGAGCCCCCAAGGAGGAAATGAGAGGGAGGGGGAGGCAGGAGCCCCCCAAGGAGGCAATGAGAGAGAGGGGGAGGCAGGAGCCCCCCAAGGAGGCAATGAGAGAGAGGGGAGGCAGGAGCCCCCCAAGGAGGCAATGAGAGAGAGGGGGAGGCAGGAGCCCCAGGGAGGAAATGAGAGGGAGGGGGAGGCAGGAGCCCCCAAGGAGGAAATGAGAGGGAGGGGGAGGCAGGAGCCCCCAAGGAGGAAATGAGAGGGAGGGGGAGGCAGGAGCCCCCAGGGAGGAAATGAGAGGGAGGGGGAGGGAGGAGCCCCCAAGGAGGAAATGAGAGGGAGGGGGAGGCAGGAGCCCCCAAGGAGGCAATGAGAGAGAGGGGGAGGCAGGAGCCCCCCAAGGAGGCAATGAGAGAGAGGGGGAGGGAGGAGCCCCCAGGGAGGAAATGAGAGGGAGGGGGAGGCAGGAGCCCCCAGGGAGGAAATGAGAGGGAGGGGGAGGCAGGAGCCCCCCAAGGAGGAAATGAGAGGGAGGGGGAGGCAGGAGCCCCCCAAGGAGGCAATGAGAAAGAGGGGGAGGCAGGAGCCCCCCAAGGAGGCAATGAGAGAGAGGGGGAGGCAGGAGCCCCCCAAGGAGGCAATGAGAGAGAGGGGGAGGCAGGAGCCCCAGGGAGGAAATGAGAGGGAGGGGGAGGCAGGAGCCCCCCAAGGAGGCAATGAGAGAGAGGGGGAGGCAGGAGCCCCCCAAGGAGGCAATGAGAGAGAGGGGGAGGGAGGAGCCCCCAGGGAGGAAATGAGAGGGAGGGGGAGGCAGGAGCCCCCAAGGAGGAAATGAGAGGGAGGGGGAGGCAGGAGCCCCCCAAGGAGGCAATGAGAGAGAGGGGGAGGCAGGAGCCCCCCAAGGAGGCAATGAGAGAGAGGGGGAGGCAGGAGCCCCCAGGGAGGAAATGAGAGGGAGGGGGAGGCAGGAGCCCCAGGGAGGAAATGAGAGGGAGGGGGAGGCAGGAGCCCCCCAAGGAGGCAATGAGAGAGAGGGGGAGGCAGGAGCCCCAGGGAGGAAATGAGAGGGAGGGGGAGGCAGGAGCCCCCCAAGGAGGCAATGAGAGAGAGGGGGAGGCAGGAGCCCCCCAAGGAGGCAATGAGAGAGAGGGGGAGGCAGGAGCCCCCAGGGAGGAAATGAGAGGGAGGGGGAGGCAGGAGCCCCCCAAGGAGGCAATGAGAGAGAGGGGGAGGCAGGAGCCCCAGGGAGGAAATGAGAGGGAGGGGGAGGCAGGAGCCCCCAAGGAGGAAATGAGAGGGAGGGGGAGGCAGGAGCCCCCAAGGAGGAAATGAGAGGGAGGGGGAGGCAGGAGCCCCCAGGGAGGAAATGAGAGGGAGGGGGAGGGAGGAGCCCCCAAGGAGGAAATGAGAGGGAGGGGGAGGCAGGAGCCCCCAAGGAGGCAATGAGAGAGAGGGGGAGGCAGGAGCCCCCCAAGGAGGCAATGAGAGAGAGGGGGAGGGAGGAGCCCCCAGGGAGGAAATGAGAGGGAGGGGGAGGCAGGAGCCCCCAGGGAGGAAATGAGAGGGAGGGGGAGGCAGGAGCCCCCCAAGGAGGAAATGAGAGGGAGGGGGAGGCAGGAGCCCCCCAAGGAGGCAATGAGAAAGAGGGGGAGGCAGGAGCCCCCCAAGGAGGCAATGAGAGAGAGGGGGAGGCAGGAGCCCCCCAAGGAGGCAATGAGAGAGAGGGGGAGGCAGGAGCCCCCCAAGGAGGCAATGAGAGAGAGGGGGAGGGAGGAGCCCCCAGGGAGGAAATGAGAGGGAGGGGGAGGCAGGAGCCCCCAAGGAGGAAATGAGAGGGAGGGGGAGGCAGGAGCCCCCCAAGGAGGCAATGAGAGAGAGGGGGAGGCAGGAGCCCCAGGGAGGAAATGAGAGGGAGGGGGAGGCAGGAGCCCCCCAAGGAGGCAATGAGAGAGAGGGGGAGGCAGGAGCCCCCCAAGGAGGCAATGAGAGAGAGGGGGAGGCAGGAGCCCCCAGGGAGGAAATGAGAGGGAGGGGGAGGCAGGAGCCCCAGGGAGGAAATGAGAGGGAGGGGGAGGCAGGAGCCCCCCAAGGAGGCAATGAGAGAGAGGGGGAGGCAGGAGCCCCAGGGAGGAAATGAGAGGGAGGGGGAGGCAGGAGCCCCCCAAGGAGGCAATGAGAGAGAGGGGGAGGCAGGAGCCCCCCAAGGAGGCAATGAGAGAGAGGGGGAGGCAGGAGCCCCCAGGGAGGAAATGAGAGGGAGGGGGAGGCAGGAGCCCCCCAAGGAGGCAATGAGAGAGAGGGGGAGGCAGGAGCCCCCCAAGGAGGCAATGAGAGAGAGGGGGAGGCAGGAGCCCCCAGGGAGGAAATGAGAGGGAGGGGGAGGCAGGAGCCCCCCAAGGAGGCAATGAGAGAGAGGGGGAGGCAGGAGCCCCAGGGAGGAAATGAGAGGGAGGGGGAGGCAGGAGCCCCCAAGGAGGAAATGAGAGGGAGGGGGAGGCAGGAGCCCCCAAGGAGGAAATGAGAGGGAGGGGGAGGCAGGAGCCCCCAGGGAGGAAATGAGAGGGAGGGGGAGGGAGGAGCCCCCAAGGAGGAAATGAGAGGGAGGGGGAGGCAGGAGCCCCCAAGGAGGCAATGAGAGAGAGGGGGAGGCAGGAGCCCCCCAAGGAGGCAATGAGAGAGAGGGGGAGGGAGGAGCCCCCAGGGAGGAAATGAGAGGGAGGGGGAGGCAGGAGCCCCCAGGGAGGAAATGAGAGGGAGGGGGAGGCAGGAGCCCCCCAAGGAGGAAATGAGAGGGAGGGGGAGGCAGGAGCCCCCCAAGGAGGCAATGAGAAAGAGGGGGAGGCAGGAGCCCCCCAAGGAGGCAATGAGAGAGAGGGGGAGGCAGGAGCCCCCCAAGGAGGCAATGAGAGAGAGGGGGAGGCAGGAGCCCCCCAAGGAGGCAATGAGAGAGAGGGGGAGGGAGGAGCCCCCAGGGAGGAAATGAGAGGGAGGGGGAGGCAGGAGCCCCCAAGGAGGAAATGAGAGGGAGGGGGAGGCAGGAGCCCCCCAAGGAGGCAATGAGAGAGAGGGGGAGGCAGGAGCCCCAGGGAGGAAATGAGAGGGAGGGGGAGGCAGGAGCCCCCCAAGGAGGCAATGAGAGAGAGGGGGAGGCAGGAGCCCCCCAAGGAGGCAATGAGAGAGAGGGGGAGGCAGGAGCCCCCAGGGAGGAAATGAGAGGGAGGGGGAGGCAGGAGCCCCAGGGAGGAAATGAGAGGGAGGGGGAGGCAGGAGCCCCCCAAGGAGGCAATGAGAGAGAGGGGGAGGCAGGAGCCCCAGGGAGGAAATGAGAGGGAGGGGGAGGCAGGAGCCCCCCAAGGAGGCAATGAGAGAGAGGGGGAGGCAGGAGCCCCCCAAGGAGGCAATGAGAGAGAGGGGGAGGCAGGAGCCCCCAGGGAGGAAATGAGAGGGAGGGGGAGGCAGGAGCCCCAGGAAGGAAATGAGAGGGAGGGGGAGGCAGGAGCCCCCCAAGGAGGCAATGAGAGAGAGGGGGAGGCAGGAGCCCCCCAAGGAGGCAATGAGAGAGAGGGGGAGGCAGGAGCCCCCAGGGAGGAAATGAGAGGGAGGGGGAGGCAGGAGCCCCAGGAAGGAAATGAGAGGGAGGGGGAGGCAGGAGCCCCCCAAGGAGGCAATGAGAGAGAGGGCGAGGCAGGAGCCCCAGGGAGGAAATGAGAGGGAGGGGGAGGCAGGAGCCCCCCAAGGAGGCAATGAGAGAGAGGGGGAGGCAGGAGCCCCCCAAGGAGGCAATGAGAGAGAGGGGGAGGGAGGAGCCCCCAGGGAGGAAATGAGAGGGAGGGGGAGGCAGGAGCCTCCAGGGAGGAAATGAGAGGGAGGGGGAGGCAGGAGCCCCCCAAGGAGGCAATGAGAGGGAGGGGGAGGCAGGAGCCCCCAAGGAGGAAATGAGAGGGAGGGGGAGGCAGAATGCCGCAGCTTTCTCCACCACCCCCTTTGCCGCAGTTTTCATGGGGACGAGCGGCTTCGCCTTGATTAGATTCGCATTAAGGCTCCTCCGAATCCGCCGCGGGGCATTGGCAGCCTCATGGGTATTCGCCCTATTTGACTTCCAGTGTTTTTCCGACTTCGCTTCTTGATGTCGCTGATTACTTTGCTTCCCTTTCATGTCCCTTATTGCTTTTCAGCTGACCCCTTAATTTTTAGTTAAAACGTCCGTCATTACTCTATTTCTCGTAGATAGTTAATAAAGGGGCTCCAGTCTTTCGTAAACTTATCTGTTGTTCTGTCTTTTAGTAAATTAGTAAATTTGTCCATTTCAGCCACGTCCATCAGCTTAATTAGCCATTCTTCCCCTGAAGGCATCTCTTCCTCCTTCCATTTTTGTGCATACAATAATCTAGCTGCTGTCACCATATATAAAATCAAAGAATTTATATTATCCAAAGTCTTATCTACAATTTCCAACAGAAACAATTCCGGTTTGAATGTAAAATGTCTCTTTAAAATTTGTCTCATAAGCTTATATATTTGTACCCGATATTTTTTTGCTTTTTCACAAGTCCACCACATATGATAAAAAGTTCCCTCCGCTTTTCTAAATTTCCAACATTTAATTGTCATATTTTGGCATTTCCCCCCTAATTTATGGGGTGTTAAATACCATCTATACATCATAGAAACAGGAAGTTTTTCTCAGAGCACACGGCGTGAGATAGAAACAGGAAGTTTTTCTTAGAGCACACGGCGTGAGATAGAAACAGGAAGTTTTTCTTAGAGCACACGGCGTGAGGTAGAAGCTTTCTAAGACCAATCAGAGCAGCGGACCAATAGGAATTAGCCACACCCTCAGGGAGGAGGAGTTACTCTGCTCAGCAGGACTTAAATAGAAGCTCAAGTGGGAGGAGTTACTCAGTTCCAGCTTGGGTGAAGTGGAAGCAGGAGCTTTTCTCAGAGCACACGGCGAGAGATAGAAACAGGAAGTTTTTCTCAGAGCACACGGCGTGAGATAGAAACAGGAAGTTTTTCTCAGAGCACACGGCGTGAGATAGAAACAGGAAGTTTTTCTCAGAGCACACGGCGTGAGATAGAAACAGGAAGTTTTTCTTAGAGCACACGGCGTGAGATAGAAACAGGAAGTTTTTCTTAGAGCACACGGCGTGAGGTAGAAGCTTTCTAAGACCAATCAGAGCAGCGGACCAATAGGAATTAGCCACACCCTCAGGGAGGAGGAGTTACTCTGCTCAGCAGGGCTTAAATAGAAGTGGCCCGCGCGCCTAACGGCGCGCGAAATTAAAATTTAAAAAAAAAAACACCAAAAAAAACAAAAAAATTAAAAAAAGGTACAGTGGGATAAAAAAAAAAAATTCATTCATACCTTAGCACCACATCTTTAAAATCCTTACCCTAAAAGCAATATGGAAGGCGAGAACACCTGTATTGTCACGTGCAATGTATGCGGCATGTTTATGACCCTACCACAACAGATGCCACATTTTACCTGCCACAAATGCAAGCTTGTGGCTCTCCTGGAGGAAAGGGTTAAAAGTCTAGAAGAGAGAGTCAAGACACTGAAGCAGATTAGAGAAGAAGAGAACTTCCTCGACAGCATGGAGGAAACACTTCAAAATGAAGGGATAGAAGAACATCCTTCTGTAGTTGCAGAAACTGAGTTATGGAAGCATGTGACCCAAAGGAGCAGGAAGAACAGGAGACATTCGGAACCCTTGCAATTAAACAACCAGTTCCAGATACTCAGTCAGGAGAACAACACATCTGAAGAGTCGATGACAAGGTCCACAAATATTACTCCAATAGGCACTGAGAAATCTCTGGAATGGAGAGGAAGAAATGGTAATGCAAAGAAAAAGAGGAGAGTAGTGGTCATGGGAGATTCACTTTTAAGAGGAACAGAGGCAACTATCTGCAGACCTGACAGAAACTCACGAGAGGTGTGCTGTCTCCCAGGGGCCCGGATCAAAGATGTAACTGATAGCATATCGAGGCTATTCAGACCTACAGACTACTACCCATTATTACTCATACATGTGGGCACAAATGATACGGCAAAAAAGCACTTTGAAAACATCTACAGAGACTTTGAAGACCTTGGCAGAAAAGTAAAGGAACTGGGAGCACAAGTAGTCTTTTCATCTATCCTTCCGGTGGATGGTCACGATAAAAGTAGAAGGGATAGGATTCTTGAGGTGAACAAGTGGCTACGTCAGTGGTGCCGGCAGCAAGGATTTGGATTTCTGAACCATGGAGAAAACTACCTATACGACGGACTCCTTGCAAGAGATGGGTTGCACCTTACAGGGACAGGAAAGAATGTATTCGGGAAGCGCCTTGCTTCGGTTATTAGGAGAGCTTTAAACTAAAACAAAAGGGGAAGGGTAACAAAAAGTCAAGCAAAAATACTCAGTCAATCAAACCAGGCGATATTCTTACTCCCAGAAATAGTACCAATGAACAAACGCATAAATTTTGTAAGGAAAACAGAGGAGGCAAGCTCGCAATAGATAGCAATTACAAACTAAAATGCCTCTACACCAATGCCCAAAGCATGAGAAATAAAAAAGGGGAGCTGGAGATCCTGACCCAGGTAGATAAATATGATGTCATAGGTATTACGGAAACTTGGTGGGATAACACACATGAATGGAACACAAACATTGAAGGCTACAACTTGTTTCTGCGAAACAGACTTAACAAAAGAGGAGGGGGTGTTGCGCTGTATGTTAAAAAAGAAATTGTCTCCTCAGAGGTTCAAGTTTCAGACAGTGGAAGCTCAGTAGAATCGGTATGGGTAAGAATTCAAGGAGAGAGCAACAGAAAGGATACCATTGTAGGAGTCTATTACAGGCCCCCTGGACAAACAGAAGATATGGATGACCTCTTCCTAGACCAGATGGCTAAACTTTCACGAAAGCATGACATAGTGATTATGGGAGACTTTAACTACCCAGACATTTGTTGGGAATCTCGCTCAGGAAAAAGTCACAAGTCTAATAAGTTCTTATCCTCTCTCGCTGACAATTTCATGTACCAAAAGGTGGTGGAGGAAACAAGAGGATTGGCTATCCTTGATCTAATTCTTACCAACAGAGAGGAAATGGTGGAGGATATCAGAGTTTCTGGGGCATTAGGAGGCAGCGATCATGTTATCCTTGAATTCTGGATAATAAGGGAAGGAAAGCATGAGAGGACTCAGACTTCAAAGTTGGACTTCAGAAGGGCGGATTTTGATGGACTCCGGAGGAGGTTAGGAGGGATCAAATGGTTAAATGTACTAAAGGATAGAAATGTCCAAGAAGGATGGGATATTTTGAGAAATGCAATATTAGAAGCGCAATCATTAACAATTCCTCAAAGAAGGAAGAATGGAAAACATCTAAAGAGACCAGGGTGGATAAACCTAGAACTTAAAAACTTGATAAAAAAGAAAAAAGAAATGTTTAAGAAATGGAAGGAGGGATACATATCTAAGGAGGAATATAATGAAATCAGTACAATCTGCAGGGCAAGTATCAGAAAAGCTAAAGCTAAAAATGAACTGAGGCTTGCAAGAGAGACTAAAAACAATAATAAAAAAGGTTTTTGGGGATATGTCAACAGCAAAAGAAAAGTCAAAGAGGTTTTGGGAAGTCTGCAGGGAGAGAATGGAGAAGTGATCGAAAGTGATCTTGAGAAGGCAGAAATTCTGAACTCCTATTTTGCATCTGTTTTTTCCAAGAGGGATAATGTACATGCAACAGTCCTTCACTATACTGATGAAGGACTAGGAGAATCAAGACACAAAATCAACACTGAGAGAGTAAGGGAACGCTTAGCTAACTTAAACGAATTTAAGTCCCCGGGTCCAGATGGATTACATCCTAGGGTACTGAAGGAATTAGCAGAGGTAATTGCTGAACCACTTGCTGTAATCTTTGAGAAGTCATGGAGAACAGGAGAAGTCCCAGACGATTGGAGAAGGGCAAACGTTGTTCCTATCTTCAAAAAAGGGAAGAAGGTAGACCCAGGGAACTACAGGCCTGTTAGCCTGACTTCAATACCAGGAAAGATTCTCGAACAAATTATTAAACAACACATATGTCAGCATCTGGATAGGAATTCAATAATTAACAGTAGTCAACATGGGTTTGTATCAAACAAGTCGTGTCAGACTAACTTGATTTCATTTTATGACAAAATCACTGAATGGGTTGATCAAGGAAATGCAGTAGACATAGTATTTCTTGATTTCAGCAAAGCATTTGACAAAGTATCTCATGCGATCCTCATTGAAAAATTGATCAAATATGGGTTTGACAAGGCAACTATAAGGTGGGTTCAAAACTGGCTTAGTAATCGTACTCAAAGAGTGGCTTTAAATGGCTGCACATCCAAATGGAAGGAAGTGTCAAGTGGAGTACCACAAGGTTCTGTCCTGGGCCCAGTTATGTTTAATGTTTTTATAAACGATCTGGACGAGGGAGTTGAAGGGAAACTGATCAAATTTGCTGATGACACAAAGCTAGGGGGGATTGCAAACACCAGAGAAGAGAGAGAGAGGATTCAAAAAGATTTAGAGAAACTCGAACAATGGGCTGCAACTAATAAAATGGTATTTAACAAAGAAAAATGCAAGGTTCTGCACCTGGGTAAGAAAAATGAAAAAAGCACATATACAATGGGAGGAATTCGGCTGAGCAGCAGCACATGTGAAAAAGACTTGGGTGTCCTGGTAGATCATCAACTGAACATGAGTCAACAGTGCGAGGCAGCTGCAAAAAAGGCAAACGCAATCCTGGGGTGTATTAAGAGAAGCATAGAGTCCAGATCACGTGAAGTTATTATCCCCCTCTACTCTACCTTGGTCAGACCTCATCTGGAGTACTGTGTCCAGTTCTGGTCACCCCAGTTTAAAAAAGACACTGACAAGCTGGAGCAGGTTCAAAGGAGAGCTACCAAGATGGTGAACGGTCTGCAAACCATGTCCTATGAGGAACGGCTTAAAGAACTAGGAATGTTTAGTCTAACAAAAAGAAGACTGAGAGGAGACATGATAGCTGTCTACAAATACCTCAAGGGTTGTCACAAGGCAGAGGGATCAGCCCTGTTCTCACTCTCTCAAGGAAGGACTAGAAACAATGGGGTGAAACTGCAGGGGAAAAGATTTAGTTTAGATGTTAGGAAAAAATTTCTAACAGTAAGAGTGATCAACCAGTGGAACAGGCTGCCACGGGAGGTGGTTGGTTCCCCTTCGATGGAGGTCTTCAAGCAGAGACTGGACAGCCATCTGTCTGAGATGGTTTAGGAGATCCTGCCTTGAGCAGGGGGTTGGACTCGATGACCCAGGAGGTCCCCTCCAACTCTACCATTCTATGATTCTATGATTCTATGATCTTATAAGTATTTTCTTTTAATAACATACAAGTAGGGATGACATTCCTGATAATATCTTTCCATTTCTCTCTGAAATTGGATTGTAGGAAAGGTGGAGGTACTGGGCAAGGAAGGGCTGTTAGGGGTTTGGGGAAGCATCCATCAGGAAGGGGATCGGAAGATGGGAGAAGGGGCTTTCTTGGCAGGGAGTGACATGGACAACCTTTCTCTCTTTTCCATCCTTCCTCCAACTATCTAGTCCAGCATCGTGTCTCACACAAGTGGCCCACCGATTGCTTTAAGGAACTGCTTATCTGGGAATATCAGATTTGATTCCACTCGCCTCCCCGAAGCCAGCTGGGTGACTTTGGGCTAGTCACAGCTGTCTTCTGAACTCTCACAGCCCCACCTACCTCACAGGGTGTTCTGTTGTGGGGAGAAGAACAGAAGCTTTGTCAGCCGCTTTGAGTCTCCTTAAATGGGTGAGAAAAGTGGGGTAGAAAAAGCCAACTCTTCTTCTTCTGTTTGAAGAGTCATACTGTAAATCTAATCAGATAAAAAAATTTAATTGTTTAAAAAATGTTCTGCTTTTCTTTCAGGGAGAATATGCCCAGGCTGTCTCCATAATCAAGACCAGTGGGCTCATATTTTGAGTCTGGAGAAAAAAGGAAGAAGATGGTCTTTCCTGGGGACCAGGCCAGATCAGGTGTGGAGAGATGGCGATTTAGGCAGTTCTGCTATCAGGAGGCCGAGGGACCCCGGAGGGTTTGCAGCCAGCTCCACCATCTTTGCCACCGGTGGCTGAAGCCAGAGCAACACACAAAGGCCCAGATGCTGGATCTGGTGGTCCTGGAGCAGTTCCTGGCCATCCTTCCCCTGGAGATGCAGAACTGGGTCCAGGAATGTGGAGCGGAGAGCAGCTCCCAGGCCGTAGCCCTGGTAGAAGGATTCCTCCTGAGCAAGATGGAAGTCATGAAGCAAAAAGAGAAGCAGGTGAGAACCTTCCTGTAAGGCCTCCATCCCAACATCCATGAATTCGGGCCTGCTAGATTCTTGCACTTCTCCTTTCCCCCATGTGCTCCATTCCTCTGCTTATGTATCTTCCCTTTCCATTTCTCCTCGTCCCCCTTGCAGGCTGAGGTGTGGACAGAAGGGGTCCAGGATATCCCCGGTGCACGGAAGGCTCCATCCCATCCCACAGGTAGGCAGCTGAGCAGGGCATGCGGAAGTGTGCTGAAGAAGCGCTCTGCGTGGGTGTGGATTAAGTCGCACCTTTTCCGATCTGGGCGGATGCCACTCAGCGTGCGCCAACTCCTCTCATTTCCTCCTTGAAGTTTCAGTGGGGATAATGCTGAATGGGGCTTCTGGATAAGGAGGAAGAATCAACTCCTGCTCTGTGGAGCGACCTGAGGCCTTTTCGCACTACAGCCAAAAGACTGTAGTGAACTAAGGCTAGGCCACGCCGGGATGCTCTCCCCATTCACACTTACCTGCCTGTGCGCAAAAGGGGAATCTGTCCCCACGTGGCCTAGCCCGAAAAGGCTGGCACGGGGGCAGAATGCTCCCGGGATGGATCTTCGTCCTCCTGCGGGTCCAACGGTGACCCAATTGGGGACGCACGCACACACACACAACTTACTTCGTCAGCGCTGGGTTTGAAATGATGAGCCTGACTAGCGTTGTTGTGTGTCTGCATGCGCCACCAACCCAACGACTCTGGGTGGGCTCATCATTTCAGACCCGGTGCCAACGAGGTAAGTCACGTGTGTGCGCGTCCCTGCTAGGCCCCAGCCTCAGGGGGCTACCGGGGGGTGGGGGGCTGTCCTGCGGGCTGTAGGTGATCCGATTGGGTGACCTAGAACCTGCGGAGGTCGAAGATCCGCCCCGATGCGCTGGCAGCTGGGGAGGCCCTGATTGGGCTGCCCCAGCTGCCAGGGCCCCCCTATTTACCCACCGACAGCCAGCGGGGTGTCACCCTCCCCCCAGCCATGCAACCACTTACCTTGGGGGTTGCATGGCCAGCCGTGCGATGTGCTGCTCCTTGCAGTACACTAGGCCCACATGCTGTCAGCGCCTCTGTTATGAAGCACTGACAACTTGGAGTCGGGGGCTGCAGCTGTTGCAGAGGGAGAGAGTGAATGCTCTCCCTCCTGAACAGCTATGGGATGAGCCGGGGCGGCCAGGAACGTCCTGGACCGAGTGTAGTGCTCTACACCAATTTTGTGTGCTCTACACCCGGAACGCAAGTGGGCACCCTGGGACAGGCTGGGGCAGTTCCAAACGGAACCACCAGCCCAGCTGTGCGAATAGGCATCTGGTCTGTGCTCCACATCTCTGTTTTTCTCAGGTTGTTGCGATTTCGATATTGTGAACTAGCACCTTGAATGAGGCCTAACAGATCAAATTCTGCTCCCTTCCACTTGTCTTTTGTCTCTCTCATAGGCGCTGAAAACTCACTGGTGTTTCCTTCCAGACTTGTTCCCATTTGGGATGGAGTCTCTCTGGATCAGGTAGGAGATCAGTCACTGCAAATCCATTTAGGGGACAGCTGGAGGTCGTTGTCCCTTTCCAGCACGTTTATCTGGTTCTCAGCATCTGTCATAAACTGCTGAAGGCTCTTAGCATACTTGGGGCACCTCTCTCTCACACACACACACCCTGCTCTCCTAAATGCTCAGAGTTTACTTTGAGGGCCTGCTGCCAGTCCTCAAAAGAAAAACTAAGGACACGCTGGAAAGTTTTACGTCGATTTAATAGGAATAACAGTACACAAACAAAAAGCACAAAGAGTCAATCAGGCACACCAACCAGATAGAAACATGCTCACCAGGCAAATGCCTGAAGACATTAAAAAAAAAAGGAACCTGAGCAAGTTCTTTCAGGTGTACATATAAATCATGGAACGTTTGCACAGCAAGTTAAAAACAAAGCATAACAAGTGAAACATAAAAACTAGTTCTACTTTACTCCTTACTCTGAGTCTCTCTGTCCGTCAGGGCTAAGAAATACCTCTGTACCCACCTTCTAGTCAGAGTCCTGATCACTCTGTCTTCGAGTCAAGATAGAGGATCCTTTCCCTCTCCTTCAGAGTTTCCCTTATTCCAAACTCATGGAGTTCCCACCGATTAGAGACTCCAATTAACAGGTGTCTTAAATTGGTTTGAGGAACACTCAAAGACCATAGCAGTTAGATCAGTGGTTCTCAACCTTCCTAATGCCGCGACCCTTTAATACAGTTCCTCATGTTGTGGTGACCCCCAACCTAATCCTAATCCTAACCCTAACTCCCAACCATAAAATTATTTTTGTTGCTACTTCATAACTGTAATTTTGAATCATAATGTAAATATCTGATAAGCAGGATGTATTTTCATTGTTACAAACTGAACATAATTAAAGCAAGGTATTTTCCAATGGTCTTAGACGACCCCTGTGAAAGAGTAGATCGACCCACAAAAGGGTTGCGACCCACAGGTTGAGAACCACTGAGCTAGATGGATTCCAGATGGTCTCTTCTCCGCATTGCATTAAAGTGATAAAGTTGTTTCTTGCGATGCCTCCATTTACTCTCATACTTGTAAAATTCCCCCTTCACAAAATGGAGTCAGTTTAGTTCTACCAGCCTTTCTCTCTTCTTGGGCAATAGATCTCCACTACAGCATCTCTGCACCTTCCGTGGATCGTGACAGAAATTTCCACTGGGCAACTCCTCGAAGGCTACGGAAGGAATTCTGTCTCTTAAACATGGATCTTCAAATCTGTTTGCCATTGCTGCTGGATTAGATTTATTATGTTACCTTTGAGATGAAGCTGTTTTTTCTTTTTCCTTCAGCCCTTTCTGACTTTTGAGGAGGTGGTGGTAGATTTTGTGGCGGAGGAGTGGGCTTTGCTGGATGTGTCCCAGAGGGCTTTGCACAGGGAAGTCATGGAAGAGACTTACTGGAACCTGACCTCTCTTGGTAAGAGTCCCTGGATGACCTCAAGGTCATTAAATGGTTGGCGGAAAAAAAAGAATGTTTTAGTACCTTCCCTAGGTCTGTCTGTGAAATTTCTTCTGCAGACATTTTTATGTCAACCAGATCTTATATGTGAGGCAGTAGCTGAAATCCTTTATGGTCCCAAGTGGACATTCCAGGCATAACTACAGTCAGACCCCCATATCTACTGATTCAGCAACCACGGTTTCAGTTAACCATGGTTACTGGATCAGCCCCGCCCCCACGGGCGCCATAAGGGGAAAGTACCCAGAACCGGAAGAAGAGTTGGCTTTTCTAACCTGCTTTTCTCACCCATCTAAGGGGACTCAAAGCGGCTGACAAAGCTTTTCTACTCCCCACAACAGAACACCATGTGAGGTAGGTGGGGCTGAGAGAGCTCAGAGGAGAGCTGTGACTAGCCCATGGTCACCCAGCTGGCTTTATGGGGGAGGGCGGAATCGAACCCGGTATTCCCAGATAAGAGTCTGGCTCCCTAACCACTAGACCAAACTGGCTCACAATTTTGGTCTCTGTAGTGTTGGAATAGGTACATGATGCCACCGAAGCCTGTCCCAAAATGTAAGCAGGCCTGTGGTCGGCGGGCGGCATCCGGTGGCATCGCACACCTATTCCAAGCTTCTCTGGAGGCCAAAATAGGCCTTCCAGAGACCAGTAAAGCACTTCGGGTTCTGGGGTTGCATGACCCTGGAACTGGAAAGCCTGTTCGTGATTATCCATGTTTTCAGGTAACCATAGTAGGAGTCGGAACATATCCCCAGTGAATACGGGGGTCTGACTGTATTATATCTCTTCTTTCATAAACAACCATAAGACCACGATGTTAGACTGTGGGGTAGTTCTTACCTAGCGCTGGTCAGCAAAAGTGACACTGAGAACAGTTTTCAGCCAGAGTGTTTCCTTATTGCTTCTACCACCTCTACCTATTTGGGCCCAGAACTGAAAGGAGAGAATACCAGAGACATGGGAAAGACTTGATTGTGCTTCATCTTCAGGGTTTCCCTTTAAATCCTTAATGTTTTTTTCTTTTTCATTTTTACCCGTCAAACAGATGATGAGCAATTGTGTGGAAAAAAAGCTTCACAGACTGTGGGGTCAGTAACAAGAAATAAAGAGTTCCAAATTGAGAGGGAATTCGAGATGAGGAAGAGCCAATCCAGTATTTCTAAAGAAAGCATGGATATCTGTGAACGCCTCATGTCAGAAGATTGCAAAGAAGAAAAGGATCATGATCCTGGAATCAGGAAAATATTCAAAGCTGGACCAGAATTATATTGTGGAACCTCCATGGCACATGAAACTACTGAGCATGGGAATAGCTTAAGTTGGTGTGGGAATCCAAGTGTACATCAACAGATAAACACAGGGAAGAAAACATATCAATACATGAAATCTGAAAATAACTTTACTAATCCATTGCAGCTTATATTATGTCCAAGAAGTCACACAAGGGAGAAACCATATAAATGTTTGGAATGTGGGAAGACTTTCAATAAATCATCACACCTTATAGAACATGCAAGAACTCACACAGGAAAGAAACCATATAAATGTGATAACTGTGGAAAGAGTTTCTGTCAGTCGTCACAGCTTACTTTACATCTAAGGAGTCACACGGGGGAGAAACCATATGCGTGTCTGGAGTGTGGGAAAACCTTCAATAATTCATCACACCTTAGAGTACACGTGAGAACTCACACAGGTGAAAAACCCTATATATGTAAGGAGTGTGGAAAGTGCTTCAGTCAGTCATCAGTGCTTCACAGACATCAAAGAACTCACACAGGAGAGAAACCATATGAATGTAAGGAGTGCGGGCACAGCTTCAGTCGGTCATCTCACCTTAAAATACATACCAGAACTCACACGGGGGAGAAACCGTATAAATGCGACGAGTGTGGAAAGACCTTCTGTCAATCATCAGAGCTTTCTTTACATTATAGGCGTCACACTGGGGAGAAACCATATCAGTGTGAGGAATGTGGAAAGAGTTTCAGTTATTCATCCCAACTTACAGTACATCGTAGAATCCACACGGGGGAGAAACCATATAAATGCAAGGAGTGTGGAAAGAGCTTTACTAATTCTTCACACCTTAGAGTACACTGCAGAATCCACACAGGGGAGAAAAAATTTAAATGTGAGGAGTGCAGAAAGTCTTTCAGTAATTTATCATATCTTAGAGTACATAACAGAACGCACACAGGGGAGAAGCCATATAAATGTTATTGTGGAAAGAACTATAGCAATCCATCAAGCCTTACCTCGCATCAAAGAATCCATACAGGGAAGAAACCGTATCAATGTGATGAGTGTGGAAAGAAGTTCTGTCAGTCATCACAGCTTAATTTACATCAAAGAAGTCACACTGGGGAGAAACCATATGCATGTCTGGAGTGTGGGAAGACCTTCAGTAATTCTTCACACCTTAGAGTACACGTGAGAACTCACACAGGAGAAAAACCATATACATGTAAAGAGTGCGGAAACAGGTTCAGTCAGTCATCACAGCTAACTTTACATCAAAGTCACACAGGAGAGAAACCGCATGCGTGTAAGGAATGTGGAAAGACCTTCAATAATTCATCACAACTTATAGTACATGTGAGAAGTCACACGGGCGAAAAACCATATGTATGTAAGGAGTGTGGAAAGAGCTTCAGTCAGTCTACAGTGCTTCACAGGCATCAAAGGATTCACACTGGGGAAAAGCCATATGTATGTAATGAATGCGGAAACAGCTTCAGCCGGTCTTCAGGACTTACTTTACATTTCATAACTCATACAGGGGAGAAACCATTTAAATGTGATCAGTGTGGAAAAACCTTCTGTCGGTCATCACAACTTTCTTTACATTACAGACGTCACACTGGGGAGAAACCATATCAATGTGAGGAGTGTGGAAAGAGCTTCAGCCGCTCATCGCAGCTTACAATACATCGTAGGATCCATACAGGGGAGAAACCATATATATGCAAGGAGTGTGGAAAGAGCTTCATTACTTCATCACACCTAACTGTGCACTGCAGAATCCATACGGGGGAGAAACCGTTTAATTGTGAAGAATGTGGAAAGAGCTTCAGTCGCTCATCTCACGTTAATGCACACCGCAGAATCCACACAGGGGAGAAACCATTCAAATGTGAAGAGTGTGGAAAGAGCTTCAGCGAGACTTCGTATCTTAACAGGCATTGCAGCATCCACAACGTGAAGAAACCATATAAGTATGAGGAGTATGAAAAGAGCTTGAAGGGATAAAGTTTGACATTGGAAAATGCGTCATTCATTCAACACAGCTTATAGTCTGACTTCAAATACACCCAGAAGAGAACCCATATAGATGCCTCGGGTGTGGAGGCAGGTTCCATTATTTGTCACAACCCATCCCAAAACTCAGGGAAGAATTTTTATTGCCTTTTCTTCCATCTTTCTGCCTAAGGGAAAGAGTTCCGTAATTATTGTCCCCAGTACTTTTTGGGACAAAATCCAACATTCAGTTATAATTGATTAGGTGTGGTCCTGATACTTGCAATGTGACCTCTTTAATATGTGGACATCTTGGTTCATTTGAATCCGCTGTAGGGTGAAAGTGGTAAATGAATGTCTGTGGGAGGGAGTAATCTCACTGACCAGAAATAGGTCCCAATATATTCCTATAAATAACATCAGAATTCTCATTTGTAGCAGTTTGGGGGCTGCTATGCTGTGTTCCAGGTTTCTTCTGAGAACCTTTCAGATATCATTGCGATGTCCATCTTCAGAGAAGAGTCAAAAGTAACTGGTGTCTGTTGTGGGGAGAAGAACAGAAGGTTTGTCAGCTGCTTTGGGTTCCCTTAAGGGTGGGGAAAGTACGGTATAAAAACCAACTCTTCTGCTTCCTTTTGCATTTGATTATATGATCAATATATTTTCTATAGGGTCTTCTTATACGTTTGTTAGAGAGAGGTTCTTTTAAGTTTTTGCAGGTTTGTAAATATGTAGTCATTGCACCAGCTGCCCCAACCAAACAAGTCCGCTGCCTGTGGTGGTAGGTTAAAATAAAATACTGAAACAGCTGAGAATGAATACAACTGTCCAATTGGCATAATCTATCATTAAGATGCAAGTGAAATAGCATCACACCATGACATGGCAATCCAAGAGACAACTGTAGCCGCAGAGAACTCACCTGCCATCAGTCATGCACTGAGCCACTGCCTTAATAGGTTTCAGATTATTTCAGCGGACTGGAAAGCAGAAAAAGCTTGTTTGATACTGCTGTTCAGAACTTCCGAATAAATTCTGCAAGGTTTTCTGGCAAAAAGACTACACCAAAGAAAACTGTTTAAGCCTGGGGACCCTGCGGCAAGCTAGCATTGGATTTAGATGGGTTTTCCCGGCGTGCTGGTAACTACAAAATGGGAGGACTGCCTGTGCGATGTATTTCTGAGCACATTTGGAAAATGGCAGAATATGTAAGTTCTCTGTTTCTTGCCATCCGACTAAGGCAGGATCGGCACAGCATCTTTATAATGCTTTTAATGGGCCACAAGGGTGCAGTCTCTGCGCAACACTGCCCATTTGTCTCAAATGTCATGTTCCTGAAGAGCGTGGTACCCATACAGACATCACATACAGACATTTGGATAGCTGTCGGAGAGTTTCAAAGAGCCCTTCCCTCTGCTTTTGTTTCAGGGGACTTGATAGGTCCTTTTGGCAGCATCGCTGGCATTCAAATTCCTTGGATTTGGAAAAAACAAAAGAAAAACGCTGCTGTCAGAATTGAAACCAAGGAAGAGAAAATAGAGGGGTAGGAAATGAAAGAAGAGAAGGCAAACAGAAATTGGGGGGGGGATCATAAAGATTTGTGGAATATTATAGATCTAGATGTGGATTTTCCTTGGAAAAGAACCTTGAACAAATTAAAACAAATAAGGGTTAACATAGAATCTTGAAAAGTTGCCATTGCATTATTTTATAAATTCAATCTGCTGTTTTATGTTTCATAGAAAGTGGTCAATGCTCAGGTCTTATTATATTTCGTTACCCAGCTAGACTTAATATATAATCTAAACTCTGAAACTATTATAAAGTTCAAGAAGTCCAGCAAGGTAGTTAGTAGCACTTGGAGACTAAACAGGAGAAGGGCTGGAGGCATGAGCTTTCGTAGACACGTCTACTTCTTCAGATGCAGCAAGTACCTTGCTAGACTTTTCGAATTAGACTAACATGGCTATTCCCCTGATATTAAAGTCCAAGAAGTTATTTTTCTGGATTAGTATATCACATAATTGAATGTAAAAATATAAAACAGAGGCAATCATTATGAAAACATATTGGGAAATAGAGTAGAAAGAATAGCAAGATATTTGTATTTAATGTTTGGTTGTATATAGGTTTTTATTGTAAGCTGATCTCGGGATATGGGAGACAGACAGACAGAAAGAATGTCTAAAAAACATTCTGAGGTAGAAGAAGAAGAGTTGGCTTTTCTACCCTGCTTTTCTCATCCATTTAAGCGGACTCAAAGCAACCGACAAACCTTCTGTTCTTCTCCCCACACCAGACGCCCTGTGAGGTGGGTGGGTCTATGAGAGCTCAGAAGAGAGTTGTGACCAGCCCAATGTCACCCAGCTGGCTCCATGGAGGAATGCGGAATCAAACCCGGTATTCCCAGAAACAAGTTCAGCTCCCTAGCCACTAGGCCAAACTGGCTAGAGAAGAATCTAATGAGGAGCCCTGCTGGATCATGCCACAGCCCATCTAGTCCAGCATCCTGCCCCGCAAGGTGGCAAACCAATTGCTTCTGGGCATCTTAGGCAGAAGATGAGGGCAAAACCACTCAGTTATTCACTGTTCCTCAGTGCACTGGTGCAAAGCCCTCTGAGGGATGGTGCATATACTTTCATGACCAGTTCTTGCCTGGCTGGCACCTGTCCTAACTCTGATTAGAAAGCCTCAGGCTGCCCTCCCTCTGGTAATGAAACATCATTTGGTTGATTGATAACGGAACAGAATACAGATGATATTCCACATTTGTAAGTAAGAGTACTTAAGGGTTAATTTTAAACCTGTTTCGATATAGTTCTTATATGTCTGTTTTTAAATGTTGTGAGCCTCCCAGAGACCCTTGGGTATGGGGCGGCATATAAATGTAAATATAAATAAATAAATACTGTATTTTCTGGCATATAAGACTACTTTTTAACCCAGGAAAATCTTCTCAAAAGTCGGGGGTCGTCTTATACGCTGGGGGGTCGTCTTCTTATACGGTGAGTATATCCCAAACTCTGTATTTTAACTGGAAAGTTAGGGGTCATCTTATATGCCCAGTCATCTTATACGCCGGAATATACAGTAAATAAATAAATAAATAAATAAATAAATAAATTAAATAAATAAATAAATAAATAAATGTGATACAGAGTTCCCTTTTGATAAATATGGTTTGAAATCGCTTGAACGTGGGAACTGAGCTTCATGTTCTGTTTTCTAATGATGCAGGCAGAGGCATAGAATAGGGTTTATGTGTAATCATTGAAACAGGCATATAGCTGTAGAGTCAACAACCCTCCTAGTGACCAGCTAGTGCAGCCAGGCATGCTCTGTTCACATTTCTCCCAGGTGAACAGAGTGCAGTGGGGTGGGGCAGGGACAGTTGCACACCATGTTGCCTGGGCTGTAGGTGTGCCACACATGCCTGTAGCTGTGGCAAGGTGATTGGCCTGTCCTGTCCTACCATGGCTTGTCATGCCTTGTCCTCTCTTGGTGTACCATGTCTTGTCCTACCATGGTCTGTCCTGGCCTACCATAGCTTGTCCTGCCTTGGCCTTTCCTAGCCTACCATGGTTTGTCCTACTATGTCCTGTCCTGGCTTACCATAGCTTGCCCTACCGTGGCCTGTCCTGTCCTACCATAGCTTGTCCTACCTTGGCTTGTCTGGGCCTACCATGGCTTGTCCAGATCTACCATGGCTTGTCATACCATGGCCTTTCCTGGCCTACCATGGCTTGTCCTACCTTGACCTTCCCGGGCCAACCATGGCTTGTCCTACTATTGCCTATCCGGGCCAACCGTGCCTTGTCCTGCCTTGGCCTGTCCGACCATGCCTTACCTTACCTTACCTTACCTTACCTTACCTTACCTTACCTTACCTTACCTTACCTTACCTTACCTTACCTTACCTTACCTTACCTTACCTTACCTTACCTTACCTTACCTTACCTTACCTTGTCCTGTCCTGTCCTGTCCTGTCCTGTCCTACCATGGCTTGTCCTGCCTTGGCCTGTCCTGTCCTATATGGCTTGTCCTACCCTGTCCTGTCCTCGCTACCATGGTGTAGCATAGCATACAAAGTTTGGAATGGATCGGGTGGCACAAGGTGCAGATGCCCAAACCATTCCAGAAGTTTGCTGGACATCGCACTTAGCAAAGTTATGAACTGGCCGTCAGGGCAGGACTTGTGCCTCTGGTGTTCTAGCCATCAACCTAATGCTCCAGGGAATAACAAGGTGCTTGAACCTCCATGCGTCTTTGATGGTGTTCCCTACTTTGGATTTGCCTGATGTGGACATTGGATTATTTCCCTTCTACCTTCCAGTTCCCTTCCTGGGTGGGTGCTGTCTTCCCTCCTCCCTTCCTTCTCCTGCTTCCCATTTCCTGCCTTCCTCTTCCTCTAACTAGCCTACTAACTATACACACTTTTAGTAGCCACCTGGAACAGGAAGAGAAGAGTGCAGGAAGTGGCTAGCCCCTTTCTCTACTCCCTTTCTACCCTCCAAGGGCTCTATGCCCTTAACTCTTTGGGGGTTCACTCAACCTTAATGTCTGCCTCAAATTACTCAGGGTCCCAGAGAGAGGGAGGAATTATAGTGAAGGGTTCAGATGCAGAACCTACGCTTGTCCCTGGGAATTCAGATACCACCCCCACTTGGGGAAAGAGTTTTAGGCGGTCCTTCTTGGAGAAGTAGGTTTTCCTGGATAAGATGCTGCACAGACCCCCCTCTGGAGCATCAGTCCTGCTGATTTTGCATGGGCACACACCCCCTTTGCATGGGGAAGCAGGGCCCCCAGATGAAACCTACCTTCCTTCCTCTAGCTGTCTGTGATTTTGCCAGCCTCAGATGTACTTAGGAGTAGGGATGCTCATGATTTTTTTTTCTTGTATTTGACTTTTATTGAATCGAATGCTGGAAAATTTGTATTCGTTCGAATAGATCCCCTTCGAATGGAGGGGGTTCAGATTCGATGCCAATGCCCAATCCCATACGAATCCCATATGGATGTATATGAGTGCATAAAAATCCCACATGGATCGCATACGAAGCTCCATACGGATGTATCAAAACATGCGATTCCAATTTGGATGTCAATCTTTGCGTGTGCCAACATTCGATTCGAATACGAATGGCCGAATTCCGCTAAATTCGTACGGATTTCTAATGTTACGAATATTCATAGACGTCCCTACTCAGACGCACAAGGAAGGATGTGAATCCCCGCCACCCCTAAAGACCCAAACATTGCTTTCACTTTTGAAACAAACTTGCGCAGCTCAGGGCTGCAGATGGAAAATTTCACAGGGCAGATGTCGCACTGGCCAAGAGCCAAGCAGATTGGTCTTATAAACCAGTTCAGAGGGAAATCTGTCTGGGATCTTCCTTCCTTCCTGAGTCCTGCTATTGCAACCAAGCATTTTATGGGCAAATTTGGCCAAAAGGGTCCCGTATCTTGGCCTCTTTGAATGGGAGAGAGGTCTTAACATGTTCTTTTGACAATTCTTTTTTGAACAATGGCTTTTCCTCCCCACATTCATATGTTCAGTGGTTTTTAATGTAACCTGCCCAGAGACCTTTGGCCATAGTTGGCTTTTCTGCCCCTCTTTTCGCACCCATTTAAGGGGACTCAAAGCGGCCGACAAACCTTCTGTTCTTATCACCACAACGGAACACCCTGTGACGTAGGTGGGGCTGTGAGAGCTCAGAAGCAAGCTGTGACTTGCCCAAGGTCACCCAGCTGGCTTCATGGAGAAGAGCGGAATCAAACCCAGTATTCCCAGATAAGAGTCCGGTTCCTTAACCACTAGAGCAAGCTGGTGGGATAAAAATTCAAACAAACCTAAAGGGGTCTTTATGGATAAAAAGCCTTCAAATCATACTGCATTTTGAAGTCCAGTGCTATAAGAGTCTCTTCGGCCATAGTCACACCTTCACTTGAAAGCTTCTTCAGTCTGTCTCAGTGTCTGATCGCTCCCACCTTTATATGCATGTCCCGTTTTTTTCTGGACTTCCCCCGTATAGTGATCTTTGAAAAAAAACAAGCTCTGTGCCTTGCTACTGAAACCTCCATGGGGTCCCTCTCCCACCAAGTCCTTTCAGCCATTTATTTACTCATCTATTGATTTATCTATTTATATTGGCCATAATACGCAAATACAAACTTTCATACAGAATCACGATACAACAAGAAATGCAAAAATGAAAATCAAAGGCTGAACAGGAAGCTGCAGGACTAGGGAAGACGGCCCCAAGGAAGGGAAGGTCTGGTATGGATTGGGTGTTCCCATGAAAAATGTTCTTATCCTAAAGTTACCTGGCAACTCCCTAAGGCAGTGATGGCGAAACTTTTGAGCTCGGTGTGTCAAAAATGGAAACAAACTAGCTTAACTCAGGTGCCGTGTCACATCTAGAAATATGCATAATTTTGTGATATTTGTAGCTCTAGTAAAAGTATGTGTATATTATAGAAAGCGAATACAAATAATTATTTACATTAATGAATTAATGGCTACTAGAATGAGTGCCTAGGTACACCTTTCAGGCTGCGGAGGAAAGCAGGACGCTTCTAAGGCCATTTGCTGGGATTCAAGAGCAGGAAAGGGTTTGTCCTTGTCTCTGCATGAGATGCCCACGAGCATTTGGTGGGCCACCGTGTGTGATGGGACGCTGGACTAGATGGGCTGTGGCCTGATCCATCAGGGCTTCTCTCATCTTATTAGTGACATTTTTGTTGCTGGATTTCATTTGCTAAATCTTCAACTGAAAGTTGGTAATTTGTACATTGCACGCTCTACTAACTTCATCTGTCAGTCGATTCCTTTTATTGGTTTTAATATTATTTAACGCTGAGAATAAGGTCTCACAAAAGTACGTAGAGGGAAAAATTGTGAGTAAAGCCATTGCTGCCGCACACAGGTCTTCAGTGCTCTAGCTCCCGGGAGCACAGACACATTGTGCATGTGGGCACAATGACGTGAGTCCACTGTGCCTCCTTGGCCAGGCACAGTGCGCCTCTGCTCCCAGTATCTTGTAGGCCGCAAGCCAGAAGTGGCCTGTGGCCCACAAGGTCCCAAACAGCAACAATGTACCCAGGCGCCTGGGTGACGCTGTGTGTCCTCCCAAAGGGCTTGGTGTGTCCCGTGACACGGGTGTCATGGGTTCATGATCACTGCCCTAAGGGCTGCGTAAGTGTGAACGCTGCTGTACAAGCAGTCATTGACTCACTGCAGCGACAGCCATGTATGTGGCCTTTGCAGCTGTGCCACCCTGCTCCCTCTGCATGGAAGCAGTGTGAAGGGCCCATGTGGAGTGCGCTGGCAGCCTGCTAGATGCTGCTCATATAGCTGTGGAACTAAAACAGCCCCCTCTGGTGTGGATGCGCCAAAGAGGAGCATCCATGGACCTCCACTTTCATCTAAGTGTGAAAAAGACCCAAGATACTGAGTGGCACCAACAAAACTGGAGGCAAATTCACACTTCCCATCTGGGAAACAGGGAAGGCAAACTTGTCTATGTATGCATTAGTACTCACACTCGGAAATGCTAGTATAAACCATTCCTTCCCCTACACGTCCGGTCACCTACCTCCAGTGCGAAACCATTCTTGCAAGCCAGCTCATGACATGAGATGTGCATGAATACTCAAAAATTCAAAAACCCAATTTGAATTTGACAAATACCGATATTCAGATTTAAATCCGATTTACGAAAATCCGAATTTCCGAATGTGTTGCCTCCTTCCGGCCAGGGGCTTATGAATCCTTTTATTTGTTTATTTATGGCCTGAAGTGTGATAGGTGTGTCAAGATTAACTTTCAAATGTCTTCCCCCAGCCAAAAGGCATGCCACTTCTTTTGTTCTGCTCCTGCTATTGCCGGTTGAAACTGTTTCCAACTGAAAGGTGAGGCCCCTTCCCCACTCTAGCAGTTACTGCGACCTTTCACTGCTCAAGCTTCTGTATGAATATGTTAATAATAGGCTTTGTAGCTTCTTTTATCAAACGAACAACAAGTTTATTGTGTACAGACTTCTTGGTATTAAATCAGTGAGTTTCAATGAATAACGACAAACAATCTGACTTTCTCAGTCTTAGTCGCCACACCAGAGATCATTTCAGCTTATAAACCTAAGCTCTGGGATTCTGCCTTATGAGGATTACTTTCTTCAGGTAAGGGCATGTTTCACCATGTGCCTTCCTTACCTGATAATCCAACTTAGAATCCCCTGGATCTACCTTGGATCCTCTCCCAGCTGCCGGACAGGTTATCCACCTAACCTCCCTCCCTGGGTCCCCAAGCATAAACCAACCAACAGTTTTTCTGTTCTTGCTTATATAAGCGCTGGCTCTGCTAGCCTTCACCTGATTGGTCGGCTCCTCCTGAGCGTTCCATCCCCCCCTGCTGTTGCCGGGGAGAACTCCCTCTCCACTTACCTCTCTAGCTCTCAGTTTAAAACACTTTGACCCCACATTGACTGGTGTAGATGGTTGTGTGCTCATTACACTTTCATCGATTCTAAATATTCCGCTTCCTCTTAGTTACACCAAGCCCGTGGGCATCACACCGAATTTGGTCAAATTTTGGATTTTTGGAAATCTGAAACAGATTTTTGAATAATTCGACTGAATAGAATGTTGTATATCGCATCCGAATGTTGTGTTTATTTGCATTTATAATATGGGATGCAAATGAAACACAAACACGATAAAAATGGAATGCGCACAAATTTGAAAATCAGATTCAAATGTTCCCAACATTCATATTTTTGAGTTCGAATCAAATTTTTGAAAATCCGGATTTGTATAATCTGGATTCGAATCAGATTTTTGAAAATCCGGATTTTCAAATTGAATATTCAAATAGACTTGAATTTGAATCACACCCCTATTGCACGGTGCATCAGGTGACCAGCACCTGGAAGAGGTGTGGATGGGTCTTGCCAGAGCTGGGAAAAGTCAAGGTAAGTTCACGTGTGGGGCACTTAAATCATGCTCCACATGTAACCTGCTTCCCATGTGCTCCTGCACAGAATGAGCAATTTTTGAGTCGGAAATGACTCCTTCAAGTGCAGATGCTCCATAGTGTATGCTGAGAGCCAACTAGTGGGACAAATGTGGAAAGACCCCTGATTATTTAATGCCTTCCTTCCACATAACTTACATTCCGGCGTATAAGACGACTGGGTGTATAAGACAACCCCCAATTTTCCAGTTAAAATATAGAGTTTGGGATATACTTGCCGTATAAGAAGTTGACACCTGGGGTATAAGAAAACCCCCGACTTTTGAGAAGATTTTCCTGGGTTAAAAAGTAGTCTTATATGCCAGAATATACAGTAGTTGTTGTGCTTACTTTGAGCTGCTAAAGCAACTGTCATCCCTTATGCCCTCTCTGATTCCTTGGATGGTGAGGTCCCTGCCCATGCCAGCCAAAACGAGGGAGGTGTACCCCAGGGTTCTGTCTTCCCAAAAGTGGAGGACTCAGGTTCAGACTCAGACACTCAGCATTCAATTGAATGTCAACATTCACACACGAATCAGATTTTCAAAAATCTGAATTTGAACATTCAAACTCAAATACGGATTTTTGAAAATCCGATACGATTTTCGAATGATTTGAATGTGTAGATTCATATCTCATATACGAATCTGCGCAGAAATTATGCGTATCTTGCACTTAAAATACAGGATTAAAACGGGATGCATACAGGAATGCGCATAGATATGTATAACAGATACGAATGTTGACAACATTTGTATCTTTAAATACGAATCCAACATTTGAATGTAGAGATTCAAATGTTACGGGTTTGAATCGGATTTTAAGACGTTTGAATCTTAAATATCCGAATCGAATAGGATTTTATGACATTCAAATCTACTCGGATTTGAATGTCAAAAATACAATCGTGCAGTTCCCTAGTACTCTATATCCCCAGGGACTCTGGAAACTGCCTTGCCTTCTTGCTGTGTGCACATCCACTTACTGCTGCTGCCCACTCTGGGCGCAACAGTATCTAAGGCAACTCCATGAGATATTTTAGAATCAGAAGGCCTTTCTGCACTTACCTTGGACTCTTTCACACTTCCATTATTCGCAAAGGCAGGGGTACTTCCACAGAACCGCTTTTTTATTAGAAATGGCTCTGTGTGGGCCAGAGTTCCCCCCACAAGTAAAGGTGTGGAGGTGTTAAAACTGCTCCAAACCTTTACTCATGGCAGGACTATTAGAGGGTGGAAGAGGTTCCAGGGGAACACATGACCAGTGATGTAGGCGCAATACACTGTGAAGAAGAAAAGGAATGTTCATTCAATTTCTTTCCTTAGTGGATCTTTTGATGTTTAGTAAGAAGATATGAGCGACTGAAGTTCTTTCCACACTCTCCACATTTAAATGGCTTCTCCCCTATGTGACTTCTGAAATGTGAAGTGAGGTCTGATGATTGCCTGAAGCTCCTTCCACACTCCTCACATTTATATGGTCGCTCCCGAGTGACTCCTTTGATGCCTTGTGAGCTGTGATGAGTAACTGAAGCTCTTCCCACACTCCCTACATAAATAAGGTTTCTCCCCCGTGTGGGTTCTGAAATGTGAAATAAGAACAGAGGAGTGGCCGAAACTCTTTCCACACTCCTCACATTTATATGGCCGCTCCCCTGTGTGAGTCCTGAAATGGACAGTAAGTTTGGATGGCGAACTGAATATCTTCCCGCACTCTTTACATACGTACAGTTTCTCTCTCATGTGAGTTCTGATGTGCGAATTAAGTGCTGACGACTGACGGAATTTCTTCCCACACTCGGGGCATTTATATGGTTTTTCTCCTGTATGGGTTCTTTGATGTGAAATATAGTTTGATGACTTACTGAAGTTCTTTCCACACTCCTCACATTTATATGGTTTTTCCCCTGTATGAATTCTTCGATGTGAAGTAAGATCCGATGATCGACCAAAACCCTTTCCACAGTACTCACACTGATACGGCTTCTCGCCGGTGTGGGTTCTTTGATGCCTGTTAAGCTGAGATGAATCGCTGAAGCTCTTCCCACACTCCTTACACACATAAGGCTTCTCCCCTGTGTGACTTCGGAAATGTGAAATAAGAGCTGATGAATGCCTGAAGTTCTTTCCACACTGGTCACATTTATAGGGTTTCTCCCCTGTGTGACTTCTTTGGTGTCTGGTAAGCTGAGATGAGTCACTGAAGCCCTTTCCACACTCCTCACATTTATACGGTCTCTCCCCTGTGTGAATTCTGTAATGTGAAGTGAGGTGTGATGACTGACTGAAGCCCTTTCCACACTCCTTGCATTTAAACCGTTTCTCTCCTGTCCGAGTTCGGAAATGTGAAGCAAGCTCTGGTGACCGACTAAAACACTTTCCACGTATATGTTTATAAGATTTCTTCTCAGAATTAGTTTTTGGGCATGAATGTGGACCAAAACTCTTTTGGTTCTCTGTGCATTTAGGTTTCTTCCCTATAGAGATCCTTCCATCTAAATTCTGGTCATCATAAGAAATAAACCTGTGTCCATGTTCAATGCATTCATAACCCGTGTGGGTTGTGCCACTCCTATTTAATTCTCCACAGGCCGGTTTTCTGGTTTCACATTTGTGCTTCTCGGAGCTGCTGGGTTCCCAGGTAACCTCTCCCCTCTCAGAAATCCCCGAGGGATACTTTCCCATCTTTGACTGACTTCCGTGGTCTCTATTTGATTCCCTATGAACTTGGAAGATCTTATCCCCTATGGGGTGTATATTTTGCTCTTGCGACGCCATGGATCTCTCAGTATCATTTACACACTTCAGCTCATCGCCTATTTGGGGAAGAAAATTTTTTAAAACCATCAGGATTTCAAAGATGATCTTGGCAACAAAAGCCCAGTTAGCTACTTTCTGTATCTCTATCATTCCCTTCTTTCTCCCCTGTTCCCAACTTCTGAGCAGGTTCTTTCCTCAGACAACCACGCCTAATCTTTGTGTGTGTGTGTGTGTGGGGTTGTTTGTAATTGTATTAATCAATCAATCAATTAATTTATATTTCTATCCCACTGTATACCCAAATATCACTTCTCAACCTTTTGGCAAAGATCAAGTGTCGAATCTGTTATTATCAGTTTAATATCTGATATGTCTTCAATTTGAGGACTCTATATTAAATGGATTTTTAAATTTTTGTGATCCAGTTTGGTCTAGTGGTTAGGGTGCTGGTCTCTTATCTGGGAATGAGTGGGTTTGATTCTGCACTCCTGCACAAAGCCAGCTGGGTGACCTTGGGTTAGTCACAGCTCTCTTCTGAGCTCTCACAGACCCACAGACCTCACAAGGTGTCTGTTGTGGGAAGAAAGAAAGGAAAAAGAAAGAAAATACTACCTCACCTGAAAGTAGAAAAAAATTGCTTTTAAACTATAAAAATCATACATGGTATAAAAACGGTGGATGGAGAAAAATTATTTTCTCTATCCCACAGCACTAGAACCTGGGGGCATTCAATGAAAATGAAGGGCAGGTGAGTAAGATCAGACAAGGGAAGTATTTCTTCATCCACAGGGTCATTGGTCTATGGAATTTGCTGCCAGAAGAGGTGGTAACAGCTACCAGCCTAGATGGCTTTAGGGAAGGTTTAGACAAATTCATGGAGGACAGGTGACTCAATGACTACTAGAATGTATGCCTAGGTACATCCTCCCGGCTAGGAAGACAGGCAGCATGTTTCTAAGGCCAGTTGCTGGGATTCGAGACAAGGTGAAGGTTTTGCCTTTGTCTTCTGCTTGAGATGCCCATGAGCATTTAGTGGGCCACTGTGTGGGTCAGGTTGCTGGACTAGATGGGCTGTGGCCTAATCCAGCCGGGCTCCTCTTAGATTCTTAGGTTCTTAATGTATTTAAATTTACTACACAGTTTATCAAACTCAAAGCTGCTTTCAATATAGCTTAAGACCAAGGTTAAAAACAACTAAAACCAGAAAATTAAGCAGCACCACAGTCATAAAAATTGGGTGGTGTTAGCAGAAGACTGCAGTAACCATCCTGGCCTAGAACAGGGAAGCTGGGGCATTTTTGCACTTCCCTTCGCATCCGCTGGATGGGAAAGGACTCACCATTGACAAGCACTTGCACTTGGAGCGCTAGTAAACTTTGGCCATTCTCTCCCCTGGCAACGGAATACTTGCCTTATTTGATCTGGGGCCAGGTCCTCCTCTGCGTGCCGCCATTTTGTCTGCGGCGCCCTCTGCAGCGGCACGTGTCTCAGTGCCATTGCCCCAACAATGCCAATGCCCTGCTCATGCGCAGTCATGCCTATGGTCGTCCGATGTGCCAGCACATTTGCACAGCACCTCAAACGACCCTGGAGTGCCGGAAGAAGAGTGAATGGTCGCTGCCCAGATGCTTGAGGTAAGCGTTAGGTAAACATTAGTTAATGTGTGGGGCACGATTTCATGCTCCACGCCTAATCAACGACTGGTGAACTTCTGGTGAGGGTGGGCACGCTTGGAGGCTGTAACAGCCTCTGCCACATGCATATGCTCTTAACCAGAGGTTCACTAATACTTCACTAGAGGCCTGTAGTGCGAACAGGACTCTGGTCTGGCAATTATTTATTTATTTGCATTTCTATCCCACCCCATACCCAAAGGTCTCTGGGCAGGTAACAACAGATTAACCAACAGATTAAAAACAAGATACACATTAAAGCAAGGCACAGATTAAAAACACTTTTTAAAAATTTAACAAATTTAAAACAGTACACTCCATATTGCATTAATAGTGACTGTAACTGGGTGTGTGTGTGTGTGTGGGGAGGAAGAGTATAATCACTCAGCCAAAGGCCAGGGCAAAAAGGTGTGTCTTTACTGCCTTCCTAAATATATATAAGAAGAGGCATGACACACCTTGAGGGGGAGACTATTCCATAGTCTGGGGGCCATCACAGAAAAGGCCCTCTCCTGGGTGCCCACCAGCCTCACTACTGAAGGTGGTGGGACAACCAGGACGGCCTCACCGCTAGATCTTAAGGCACAGACAAGTCAGTATGGGAGAAGGTGTTCCCTTAGATATTTGGGGCCCAAGTCATTTAAGGCCTTATAAAGTCAGAGTTAACACCTTGAATTGGGCTCGGTAGCAAATTGCCAGCCAATGCAATTCTTTTAAAACCGGCGTGATGTGCGTCTGGCTAGCTGTTCCGGTCAGCACTCTAGTGGCTGCATTTTGCACAAGCTACAACTTCTGGACCATCTTCAAGCCCCATGTAGTGTGCATTACAGTAGTCCAATCCAGAGGACTATTACACTGGTCTCAAGTTGTTAGGGCTCTACATGCCTAGTGCAGAATCTGGCAATCAGTTCAGTGCTGAAATATAAGTTTAATGTCTCTGTGAAGTGGCGAACCGCTCAGCTGACTGACTCCTGGACAAAGTCCAAGGCTAGTAACTCTAGACATAGTGCAATTCAGTGACCCATCAAGAGAAACATTCCTGCTTTCTGTTGGTTCCATCAATCCACCCCAGAAAGAATCCTTACCCAGGAAAACTAGGTTCTGGTAATTCTCTTCCATGACTTCCCTGTGCAAAGCCCTCTGGGCCGGATCCAGCAAAGCCCACTCTTCCTCTGTGAAATGCACAGCCACTTCCTCAAAAGCCACTTGGGCCTGAAAGAAAAGAACAAAATAGTTTTTATCCAAGAGATAACACAAAACCCCATGACGGATAACTGTTGGTTGCCTTCAAAGCTTTCCTAGCGGGTAGTTTGGGCAGAATCCAGGAGAAATTCAAAGAGACTGAGACCAAAGGGGAGATGCAGGAGACCCTCCATTGCAGGCTAAACAGGTTTGCAATGATTTTTCGCCTACCTCACCTTCTGGCTGGCTGACACCCACTCCTGCTCTGTCACAAACCAGAGGGAGCGTGGAAAGAATCACCAAGAGCTTTTCACCACCTGTGGAAGAGACAAAAGGTAAGTCAAAATCTTTGCCCTTATCAGCTGCCTGGTCTCATTCAAGCTGATAGACCATAATAGCAAAGAGCCACCTTGTCTGAGGGAATCGACAAGAGAGAAGAATCTGTGAAGGTCTTCCGTCAGCTCTCAGTGGTGGCCTCTCCCTCCCTTATCTGTGATCAGAAGAGCCATCTTGTCTAAGGAAAGTGGAGGAGAAACAGCAAGCTGGGAAGATCCTCCATCAGCTCCCAATGGTGGCCCCTTTCTCCCTCATCTGTTGTCAGAAAAACTACCTTGTCTGAGGGGACCTGAGCAGAATGAGCAAGATGGGAAGATACTCCATCACTTCCCAGTGGTAACCTGACTATATTCATGTTTGCTACATGAACGACTCTGGGGATTCAGGTCGATGAGGAATCATAGAATCATAGAGTTGGAAAGGAGCTCCAGGGTCATCAAGTCCATCCCCCTGCTCAATGCAGGATTTCCTAAACCATCCCCGACAGATGTAGGTTCAACCTCTGCTTGAAGACCTCCAGCAAAGGAGAACCCTCTACCTCCTGTGACAACCTATTCCACTAACTGATTGCCCTCACTGTCAGGATGTTATTCCTAATATCTAATCTATATTGAATCCCTTGAAGTTTATATTGTTGTTTCTAGTCCTCCCATCTTGTGCAAGTGAGAATAGGGACAATCCCTCAGCACCGTGACAGCCCTTCAGATACTTGAAGACTGTGATTATTTCTCCTCTCAGTCTTCTCTTCTGTAGGCTAAACATTCCTAGATCCAACCTTTCCTCGTAGCACATGGTTTCCAGACCTCTAACCATTTTGGTAGCCCTCCTTTGGACTTGCTCTAGTTTGTCAATGACTTTTTTAAATTGGGCTGTCCAAAACTAAGGCCTATTTGCACAATGGCTTCTAGTGCACAGTTAGTGCACCTCTGGGCAAGAGCACACTCACACGGAGTAGACTGTATGTCTGCCGTCCCCAGAAGTGCACTAATCGTTGATTAGGTGTGGAGCACAAATCAACATTACCAGTTACTTACCTGAAGTGTCCATGTGTGCGACCACTTGCTCTTGCCAACACTCCGGGGTTGTCTGAGCTGCCGCGCAAGCGCGGTGGCACCTCAAACAACCGTAGACGTGACTGTGCGTGTGCAGAGTGTCTGCGTCATCAAGGCAATGGTGCCGATGTATGCGTAGTTGTGAAGGACACCACAGCCAAAATGGTGGCGCCCAGTAGAGGACCAGGCCCCAGACAGAATACGGTAAGTATCCAATCCCAGGGGTAGGGAACGGGTAAAGCTGACTAGCGCTCAATTGCGAAGCCTAGTCAATGTTGGGTCATTGTGTTCCTTTCCTGTCCAGTGGACGGGAAGGGTAGTGCGAAAATACCCCTGGACACCAAACTCTAGTTGAGGGAAGAATGGACATCCAGCTGAAATGGTTATCTTCTGATCTTTACCAAAGGAGGGGACTCCTTCTCCTTCGTGGGTGCTCTTCCTGCATAATGGGTTTTGTATGGACTCTGATGGAATCCTCTCTGCCTCTGGGAAACCACTGACTCTTTCTTCCAATAATTTTGCCTGCCATGATGTTGACGGAACCTGAGGGGGAAAGGAAAGAGGCATTAAACGACAGAGAAGGGGATGAAGAAACAAGGCTTGGGAGAGACAAGGATTGCAATGATGATAGTATTTTTTCCCCTCACTTTTGTGACTTCCTGCTTTGCATCTTCAGGTTTGCTCAAGAGGAAGCCTTCTGCCAGGGCCACCGCCTGGGAGCTGCTCTCCGGCTCACATTCCCGGACCCAGTTCTTCATCTCCTGGGGAAGGATGGCCAGGAACTGCTCCAGGACCAGCAAATCCAGCATCTGAGACTTTGTGTGTTGCTCTGGCTTCAGCCACCGACAGCAAAGGTGATGGAGTCGGCTGCAAACATCCCGGGGACCCTCAGCCTCCTGGTAGCAAAACTGCCTGAACCTCCATCTCTTTTCCTCTGATCTGGTCCAGTCCTCAGGGAAGACCATCTTCTTCCTTCCTTCTCCAAATGTCCTGCTGTCTCCAGCCTCAGAGGGATCAGGGATCATGGCTGATTCTGAGCCAGGTACACTTTCTTGCCCCATCTCTTCCCTTCTTCTTTTGACCATATTTCCTCCTTTTTGGGGGAGCTTGGAGCCAGCCCAGATTTCAGCCTTGGGTGGAGATAGAAGAACATTTAGTACCAAGAAGAAAAAGCAGCTGGAAGAACAGAGGAGAGGGAACAGTGATATGCAGAGTGATATGCTTATCACTTTGCATATTATTCTCTGCTCAAAAAGTTCCTTCCTTCCTTCCTTCCTTCCTTCCCTACTTACTTACTTACTTTCTTACTTACTTTCTTACTTACTTACTTACCTTTCCCAGGCTACCACACGGCCCATCCTGATAACCACAAGGTACCCTAGGCCTCATTTCAGAGGAGAGGAAGGATTTGCAAGTGAGAAAATGTGAGATGCCGCTTGGTATCCATTTCAGGAGGAGAGAGTGATGGTTCCCTTTACCATCTCCTTCCTTCCATACCCCTGGGCTCCTGCTAAGACGTCTCTCTGCCTGTTTTCCCTTGTACCCCTACAATATCTGGGCCCAATAACCTTTTCTTGGACAATGGGGAGGAAGAAAGGAAATGGTGGAGTGGGCAGGAAATGAAATCTCCCTTCTTTTTCTGGGCCCTTCTAGGAATTAAGTCTCTCTAGCTTCAATCCTTTATCACCCCAAAATACCAAATGCTTCTTGGGACAGATCTGTGGTGATGCTCTGGTGTTCTCGGCCTCATGTGCCATGTGCTGTGGTTTCAAAGGAAAGAGTCTAGAACTGGACTCAATGCTTTGACTTAGCAGGAGAGGGAAAGTTGTTCTTGAGGGGCCTCACAAGGGTCTCTTATTATTTGTATTTCTATCCTGCCCTATACTTGAAGATCTCAGGGCGGGTTACAACATATAAAATTAGACACACATTAAAACAATAACAGAGTCTGTAAAGTGAGAAGAGACATTATATACCCATTTAACCAAAAGCCAGGGCAAAGGTGCATCTTCACCGCCTTCTTAAACATATACAGTGAAGGAGCCTGATGCACCTCAAGGGGAAGACTGTTCCATAGTCTGGGGCCATCATTAAGAAGGTGGTGGAACAACCAAGAGGGACTCCCCTCCAGATCTTAGGGCACGGGCAGATCGATATGGGAGAAGGCGTTCCTTTAGATATTTGGGGCCCAAGTCATTTAGGGCCTTATAAGTCAAAGTTAACACCTTGAATTGGGATCGGTAGCGAATTGGCAGCCAATACAACTCTTTTAGTGGCTGCATTCTGCACCAGCTGCAGCTTCTGAACCTTCTTCAAGGACAGCCCCATGTAGAGTGCATGACAATAGTCCAATCTGGAGGTTACTAGAGCATGGATGACTGTGGCCAAGTCATCTCTGTCCAAAAAGGGCTTCAACTGGCGCACCAGCCATAGTTGGGAATAGACACTCTTGACCATGGCCTCCACCTGAGCTTCAAGCATCAGTGCAGAGTCCAAGAGCACTGTGAATCAAGGCTCTGGAATCAAGGCTCTCACAACAAAGTCGTGAGTCATCCAAACATAGCAGACACCAAAATTGAAGAGGAACTCCTTTGAGATGCTGCCCACCAGATGTGTCCAGAGGTGGTATCATCAACCAGCCTAAATGGCTTTAAGGAAGGGTTAGACAAATTTATGGACAACAGATGATGTATCAGTGGCTACTGGAATGGATGCCTAAGTACACCTTTCAGGCTGTGGGGGGGGGGGGGGAAGCAGGACGCTTCTAAGGCCACTTGCTGGCATTCGAGACCAGAAGAAGGTTTTTCCTTGGCTCTGCTTGAGATGCCCATGGGCAGTTGGTGGGTAGATGGGCTGTGGCCTGATCCAGCACGGTTCCTCTTATGTTCCCACATTCTTTCCACTCACATTTACACCACTAAATATGTGCAGACCCAGGTATGAGGAGCTTATGGGGGAAAGGCAAGAGATGGGAGGTGGTTACTTTGGGTCCTTTTGCTTGATTTGGACCTTAACTTTCTCTCCTGACGATGGATCCTTCTGGACTTCAACTCCAGCAACGCTTGCAGGACCAACTATGGCAGGCCAGCCACACACAACATCTTTGCACACTCCTCTTCTCCAGCCACCCTTTTCTCTCCTTCCTGAAAGCACTTCTCTCGGCATCTGATTTTTGCACAGCGACACCCACACCCACACCCACAGCATTTCCACCCCTGCTTTCTCTCTAATTCTCCTCCCCCTCTTGGGTGAATGGAGGGAGCCCCTCTGGCCAGTTTCCCCTCCCAGAGTGCGGCTGCAACCTCTGGGTTTGCCATCACTTCACTTCCATCACGCTGTTTTCTTTCAGGGGGCTCTCCTTCATTTCTTCCCCGGGCGGGGGGGGGGGCGACTCTTGCCTTCCCTTCTATTCCTGAGGGACTCCTATCCTCCCTTCCCTCCCTGGGAAGATCCCGCATTCCCTGCCCTACTTCCCCTCCTTTTCCTCCTGGGAGGGCTATTCTCTTTCCTCCATCCCACCCCTAATTTCCTCCCTGGGGAGGCTCTGCCTATCATTCCTTTCCAGGGGGCTCTTGCACCTGCTTTCCTCCCTTATTTCCTCTTGGGGGGCTCCCCTCTCCCTCATTTCTTCCCTGGGGGGGCTCTTGCACTCCCTTCCCTTATTTCCTCCCTGGGGGGCTCCCCTCTTCCTCTCCCTCATTTCTTCCCTGTGGAGGCTCTTGCACCTTATTTTCTCTCGGGGGGGTGCTCCCCTCTCCCTCTCTTCTTCCCTGGGGGAGCTCTTGCATTCCCCTCCCTCTTATTTCCTCCCGGGGGGGGAGGTCTCCTGCCTTCCCCCCTCCCGTTCCAGCATGGAACTTACCTAGCTGCAAACCCCCTTCCGCTCCCCAAAGCAGGAGGGGGAACAGACAATCGGAGAACCCATTGGCGTGTCTCCCTTCCTCCGCTTCCGCTCTAGACGAACAAAAGCAAAAACTCTCTTTCCTTAACCCTTTGAAGACCCTTCTCCCGACACGGGGACGGGAAGCTCCTGTGGAAGGCATCGCCACCGCAATGCGCTGTAACCTCCTTGCAGCATTTTAGGAAGCAAAGAAATCCACCCACCTCCTACCCCTCGTCTTCTCCTGATTTCAGAGCTACCACCTATATATATGATCGCTTTGTTTTTAATCTGCCTCTATGGGCGTTTTTAGGGGCTCTTCTTGGCGGCATCATCAATTTGCCTCTCGTTTATACATCGATTCCTGCCCGTGTGGTGTGTCTTGCCTGTCCTTCCTTCCAGCTGGTCAACGCTTTGCATGTGGTTCATCCAAATGAGGTGCCACGGAAAGGCTGGAAGCCGTGATCTCTTCTCTATGCAGTTCCCATCGTCCGGCCCTCTTGAGCTGCATCCTTCATTCAGAGATCTTCCATTGTCCGGCTTAATACAAGAGACAGAAAGAGCAGCAATGAGCAGAATACGTTGTCCCCACTCGTGGGACCGTTATGGCTTGACAGTTAAAAACATGAGGAGCCCTGGCTAAAGGCCACAGCCCACCTAATCCAGCATCCCGTCTCACACAGTGGCCCACCAGTTACTCACGGACATCTCGAGCATAAGATGAAGGCAAAAGTTTGGTCTAGTGGTTAGGGAGCCGGACTCTTATCTGGGAATACCGGGTTTGATTCCACCCTCCCCCATGAAGCTAGCTGGGTGACCTTGGGCTAGTCACAGCTCTCTTCTGAGCTCTCAGAGCCCCTACCTACCTGGGAGAAGAACAGAAGGTTTCTCAACCGCTTTGAGTCCCCTTAAACGGGTGAGAAAAGCAGGGTAGAAAAGCCAACTCTTCTTCTTCTCTTGACTCCATGCATATGGCCTTTAGAGCCATCCTGCCTGATCCTCCAGCTTTAAGGTAGTATCTAGGTGTCCACTCTAGAAGCCATTGATACTCCTGTTCTCCTTGAATTAATCTATAAGAACCTAGATGCAGCCCATCTAGCCCACCACCAAGCAGAAGATGAAGGCAAAACATTCACCTGCTCTTGATTCCTTGCAACATGTCTGCAGATATGCTGTGAAAGTTGTAACAGACTCACCACATTTTTTCGCCATCCACACCCCCAAATGTACACCAGCTGTTCAAACTGGAGGGCGAGAAACCTCCCACAGAGAACAAGTGATATGTATTTATTTGCATTTTTATCCCGCCCTCTCCCCAAGCATCCCAGGGCTGGTTACAACATATAAAATGAACATATTAAAACCAATAGCATATTAAGAGCACGGCAGTGTCTGAATGTGAGGAGGAAAAGGCTGTTCCTTTACTTAGCCAAAGGCTGGGGTAAAGAGGTGCACCTTCTAAACAAATAGAGTGAAGGTGCCTCACACACCTCAGTTCCAGTCTGGGAGCCACCACTGAAAAGGCCCTATCCTGGGTGCCCACCCTTTTTGCTGCTGTGTGTGGCGGTACAATCAGGAGGGTCTCCCCTCCAGATCTTAGGGCACAGGCAGGTCGATATGGAAGGAGTTCCAAGGTCTCAGCCTTCTGCTCTATTCAGTGGATGTAGGCCACCTCCAGATGACAGCCAAAAATTCCACTATTGATATTCCAGAAGAAACCTATTCCAGATTAATCCCTTAAGGGTCGAACAGCTAGGCAACAGATGCAAGAAAGTGAATGCACTTATCTGCCTGGATGCTATGCTCCCCCCTGCCCCATCAACACACCATGAACATTCAGGTCTGTCAAAGGCTGAAATACCTGGAAGGCCATGACTGCCACCCCTGTGCATGTGCTGTTAACATTTTCAGGCCCCAGACATGCACGGCTGCCAACCCCAATAGCGCCATCCTGATAGGCAAGTCAATATTGGTGTAGTGGGGAAAGAAGATGGAGAGTCCTTTTTCCACGTTATAATGAAACCATTAAATATCGCACCAATATCTACGTACCGTAAAATGCCTCTGAAGGCCTTTTGTAGGGGAATTGAGACCAGGTGAAGGTTTTCCCTTTCTCTTCTGCTTGAGATACCCAGAAGCAATTGGTGGGTCACTGTGTGAGTCAGCCTGCTGGACTGGGTGGGCTGCGGCCTGACCTAGTAGAGATCCTCTTAATTCACAGAGGACAGGTGAATTAAGAGGATGAATCAATGGCTGCTAGGCACAATGCTCCCAGGTTGGAGAGATGGGCAGGATGCCTCTAAAGAGCATCTGCAGGGAGCCAAGAGCAGGTGAAGGTTTTCCCTTGTTTCTTCTGCTTGAGATGCCCATAATTTGAGGCAGAATGCCGGACTAGATGGGATGTGGCTTGATCCAGCAGGGCTCCTCTTAGGTTCTTAATTTCTCCAGCAAGATCTGAGCCCTTATGGTCAGGGCAGAAGACATATACAACTCAAAATAATACCCCACAATTAAGCTCTGACATTCTGCAAAAGTCCTAGATATCCAAGTCCTATAGGGATGTCAATCCAGAGTGGATAGGCTGAAGTCAGACACAAAATCTGGGGACACACAAGGTAAAAATACTTCAACCCTCTGATGCCCAATCTGAATCTCTTCCTATCTGTTGGCCCAGAAAGTCCTTAGCTAGTCACTGATTCATTTATTCAAAATAGTTCTATACTTCATGTTTAAAACAACCTGAAGTGACGTACAAAGGTTACAACTTGTTTAAATGCCAGTAAAAAAAAACCAATATAACCAAACTGTAGAAACTGTAAAACTTTATGGGGGAGTCCCATTTTCACTCTGTGAGCCCTTTGCCCCTCTTTGCCCACTGATAAATATTATACATTCGCAAATTTGTGATTTGGAAGTGTTTAAAAACCTTTTCCCTAACGAACATGTAGCAACATCTCTATACAAAAGAAGAGTTGTTTTTTTTACCCCGCTTTCCTAACCCATTTAAGGGGACTCAAAACAGCTGACAAAGCTTTTCTATTCTTCTCCCCACAACAGAACACCCTGGTAGGTGGGGTTGTGAGAGCTCAGAAGAGAGCTGTGACTAGCCCAAGGTCACCCAGCAGGCTTCGTGGGGGAGGGCGGAATCGAAGCCGGTATTCCCAGATAAGAGTCCGGCTCGCTAACCACTAGACCAAACTGGCTCACAGTGTCCAACTTCAAAAGTGAGTACCATACATGGAGGAAAGCGAGGAAATCAGTATGGAGAAATATTTAAGAGTTCACTTGAATCCAAGGGGGGCTTTGTTGAAAACACTTTTGGGGGACCTAGCAAAACTGCTTCCTCCCAGAGAGATCCACTCATCCACTTAGGGCCTACAGCTACTTCAGATGCATCAAGAAATGTGGATATTGAGCAGCTACATTGTTGCTGCCAACATCCAAACCACTGTACTATGCTCCCAAAGCTTTTGGTTATCCAAAACTATAACTGGACTTCAAGCCGACACAAAGAGGAAGGCTTTTATCACCAGTTTGGTCTTGTAGTTAGAGTGTAGGATCCTTTTCCGGTTCAAGTGCTCACTCCTCCGTGAAGCCAGCTAGATGGCCTTGGGCTAGTCACAGCTCTCTTTCTGAGCTCTCACAGCCCTGCCTACCTCATAGGGTGTCTCTGGTGGGTAGAACAGAAGGTTTGTCAGCAGCTTTGAGTCCCCTTAAGGGTGAGAAAAGTGGGGTATAAAAAGCAACTCTTCTTCAAGTGAGTCCACAGATGCAAAACTGGAGCCATCTAAATTCTCCCCTGCTTGAGTTCTGAGATGTGAAGTACGTTATGACAGATAATGGAAGCTGTTTCCACACTTGGCTTCTTCCTGGTATATGCTGGGATTTGTACTATCAGTTGGGATGAATGACTGAGGGCTTTTTGCACTCACCTTGCCCCAGGAAAGCATCCATAGACTTCCCTTGCGCACACTGATGCAGTTTACGGGGGGGCACGCCCTCTTCTAGCACACTCCCTCTGAAACTGATGCAGCATAGCTGTACAGGAAGATCTGTGTAACAGGTCTACTGGAGGTCTAGCAGGCACATGCAGAAAGACCCACACCTCCATAGCTGGTTTAGCAGGGGGACCCGCTCTGGTGGTGCACAAACCGTGCCACCAAAACAGGTCCATGGAGGCTCTGATGCGAGGAACGGTAGTTCACGGCCATCAGAGAACCCAGAAGTTAGCTCCAAAGATTGTGCTAACTCCAGGGTTGATCCCAGAACAGCCTTCAAGTGCAGAGGGTTCTTTCTAGGACAGCAGGAACAATCTAGTTGATGGAATAACTCCAGCCTGGGCCAACCATGGATCCAGCCAGTAATATAAGTGTAGAGATGGCAAGAGATTAGACATGTGCATGGATGGGTTTTTTTTTCAATGGATTCGTATTGAACTGCATGTAGGAAAATCAGTACTCATTCAAATAGATCCCCTTCAAATGTGGTAGGATTCTATTCAATACTAATGTATCCCATATGTATCCTGTAACATATCCGCTCTGAAAGCATCAAATCTGCCATGAACCCACTTTGAATCCGCTCTCAATCCATGTCAAATCCACTCTGGATTTGTTGCAGATGTGACTTGTGCAGCCGCTTTCCCACCCACCCTGTTTCACGAATGTTCCGAAGCATTCGTATGAATCTTCCGAAGCCTTTGTACGAACAAGAATTCCAATGTACGAATGTTGTAACATTCGATTCGTATACGAATGTCTGAATTTGTACAAAGTCGTACGAATATCGAATTTCACGAATATTCGTGCACACCCCTAGAATAGATACTTTCTGTACTCTTTCACTTGACATTTTCTCCCTCTCCGTATTCCTCACTGTGGATATTTTTGCAGTGTCTGTTAAGATTTGAAGAGCGACAGAAGGTCTTTCCACATGCTTCACATCTGTAGGGTTTCTCCCCAGTGTGGACTTTGCGATGCCTGTTCAGATGTGAGGAGCGACTGAAGCTCTTTCCGCACTCCTCACATTTGTAGGGCTTCTCCCCAGTATGGATTCTGTGATGTGCATTAAGATGTAAGGAATTACTGAAGCTCTTTCCGCACTCCTGACACTGATATGGTTTCTCCCCTGTGTGGCGCCTGTAATGTAAAACAAGTCCCGAGGACCGACTGAAACTCTTTCCACACTCCTTGCATACATGAGGTTTCTCCCCTGTGTGAGTCCTTCGATGTCTGTGAAGCACTGATGATTGACTGAAGCTCTTTCCGCACTCCTTACATACATAAGGTTTCTCTCCGGTATGAGTTCTGAAATGTAAAGTAAGATCTGAAGACTGACAAAAGTTTTTTCCGCACTCCTTACATTTATAGGGCTTTTTCCCCGTGTGGATTCTCTGATGTGAACTAAGGCTTGATGAGCTACTGTATTTCTTTCCGCACTCCTTACATTTATACGGTTTCTCCCCTGTATGGATTCTGCGATGCACTGTAAGCTTGGATGAATAACTAAAGCTCTTTCCACACACTTCACACTGATACGGTTTCTCCCCAGTGTGACACCTGTAGTGCAGAGTAAGTCCTGATGACGAGATGAAGCTCTTTCCACACTCCTTGCATACATATGGTTTCTCCCCTGTGTGAATTTTTTGATGTCTGCGGAGAACTGAAGACTGACTGAAGCTCTTTCCACATTCATCACATTTATATGGTTTCTCCCTAGTATGTGTTCTGAAATGTAAAGCAAGATCTGATAACTGACAGAAGTTCTTTCCACACTCCGTACATTTATAGGATTCCTTCCCTGTATGGATTTCATGATGTGAAGTAAGGGTTGATGAACTACTGCACTTCTTTCCATCCTCCTCACTTTGTGGATCCTCCCCTTTGTGGATGATATGATTTACTTGGAGTGGTGATGAATAAAGGAAACTCTTTTCATACTCATCACACTGGTACGGTTTCTCATCCATGTGAAGTCTGACATGTTCTCTAAGCTGTGACGACCAAGTGAAGGTTCTTCCACACTCCTTACATATGTATGGTTTCTCCCCTGTGTGGGTTCTTTGATGTCTATGGAGCACCGATGACTGACTGAAGCTCTTTCCACACTCCTTACATACGTATGGTTTCTCCCCTGTGTGCGTTCTTTGATGTCTCTGAAGCATCGATGATTGGCTGAAACTCTTCCCACACTCCTTACATACATATGGCTTTTCGCCTGTGTGAGTTCTCACGTGCACTCTGAGATGTGTGGAATTATGGAAGGTCTTCCCACACTCCAGACACGCATATGGTTTCTCTCCTGTGTGACTTCTTTGATGTAAGATAAGCTGTGATGACTGCCGGAAGCTCCTTCCACACTCCTTACATATATATGGTTTTTCTCCTGTGTGAGTTCTGAAATGTACTCTAAGGCGTGATGATTTGTTGAAGGTCTTTCCACATTCCAAGCATGTAAATGGCTTCCCTCTAATGTGAACTCCCTCATATAATGTAAGCCGTGATGAATTGTTGACGTTCTTCACACACTCTGTGTATTGATAAGGATTCTCACTTGTGTGGGTTCTTTGATGTATATTAGGATCCTCACAGCAACTAAAGTGATTTTCACATTCAGTATTTTCATAACCCATGGAGGTCCTGCAGTTCCAATTTAATTCTGGTTCGTCTTTGAATATTTTCCTCATCCACAGACCCTGTTCTTTCATTTTTCCCTCATAATCTTCTGAGACAGGGAGTTCACAGATATTGACATCCCCTTGAGATTTACTGGATTTATTCTTCCTTGTCTCTGGTTGACTTCCTGTGTGCCTCTTTGATTCCCTTTTAATCTGGAATACTTCATTTGTGTTTCTCTTTGATGACACCATGGAGAGTGTGGTATTGCTTTCATATGCTTCTCCATCTGTATGAAGAGTAAAATTGAAAAAAAAAACATTCAGGATTTGAAAGGAGGGCCTGAAAATGGCCTGCAGCAAACAGCCTGCCTTTGCATAATCTACTGTCTTCTTCTGCCCGGAGAACTACTGCCTGCTTGTGTTTGAGTTGCCCATTCCACCTGAAGACCATCTACCTGGTTGGAGCTGCTACTGGTGAAGTTGTGGTTACACCATAACAATTGAAACTGGACTCTTAGGGTGGCTCCATGATGCCTTTAAACAAGAGGAAGCTATGGTAGTTTGGGGTTGGTTGGGCATCAGGGGCAGGGGGAGAAGAGGGATTTCTTTTTGTGCTTTCCTTATAACCATTAAATTGTCTCATAGCCTTCTCATTGTTTAGATCCCCTTGGCCAGCTCTTTTCCTCTACTGCTAGCACTGGGTCACCAGAGGTAAAGTCAGGAAAGGGATGTAGTGTGAGGGACTCATCCTTCTCCATTTGGGCAATCAGCCTGTGTGAAAGGCAGTGTCAGGGGCCCAAGCTGACATCTACCTCCTGGGTGAGAGCCACAGAGTTTTTGTGCTAGTGCTGGCCAGCTGTCTACCTTGAAAGAGCAGAGCCTGGGCCACCTTTGCCAGAGGGGTACTAAGCAAAGGGAGCTCTGTGACTGGACAGAGAAGAGAGGGAAGCCATGGGGGTCTCATTTCAGTGAGTGTTAATGACGATGTGGATACAGGTGATCCACATGACATTATCTGGACTTTCCGAAGCCTTTTGACAAAGTCCCTCATCAAAGGTTCTTTTAAAAATTCATCAGTAACAGAATATGAGCCACCTTTATGTCCTCCTACATCAGTGTTTAATCACAGGGGAAGGCAGAATAGAGTACATCTCTGGCTGAAAATTGCTCCCAAGCCAATGCTTGAAATGACCACTTGATACCATAAAGGGTGGACCCACATCAGGTGCTGTCTTGTATTTAAATTCTGGTGGAAATAAAAATCTTTGAGGTGGGGACTATCACAAACAGATCCAAGGATGGGTCAGTCAAGGAGTCTTACCCAGAGATGCCAGATTTCCACTGTTCTCCTCCATGACTTCCCTGTGCAAAGCCCTCTGGGCTGGATCCAGCAAAGCCCACTCCTCTGCCGTGAAATACACCCTCACCTCCTCAAAATCCACTTGAGTCTGAAAGAAAAAGAGAAAGAGTTTCCCCTTCAGAGAGAATAGAAAAATCCAAACTGTCAGGGAGATTCTTCTCCATGAGGAAAAACCCGCTCAATTGCCTTCAACACATCCCTAGAGAAGAACCCAGGAAAAATACACAGGGGTTGAGAGACTCAGGGAAATGTGTAGAAATCAGATATCTGCAGGCAGAAATGATCTTCTCCTACCTGATCCAGGGCCTGCTCAGCCACCATCTCTGCTCCATCACAAACTGGAAGACTCTTTGCATTGCCTATGGAAATGAACAAAGAGTGGGGAGCATTTTATTTTATTTATTAATAACATCTATATTTCAAGACCTTTGGGTGCAGAATAGGACAGAAAAAGTCCTATTCGAGGTGCTAGTTAGTAATATCAAATCCCAAACAAGTAAGAAATGTCACGGTGCGATCTGGGAGCTTCTGATGAATTTATTCTCCATGCCCTCAACCCAGACAGGTATTCCTCTAAACCAGAACTCTCCCCTCCCTGAAAAAGCCTACTGGCCCCCCATCCCTTCACTGCAAGAAGTGCAGGAACTGGTGTAACTTAGACCCTTTCTGCATGGACTCTTAATCCAAGTTAAGGGCCTGCATTGTAAGGATCCGTGCACAACAGATCTGCAGATTAGGTGGCCACCACTCTGCCTGCCTTAGATGGAGCAAAATGCTGAACAGGGAGACCCTGCATAGTACCACAGGTAGACACAATTAACTGCATGAACTTCAAGGCCATGGCATGAGCCAGTGTGGACCAACGCCATCATGAAGATGCTGTTGCTTTTGTCCCACACTTTACCATGCTCAGGATCTTGCAGGCCTGACAGTTCCAGACCCACTAATTCTGATCACAAGCCTTTCAGTGCAGAAAGCCATCAAGAAGAAGAGTTGGCTTTTCTACCCCACTTTTCTCACCCATTTAAGGGGACTCAAAGCAGCTGACAAAGTTTTCTGTTCTTCTCCCGACAACAGACACCCTGTGAGGTGGGTGGGGCTGTGAACCTCAGAAGAGAGCTGTAATTAGCCCAAAGTCACCCAGCTGGCTTCATGGAGAAGGGCGGAATCAAACCCAGTTTCCCCAGATAAGAGTCCGGCTCCTTAACCACTAGACCAAACTGGCTCATGGTATCATAGGTAGACACAATTAACTGCATGAACTTCAAGGCCATGACATGAGCCAGTCTGGACCAACGTCATTGTACAGATAATGCTACTCCTGCCTCATGCTTTCCCATGCTCAGGATCTGCAGGCTTGGCAGTTAAAGACCCACCAATTCTGATCACAAGCCTTTCAGTACAGGAAGCCATCAAGAAGAATTGGCTTTTATACCCCACTTTTCTTCCCTTAAGGGGACTCAAAGCGGCTGACAAACCTTCCATTCTTCTCCCCACAACAGAACACCCTGTGAGGTAGGTGGGCCTGTGAGAGCTCAGACAGCTGTGACTAGCCGAAGGTCACCCGGCTGGCTTTGTGAAGGAGTGCAGAATCAAACCTGGTGATTAAGAGATATGATTCCGGCACTCTAACCACAAGTGAAGTTTTTGACAGGTCTGAAATTCCTCTCTCCCCCATCGTGACCTTTAGTGTCCCTACAAAATCGATTACTATGTGTTGGTTAATTGCATTTCTACACTTTATGGTCTCCGCTTCCTACCTGTAGGATGGGGTGGAGCATTCTGAGCATCAGGGACATCCTGCACACCTTCTGTCCACACCATGGCCTGCAAAGGTGATGAGGATTCCTGGTGAGGGAAGGAAAAACACATAAGCAGAGAAAACGAAGGCGAAGGGATGAAGAAATGGAAGAGTGGACCAACAACCTGGTATGCCAGGATTACGCTGATGATGGGATGCAGAGGTAAAATGTTCTCACCTGCCCCTCTTTCTGCTTCATGTCTTCTATCTTGCTCAGGAGGAAGCCTTCTGCCAAGGCCACTGCCTGGGAGCTGCTCTCCGGCCCACATTCCCAGACCCAGTTCTCCACCTCTGGAGGAAGGACAGCCAGGAACTGCTCTAGGATCACCAGGTCCAGCATCTGGGCTTTTGTGTGTTTTTCTGGCTTCAGCCACTGGCAGCAGAGGTGGTGGAGTTGGCTGCAAACGTCCCGGGGTCCCTCAGCCTCCTGGTAGCAAAACCTCCTGAACTTCTGTCTCCCTTCATCTGACCTAGCATGGTCCTCCGGGAATACCTTCTTGCTTCTTTTTCCAAACATCTTCTGCCCTCTAGCCCCCAAAGTATCAAGATCTTGTGCCGAATCTGAGCCAGGCACATTTTTCTTCTCCATCTCTTCTTTTTTAATCCCCTTTCCCTCCTTCTTTGGAGGCTGGGGAAAGCTTGACTTTTTCCCTGCTGGGAAGGAAGAACAACATCTAGTGCAAGGGAAGGGCAAAAAAACAGCTGGAGGAAGGACAGAAGGGAAAAGGGTAAGGAGAGTGAGAGTAGGAGCTGACTTCTTATACTCTGCTTTTCTCATCCTTAAAGGGACTCATAGTTGCTGGCAAACTTTCCGTTCTTCTCCCCACCACAGACACCCTGTTAGATAGGTGGGGCTGTTAGAGCTCAGAAAGGGAGGTGTGACTAGCCCAAGGTCACCCAGCTGGTTTTCTGGGGAGGGTGGAATCAAACCGGGAGACTATCACTCTAACCACAAGAAGGCCAAACTGGCTCATCCATGTGCCAGTCATCATCCACGTGCTCAAAAATTCCCCTACTTTCATCAACAGCCTCTTCCTTCTCCAGCGCCCCAAACTTTCCCACAACCCAGTTTCACAGAGGAAGATGTCCCAGATGAGCAGGCTCAGTTAGACAGTCTCCATTACACTAGAGAGAGTAAAAAAAAGCATCTCACTCATTCCATCCCCTTGGGCTCCTGGAAATCCATCATCCCACCTCTTTTAACTCTTCCTTTTCCCTCTAGGCCTCTCCAGGAAGCAATTATCTCTGGCTTTAAGCCCCTCCATCTCTCACAAATACTGAAACCTTCCCTGACACCCACATGCCCCTGCATTTCCTCTTTGTCCTTCTAAGTTCCCTGTGACAGGTTCTGCAGCCTCAATGGGAGGAGACTGGGTTCTGTGTTGGGCAGGCTAGGCACAATTTACTTAGAAAACCCCATTTTTCACTGGGCATTATTCTGGATTATATTTCAGAATAGGACCTGCCATTGGCATGTTGGCCTGCCATAGTCTGTACTAGCATACAGGTGGCTGGTCCTTGTTCTGGGGTATAATCCAGTATAAGGCTCAGTACAGACAGGACCAATGTTCCCCTTGAGGAGCCTTCACTTGTACTCCATACTCTCTGCACAAACATGGGACCTCACAGGGAACCAAGGATTTGAGCTGCACTCAGTAAAGCTGTCAGGCTACCAAATCTCTGAACCCAAAAACCGAAGATCGTCCCCTCTGAGGGGGAAATCTATGGAAAGGAGACACTGCACTTGACAGAGGTGACTATGGGGTTACCTAAGGAGCATTTTCCTTCCTGGGGGACTCCTTCCTTCCTTCCCTCTCCCCTCTTCCATTCCTCCATGGTGACTTCCTGCCTTCCCTCCCATCCCTTTCCACCCACCCATTTCCTCCTGGGCGGGCTCCAGCCTTCCGTCCAGCCTTCTCTCCCTCCTTCCTTTTCCCAGTTCCTCCCTGGGGGCTCCCTCCTTCCCTCCCCCCTTCCTCCCAATTCCCTCCCTGGGAGGACTCCAGCCTTCCTCCCTCCTTCCTCCCTTTATTTCCTCCCTGGGTGCTCCCTCCTTCCCTCCCCACTTCCTCTCAATATCCTCCCTGGGGGGGGGCTCCAGCCTTACTCCCCCCTTACTCCCAATTTCCTCCCTGGGGGGGCTCCAGCCTTACTTCCCTCCTTACTTCCCCCATTTCCTCCTTGGGGGCTCCCTCCTCCCAATTTCCTCCCTGGGGGGGGGCTCCAGCCTTCCCTCCCTCCTTCCTTTCCCCCATTTCCTCCTTGGGGGCTCCCTCCTCCCAATTTCCTCCCTGGGGTGGGGGCTCCTGCCTTCCCCCCTCCCACCCAAGTCAGTGATCAACTTACCCGCAGATCAGCCACTTTTCCCACCGCCCCCCCACGCCAGTAGGAACCTCCCAAGCAGGAAGCGGAAGCGTAACCCGAGGCAGGAAGTGGGCGTCGCATCTGCCTCTTTCCTCTCTAGGCAAGCACGACTCTCTCTCCTTAACTCTTCTTTTTCTCCTCCTGTCCTGGCCCTCCCTTGCGAGGAGTTGGGGAGGGGTTTGCCGGGCTCCCAGGAGGTCTTACGGCTCAGCATCATCTGCTTGCCCATGGGACCCCTCCGTGGAGGAGAAGGAGCCTCCGAGGGCAGGGTCGTCCAGCTGCCCTTTTTTGGCATCAGGACAGAGACTTCCTTTGTTGAGGGTGGGGAGGAAGGCCCCAGCTTGGCTCCCCAGCCCTGCTAAGGGCCATATCGACCTGCCCCTGCCCTAAGATCTACAGGGGAAAGCCCTCCTAGTTGTGCCACCCCCTTAAGTAGCCGAAGAGTTGGGCACCCGGGATAGGGCCTTTTCAGTGGTGGCTCTCAGGTTATGGCATCGTCTTCGCAGGCACCTTCACTTTATACGTGACAGTGCACCTCTTTCCCCTGGCTTTTGGCTAAAAAAAGATAAACAGCTTCTCTTCCCCACACATTCAAGCGCTGTTTTTATGGTTTTAATATGATCATTTTATATTTGGTTCTTGTTATTGTCGCCCACCCTGAGACCTTTGGGTATAGGACAGATAAAAATGCACATAAATCGCTCCAAGAGTAGAAGAGAGTCTGAGAGGCAAGCTGGAATGTGGTGGGCCAAGAGACTGCGGTATTTTATTTATTTGTATCTTTATCCCTCCCTATACCCAAAGGTCTCAGGGCAGCTTACAACATATAAAATGAACACATTAAAACCATGTCAGTGTCCAAATGTGGGGAGGAAGAGGCTGTTCCTTTACTTAGCCAAAGAATAAAGAGTCTTCGCACCTCGTCTAGACACATAGAGTGAAGGTGCCTGACACCTCAGGAGGGAGACTATTCCACAGTCTGGGAGCCACCACTGAAAAGGCCCTATCCTGGGTGCCCACTCTTTTTGCCGCTTTGAGTGGCGGTACAACCAGGAGGGCCTCCCCTCCAGATCTTAGAGCACAGGCAGGTCGGTATGGAAGAAGACGTTCTAAAGGAAGAAGAACAATGATGACTGAGGCATCATTATCTTCAGTTTGCATACGTAGCAGGCTGTTGGCCGTGATATAAACTTCAGCAGTCACACAGGTCTCTGCTTGAAGCTCCTGAGGGTGTTCATCCCATCCCGGTCCCTCTCAACCAAAACCCTGACTTCCAATCAAGCGGAGCTTTTCCAGTCGTGCCAAGTCCTGGCAAATTCATCTCTGTCAGCCAAACTCTGAAGAGAGAACTGAGGTAAAAATTGAGTCAGTAAACACCAGACAGTCCTCCCCTCCCTGTGCCTCTCCCCCAGAACTGGGCCTTTGCAGCCTTGGGCCCCATCCATATCATGTGACCCCTCCAGCAAGATTCTTATTGGTCCACATGTGCCAAGTTATTTACATAAATGATTCAGGGTGGCCATCCCAAAACTGCCCCCCCCCCTTCAACAGCATCTCCCCTCAGAATTTCTGAGGGGGAAAAATCTTAGGCCCCTTGAATTCTTGTGAAATGAATGGCATTTCCAGTTTTCATACAATTTTGTAATAAGGCTTCGATTCATATAGATATCTGACATATTGTTTATTCTTGTTTTAATAGTATTTATTGAACTTCTGCTATGTTATCCAATATTATCTGCATGCCTCCCATGAGCCAGAGTAAAGTCTGGATGTAGACCTGTTAAGCGAGTCTACAACAAATCTGAATTAAGGGCCTCCTTAATCTGTCTCTGTCTCATGCAGACTCAGCAGACCAGCAGGAGGCATGGTCTCATAGACCCACATTCATGTGCAGCAGATCTATGTAGCCTACTAGTGTTCTACAGAGACCCTTAGTCCAGAAAGGCCCTATGTATATGTTGTTGTTATATCATCGTCGTCATCATCATACAATACTTACAAACAAAATTACTACTCCTACTCCTACTACCCTTCTACCTATTTCCTCCCTTTCCCTCCCCCCACAACAGATTTTTAGTAGCTGCTGTTTTGAATATGTCACTTGGTGCTTGAAGCTTTTAACCCTTCATTATGTCCTTGGAGATGTTCCATACATTTAACCATACATTCCTTTTTTTTTTTTTTAACCAGGGGTGATTTCGTGCTTCCCTTCCTGTCCGCTGGACGGGAGTATAATCACCCAAAGTTGTAATCACCCAAAATGTAACCACTTACACCCCACGCAATTGGCCACTCACCTGTGACTGATCCCGGGGCCAGTCCCCTTCAGGGCACCGCCATTTTTTTGCAGCACTGCGTGTGTCACTGACGTCCTGTGTACACGCGGTCGTGTCTATGGTCATCTCAGGTGCCATTGTGCTTGCACAGCACCTTAGATGACCCTGGAGCAATCGTGCTCCACATCTAGCACGTGTTTAAGGAACTTCTTGGAAACAGGGGGCACCTGGAGGCCGTAACAGCCTCCTCAAGGTGTGGATGCTCTTCCCCAGAAGTTCCCTAATCATACACTATGGGCTGTCGTGCAAATAGATCCCAGAGCTCCTCCTTAGACACTCATGTATACACTCCTTTTCTTTCTCTTCAGAAGTCAACGGTTAAACATTCTGCCAAGTAACTGTACTGTGTTCTGATATCCCATTTTGTTATATTTTTCCAGCTTCATTGCCTCACCACATGAGCTGCCCACATCAATTGTCTAAATACATATTTTTTTCTGGTTTTATTAAATTCATTTGATCCACTACTGGCACTATACTGTTGTCCATATGATTTCTTTCCCTTTGTTGTTTGCTTGAAATGCCCAGAAGCAATTCATGGGCCACTGTGTGAGAAAGGTTGCTAGGCTAGATGTAGCTCGATCCAGCAAGGATCCTCTTAGGTTATGTTCCCTGTAATCGTTTTCCTGGAAATTAATTTCCAAAATTCTTGGGCATCTCTACAATCCCACCACATGTGGGAATATTTATTTATTATTTGCATTTCTATCCTGCCCTGTACCCAAAGGTCCCTGAGTGGGTAACAACCATTAAAACAACAGATTAAAAACAGAATATACATTAAAAACACTTTAAAAATTCAACAAATTTAAAACAATATATTCTTTTGTCAGCTCTATGAATCACTGTATAAGACTTTGAAGCATGTGGGTTATGACATGAAGTTCATGAACTTCAATTGCTATGAAAGCCTCTTTAATACGTATCTGAATTCATTATGGCTATGTGAAAAGTCTTTGTCTTGTTACATAAAATCTGTCTTATTTTCCCCTCCCTTCCTGGTCTTGTTTCTAAGCTATACTTTTCCAGACCACTCATGAGCTAGTTTGGTCTAGGGAGCCGGACTCTTATCTGGGAATACCGGGTTTGATTCCGCCCTTCCCCACGAAGCCAGCTGGGTGACCTTAGGCTAGTCACAGCTCTCTTCTGAGCTCTCACAGCCCCACATACCTCACAGGGTGTTCTGTTGTGGGGAGAAGAATAGAAAAACTTTGTCAGCCACATTGAGTCCCCTTAAATGGGTGAGAAAAGCGGGGTAGAAAAGCCAACTCTTCTTCTTCTTCTTCTTGGAATCAGTGGGTTTTTCTGCACTTGGCTTCTTGTACGCTGGATGGGAAAATTGCAGAGCACACTAACATGTACTAGTGTTCACACTTGAGAATGCTAGTACACACCACACCAAGCCCCACGGGCTTGCAGACTTACCTGTGTCTGGGTGCATGTCTGATTGCTGCCATCTTGTTTATGGAGCCTGGCATGACTGTGCATGTGCCGGTGCAATCTCCACTGAGAGTGAGGCTCCACACATGCGCAGTTGCATCTGGGGTCATCTGGGGACATCTGGTTAGGATTGGGATGCGTGTGATGCACGATTTCATGCACCACTAGTAGATGATAGGGTAACATCTGGTAAGGCAGGAGGTGTTTCTGGGTTGGAAACACCTCCTGCAAGTGCAGATGCTCCTTACCTATCTTGTGAATTGGCCTCCACTTATGTTGACTTACAGAAGGCAGGTGCAGAAAGGGCCAAAGCTACTTCCTGTTCTGAATCCTCAGTTGACACTGTGGAAGAATGTAGGATGAAAACAGAAAATGAAAGCAAAGCAAAGTTTTATTATACTCAGTGCCTGTCCTGGACCAGGGCTACACAAAGCAATGGGATGTGCCTTGTAATTTAAAAAAATACTTACACAAATTAGTGAAACACAAGTAGACAAAGACAACGGTAACTACATATTTGCATATTTATGGTGGTCAACAAACCACATTTGAACACTACTAAGAACATGTTACACTACTAAGGACCAATTCACACTGTTCTGTACAGGGGTCATCCAAAGTTTATTGCCCAATGGACAGAACATATTAGGTGGAAGCCCATCAACTCAGGGCCAAATTCTATCTATGTCACTGTTTTACCCATTTGTAATCTGCTTATTCTTTGCTCCTTTATATTTGTATGCTGTCCAACTGTGTATATTCTTCCAACTGAATTGCTTGTAGTCTCACAGTCCTCACAATTCTCCTTTTTGGTTTCTCACACATGGCAAACTAGACCTCGTAGGTTGTTTTATAAAACTGGGGCTTGCTTGAAATTTTTCAGCATTCAGTTTAGCGTGAAGATGAGGTGAAATTTATCCTCACAGTACAAGTGTAGTTTATTAGGAAATTCATTCTCAAACATATTTTGTCATGGCACACTTTTAGGTGAAGTGTGACAATCAGATTTCTGCTCTGTGTGAAGTTCTGAAGTATGAAATACATTGTGATGAATAAAGGAATATTCATTCAGTTTCTTTCCTCTGTGAATTTTTTTATGCCTAGTCAGGTGTGATGACCAAATGAAGTTCTTCCCACACTCTTCACATGTAAATGGTTTTTCTCCTGTATGAGTTCTTTGATGTTTTGTAAATTCTGAGGAATTCCTGAAGCTTTTTCCGCATTCCATACACTTATATGGCTTCTCCCCTGTGTGACTTCTAAAATGTGAAGTGAGGTCTGATGACTGCCTGAAGCTCTTTCCACACTCCTCACATTTATATGGCTTTTCCCCAGTGTGACTCCTTTGATGTCTTGTGAGCTGTGATGAGTGACTGAAACTCTTCCCACACTCCCTACATAAATAAGATTTCTCTCCTGTGTGGGTTCTGAAATGTGAAATAAGAGCGGATGAGTCACTGAAACCCTTTCCACATTCCTTACATGTATATGGTTTTTCCCCTGTGTGAGTTCGTTGATGAGAGGAAAGGTGGGATGACTGACTGAAGGTCTTTCCACACTCGGTACATTTATATGGTTTTTCCCCTGTGTGATTTCTGTGGTGCGAAGTTAGGTATGATGAGTGACTGAAGGTCTTACCGCATTCCAAACATTTATACGGCTTCTCCCCTGTGTGACTTCTGAAATGTGAAGTGAGGTCTGATGACTGCCTGAAGCTCTTTCCACACTCCTCACATTTATATGGTTTCTCCCCTGTGTGACTCCTTTGATGCCTTGTGAGCTGTGATGAATGGCTGAAGCTCTTTCCACACTCCCTACATAAATAAGGTTTCTCCCCTGTGTGGGTTCTGAAATGTGAAATAAGAGCTGACGAATCACGGAAACCTTTGCCACACTCTTTACATGTATATGGTCTCTCCCCTGTGTGAGTTCTTTGGTGTTTAGTTAATTGGGATGATTGCCTGAAGCCCTTTCCACATTCCAGACATTTATATGGTTTTTCCCCTGTGTGATTTCGGTAATGTGAAGTTAAGTGTGATGAGTGGCTGAAGGCCTTTCCACACACCTCACATTTATAGGGTTTCTCCCCTGTGTGACTTCTGAAATGAGAGGTAAGTTCTGATGCCCAAGTGAATCTTTTCCCACACTCCTTACATACATACTGTTTTTCTCTCGTGTGAATTTTCATATGTGATGTAAGTGATGATGATTGACTGAACTTTTTTCCACACTTTGAACACTTATATGGTTTCCCTCCTGTATGGGTTCTTTGATGGGAAGAATAGTGTGATGGATGACTGAAGGTCTTTCCACACTCTGAACATTTATAAGGTTTTTCCCCTGTATGAGTTTTTTGATGTGAAGAAAGGTGAGATGACTGACCGAAAGTCTTTCCACACTCCTCACATTTATATGGTTTCTCCCCTGTGTGGATTCTTTGATGTTTGCTAAGTTTCCCTCTATCAATGTAGCTCCTTCCACATTCCAGACATTTGTAGGGTTTCTCCCCTGTGTGAATCCTGTGATGAATGGTCAGGTACGATAAATTACTAAAGTATTTTCCACACTCCTCACATTTATACGGTCTCTCCCCTGTGTGAATTCGGTAATGTGATGTAAGGTGTGATGACTGACTGAAAAACTTTCCACACTCCTTACATTCATATGGTTTTTCTCCTGTGTGAGTTCTGAAGTGTGAAGTAAGGTGTGATGACTGACTGAAATTCTTTTCACATACTGGACACTGATGTGATTTCTTCTCTGAATTATTTTTTTGACCTGAAAGAGGTTGTGAAAGCTGACTGAAACTCTTTCCGTTCTCTTTGCATTTGAAAGGTTTCTCTCTTATATGGAGCCCTCTATCAAAATTCAGCTCATCACAGGAAACAAGCCTATGCTCATGTTCAATGTATTCATAACCCATGTGGGTTGTGTCACTCCTGTTTAATTCTCTGCTGAATATTTTCCTCATTCCAGAGTCCTGTTTTGTGATTTCCCATTTGTGCTCTTCTGAGCTGCCAACTTCACAGGTAACTGCTCCTCTGTCAGAAATCACAGAGGGATTCTTTCTCATCTTTGATTGACTTCCACTGTTCCTTTGGGGTACCCCATGAATGCGGAAGATTTTATCTTCTAGGTGGTGTATATTTCTCTCTTGTGACACCATAGATAGCTCGGTATCATTTTCACACTTCTGTATAATGCCTGTTTGGGGTGGGGGTGGGGGGGTGGGGGAATGAAAAAGGATTTCAAAGGATTAGCATTTCAGAGATGACCCTGGCAATGAAAAACAACTAGCTGCTTCCTGTATTTCCATATTTACCTTCTTTCTCTTCTGTGCCCAATGCCTTCTGATGCCTTAGACCATTATACCAACATTTTGGGGGTCTGTCTGTCTCTCTGTCTGTCATCTATCTACCCACCCACCCCATCCTATACCCATAGGTTGCACAGGGAATTGGTAGCTTTTTGCTGCTTTCCTGAAGATTTCTTTCCAATCCATTTGTTAAATCTGACTACAAGACTAAGGAAGGAACTTAGGCTGTGATCACAGAAGCACTGATATAGGCAAGCATCCAAGGCCTTGTCACACTTTAGGCTACCACACTCGGTGACACTTTCCCCATTCACACGTAGGCAGGTAAGGAACGCATCTATGTGCGAATGGGGAAAGTGTCCTCTCGTGTCCTAGATTGGAAAGGCCAGGACAGGGGCGGGACCCCACTCCCAGGCCTGTCTGCCATTGGGTCCGGCTGGACCCAGGGCGGGCGGACCTGGCCTGGTCCCTTCCCTGGTTCCTGGCCTGGTCCGTTCCCCGATTCTTGGCCTGGTCCCTTCCTTGGTTCCTTCGGGTTCTAGGGGACAGGATCATGTTCCCTAAGGCCCACGGGCACCCCCTCATGGGGACACGTCTAAACAGGAACACATGAGAGCACGCAGCATCTACCTCGTTCTCGCTGGTCCTGAAATGGTGAGCCGAGTGCACCTCCGCGCACCGGCCACTACAGCTAGCCAATCAGAGCAAGCCAGTCAGCTAGCCAATCAGAGGATTATTTCCTGCATGTCTTAAATTTTAACAAAGCAATCTTTGTCTCAAGATCAGCCCAGCCATTTCATCCTCACTTGGGATTAGCTCCAATCCATTATCAGTCAAACGTAGAAAGTAGGCCTTTAAAAATTGTTTGTGGGAATACTGCAAAAACACATGTCTAGAGCAGTTCCCATAATAACATTCAAGAATGTGGGCACCACCACAGAGAAGGTCTTTGTACATGACATTAAAATCTGCCCAAATTTCTGCGGTAACTTTCCTGGCCTAGAACAGGGAAGCTGATCTAGCAATTACACTGGTCTCAAGTTGTTAGGGTTCTACAAGCCTAGCACCATACTCTGAATCTCATTTACAACCAGTTTAGTACTAAAGCATAGGTTTAATATCTTTGTGTGGTGGTGGGCCACTTAACTGGTTGGCCGCTGCTTGTTTCACCAGCCGGACGAAAGCAAGGATAACTCCAGACAGAGTGTTATTGAGTAACCCAAACGTGAAGGAAAGAACAAAAGAAACACTCCTGTTTTAGCCTGACCCATTAATCCGGTCAAGAAAGGATTCTTACCCAGAGAGGCCAGATTCCAGTAATTCTCTTCCATGACTTCCCTGTATAAAGCCCTCTGTGCCGGATCCAGCAAAGCCCACTCCTCCTCTGTGAAATGCACAGCCACCTCGTCAAATGTCACTTGGGGCTGAAAGAAATAACATAATAGTTTCCACCAAAGAGATCATACAAAGCCTCATGACCATGAGAGTGTTGGTTGCTTTCAAAGATTTTCTTGGAAATAGTTTTGACAGAATCCAGGAGAAGTACAAAGACACTGAGGCCTACAGAGAGACCCATGAGGCCACCAGCCTGAGGGTAAATAGTTTTGCAATGATTGTTCTCCTACCTTGCCCTCTGGCTCCCTGATACCCACTTCTGCTCCATCACAAACTTGAGGAAGCCTGGAAGAAACCATGAAGGGTTTCTCGTTGCCTGCAAAAGAGACAAAAGGTAAGACATGATCTTTGTCCTGGTCAGCTATCTGGTCTCATTCAAGGTGCTAGTCCATAACACTATTATTGTCATCAGAAGAGCCACCTTCCCTGAGAAAAATGGAAGAAAGAGCAAGCTGGGAAGATCTTCCATCAGCTCTCAGCAATAGGGATGTGTAAGAATATCTGGAACATTCAAAATTCGATCAAATTTGTTTGAATTTGGACATTCGAATTTGAGTCGAATGTCTAAACATTTGTTTTTTAACATTCAAATGAATTAAAATGTTTTGAATCATTCATACAAATTATTTGGACATCCGTATGTAATATGGATACGTAAGCATTACATACAGATACGTACGCAACTTATTCATATATACACACATTTGTACGGATACGTACAGGACAAAAACAGGATGCATTCGGGATAAAAATGGGATGCGTACAAATGCATATGAACACATACAAATGTTGTCGACATTATATCATCAAATATGAATCAAATATTTGTACAAATAGATACAAATGTACTCAAATCGGTTTGAATTTGAATACGTTCCTTTTTTTCTCTATTTGTACAAATTCAGACATTCAAATATTCAATTTGAATCAAATCGAATGTCAAAAATTGCATTTGTGCACATCCCTATTCAGCCATGATCCAAACACATCGGAGTGAATTTGTTTGCTACATAAATTACTCTGGGATCTCAGAATAAAGAGGAATATACAATTACAAATGGCCAAGGAATGGGTAGATGACCTCAGTAGCATTTGTCTTCCAGTATCCCTCCTGAAAGGGGACGCCATGTTGAACTGCCTTCATTTCACAAGAGGAAACATCACAAAATGCTGTGACTCCATTAGACATTTCCTAGTCTAAAACCTCCCTCCTACCTCCTGGTCCTTTGGGTTTCCCTTCAAATGTTTTTACTTGGATCTATTAAAGGCCTCTGACTCCATCACAAGTTGAATATAAGAGGATCCGGCATGCATGAGAAATGGGAATCCAGTTCAAATGGGCATCCTTTGATCTTTACCCAGGGAAGAGACTCCTTCACCCTCCTGGATGTTCTTCCTGCATAAAGGATTCTGTATGGACTTCGATGGAATCCTCTCTGCCTCTGAGAAATCACTGAACCCTTCTTCCAAAAATTCTGCCTGCCATGATATTGACGGAACCTGAGCGGGAAAAGGAAGAGGGATTAAGGAAGGACAGAGGAGATGAAGAAACAAGCCAGGATTGTAACAATCATGGGTTGAATTTTTGGAAAGGAAGTTACAGTGGACTCACCTTTATATCTACCTGTTTGTCATCTTCAGCCTTGCTCAGCGGAGAGCCTTCTGCCAGGGCCAGGGCCTGGGAAGTGCTTTCTGGCCCACTTTGCTGGACACAGTTCTGCATCTCTGGAGGAAGGACAGTCAGGAATGGATCCAAGACCACCAGGTCCAGCATCTCAGCTTTTGTGTGCCACTCTGGCTGCAGCCACTGAGCAGAAAGGAGGTGCAGGTGGGTGGAAACATCTCTGGGCCTCTTCAGCTCCTGATAGTGGAACTGCCTGGATCCGCTCTCATGGGCTCTGGGCTGACACTCAAGTGGGGTCTTCTTGCTTCTTTCGTAGGACCATTTGCCACATCCATCCTCAAGGACACCAGAGACTCTTTCCAATTCCGAATTTGGCTGGTTTGGTTCCTTTAGCTCTGCTCTTAACTCAAGGGACCGTTCTCCATGCCAAACAGTAGACATCCTGCAGGGGAAGTGGAGCGTATGGCCATCCAGGGCTTCTCCCTGCAGCAAAAGGGTAAGAAAAAAAAACTGATGGAAGGTAGAAGAAAGCAAGAATGTCTACAACCTTCTCATAAGTACTTCTGAGAAAGAACCTAAGAGGAGCCCACCATCTGGTCTCACACAGCAGCCCACCAGTTGCTTCTGGGCATCTCAAGCAGAAGACAAAGGCGAAACCTCCATGTGCTCTCAAATCCCCGCAAATGGCCATGAGAGGCATCCTGTCACTCCAACATAGAGGCAGTACTTAGGCATTAATTCTAAGCATCCATGCATCAATTCTGGTAGCCACTGATACACCTGACCTGTGTGAATTTAGAGGAGACCTACTGGATCAGGCCATAATCCATCCAGTCCAGCATCCCACCTCACACAGAGGCCCACCAATTGCTTCTGAGCATCTCGAGCCGAGGACAAAGGCATCCCTGAGAGACACCCTGCCTGCCCCTCCAACCAAGGTGGTCCCTAGGCATTCATTTAGTAGCTGTGGATACACCTATCCTCCATGGGTTTGTCTACAAGAACCTCAGAGGAGCCCTGCTGGATCAGACCACAGCCCATCTAGGCAGCATCCTGTCCCACCCAGTGGCCCACCAATTGCTTCTGGGCATATCAAACAGAAGACAAGGGCAAAGCCTTCACCTGCTCTCCAGTCCCTGCAAATGGCCTTGAGAGGCCTCCTGCCTGGCTCCTGCAAATCTTTCTCTCTTCCTTATCCTTTCCTTGCACCCAAAGGTCCTTTATATACTCTTCAGCTTCTCCATGGCTGGGATGGAGAAGGGAACGTTGCTTCCACTCCCGTGTTCTCCATGGCCTCTCTGGGAAAGGACGTGAGACTTTCTACCTTTAATTGTTCATTTACCCACCAGATTCAAGATTTTCCTTTTGTTCTTCTGCAAGGCTTTTTGGCAAGGAGGGAAGATGCAACAGGAAGAGAAGAGCGGAGAGGGAAAGGAAGAGGGAGAGGGAGAGTTTGGGCTTGATCCCTCAACTTGGGAACCTCCAAATTGGCCCAGGATCTCCCCTATTTGAAAAGCTTCTGCTGGCAAAATCTTTGCAGATGACGGCTGCGTAACATAATGCTTCTCAAAAGGTGGCAAGGGGCTCTTCATCTTTTTGGATGGAGCTGAATGGGTGGTTGAGCGCAATACTCCATTCAGTGGGAGGGAGCAGGCAATGCACACAGAGCTTTTGAGCCAGTTTGGTCTAGTGCGGTGATGGCCAACCTATGACACGCGTGTCACAGGTGACACGCCAAGCCCTTTTGGGTGACACACCTGGTCACCCTGGCACCTGGGCGTGTAGTGCTTGCTTGTTCTTGAAGTGTATGAAATACCAACTTTCAATTGAAGATTTAGCAACAAAAGTCACTAATGTAAAGAATTGTTTGTTTTTGCTTTTAATAAAATACATATATCAAAAAAATAACTTTTTTACTAGAGCTACAAATATCACAAAATTATGGATATTTCTAGATGTGACACAGCACCCAAATTAAGCTAGGTTTTCTTGTGAATTTTGACACACCAAGCTCAAAAGGTTTGCCATCACTGGTCTAGTGGTTAGGGAGCCGGATTCTTATCTGGGAACACCAGGTTCGATTCCACACTCCTCCTGGAAGCCAGCTGGGTGACCTCGGGCCAGTCACAGCTCTCTCTTGAGTTCTCACAGCCTCAGCCACCTCACAGGGTATCTCTTGTGGAGAGTAGAACAGAAGGTTTGTCAGCCGCTTTGACTCCCCGTGAATGGGTGAGAAAAGCCAGGTTGAAAAGCCAACTTTTCTTTCTTCTCTTTTAAAAAGCATCCTTTGTTCTTCTCACTGCAGAATGATGCTTGTGCGCCAATGCAAAATTCTGCAATGCAGGAGACAAGGTGTGCGCTAATCCTTTCGCATCCAAATCACTCCCCTTCCATCCTTTCATTCTTGGGTAGCGGGGAGTCCTGCCTTCTCCTCCCCCACCTCAGCCTGGCATTAATAAGTCCCGGGTTGCGGGGAGACGCCTGCGATTCACTCACCTGGGCAGTGGGACAAGGAAGGTCGCTCCAAGCTGTTGTTCACACCCACAAGCATCTGCTGCAAGGTAGCGAGTTCAACTGGAAGTGGGTGTCTCCCCTCTTTCATGGCTTCTCTAGGAGTTTAAGACTCTCTGCCTCTTACCCTTTGGAGGACTCTCTTGACCACTACCCCCAATACCACCCATGCGTCCATTCTGGCTGGATTGGTCCTCACCGGGGTCTCTGGGGCGGGAGGAGGGAAGGACTTCCTTCCAGCATTTAGCCTCCTTGCATCAGGGGGTGTCTAAACACTCAGAGACGAAGAAAGGGGGCTCTCCTTGCCTCTACACCTATGGTCCCCTTTGCGGGCAAAGACATTTTAGGAGAGTAAAGTCCCTTCTTGCTCCAGGACTCTGGAGAGCTTCGTCTCCACCAAGACCTTAGCTGTCTCTTTTTGGACTTAGGAAGAAGAAGAGTTGGCTTTTCTACCCTGCTTTTCTCACACATCTAAGGGGACTCAAAGCGGCTGACAAACCTTCTGTTCTTCTCCCCGCAACAGACACACTGTGAGGTAGGTGGGGCTGTGAAAGCTCAGAAGAGAGCTGTGATTAGCCCAAGGTCACCCAGCTAGCTTCCTGTAGGACTGCGGAATCAAACCCAGTATTCCCTGATGAGAATCCAGCTCCCTAACCACTAGAGTCTAGACGAAACTGGCACACAAAGAGCACTTGAGGAGAAACTTTCAGGATGGAAGCATCTCCATGTGACATGAATGTTCTGTCTCAGGGCATCCCCACACTTCCTGTTTTTGCAAAGGGTGAAAAGGCCCCTTGTTTCTGCATAAATTGGTAAGGCACTTCTGCTATTTCTTCGTAGGCAAGATAGCAATATTTTGGACAAACGAATAGTGCTTCAGTGAAAACGAAACATCACAGTGCAGGAAGTTACCAGTTACAGCTACCAGTTATGGACAGCACCTAGGATTCTCCATCTATGGGGAAGCAGATATGGGGAAAAGGATATGGAAGAGGCTGTGTTTGAATCATTGTGATTTCAGGAACTGTTATCTGGGGATCTTGCTGAGGGCTACAGAACTGAGAAGCAGAAGAAGAGTTGGCTTTTCTACCCTGCTTTTTTCACCCATGAAAGCAGCTGACAAAGCTTTTCTATTCTTCTCCCCACAACAGAACACCCTATGAGGTGGGTTGGGCTGTGAGAGGTCAGAAGAGAGCCGTGACTAGCCCAAGGTCACCCAGCTCGGTTTATGGAGGAGTGCGGAATCAAACCCAGTATTCCCAGATAAGAGTCTGGCTCCTTAAGGGGAAATGCTTGATTCTGTGTTAGAACTTCTACCACACACTTTTGTTTCTTGGAAGCCATACTCCAATTTTCAAAGCCCCCTATCTAGCTGTGCCATTTTCCCCTTGAAAAATATGCCTCTCTTTCCCCCTTCACTTATGGAGCTTTGTTTTCACCCTCTAATTCTATTTTAATTTGGCTGGAATCTGTTTTACAGCAGTAGAATCTGTGAAGCTGATAGGCAGGGGAATTTAAGACCAACAAGGAGGAGTATTTCTTTTCCACCCAGAGGTCATCGGGCTGTGGAATTAACTACAAGAGCTAGTGATGGCAACCAGCCCAGATGGTTTAAGAAAGGGCTAGATAAATTCATGGAGGACAGATGTATCAGTGGCTACTAGAATGGATGCCCACGTACTACCTCCAGGTTGGAGACTGAGGCAGGAGGCCTCTAAAGAAGAGTTGGCTTTTCTACCCCGCTTTTCTCACCCATTTAAGGGGACTCAAAGCAGCTGACAAAGCTTCTGTTCTTCTCCCCACAACAGATACCCTGAAGTAGGGGGGGGGGGCTGTGAGAGCTCAAAAGGGACCTGTAACTAGCCCAAGGTCACCCAGCTGGCTTCGTGGGGAAGGGTAGAATCAAATCTGGTATTCCCAGATAAGAGTGCGGCTCCCTAACCACTAGACCAAACTGGCTCACTTGGTCATTTGCAGGATGAAGGTTCGGCCTTCGTCTTCTTGAGCAAAGAGGAGAGTGCTGAAAGGTCTGGAAATTCTCACCTCTCATCTGAATAAGCCAAAACATGCAATGGCCGGAAGGACCCTGGGTTTGGGGCACATTATTAGATTTTCAGAACAGAACGCAACCAAAGAAAACTGGAAGTTAGATGAACATAATGGTAAGGAACTTTATTACTGAGGTATTGGGGGAAATTACACTGAATATCATTCTACTGCCTGAGCTTACAGATATAAAATAGGAGAACCAGATATCTGCCCTGCGTGAGACTTGAAATGAGAAGCAAGTTGTGAGGAATAACGGAAGCTCTTTCCACACTCCACACACGTATATGGTTTCTCCCCTGTGTGAATTCGGAGATGCACTGTAAGCTGTGAAGAATGACCAAAGCTCTTTCCACACTCCTGACATGTGTACGGCTTTTCGCCTGTATGGGTCCTCTGATGCTTCTTCAGTGCGCCGTGATCAATGCAGCTCCTCCCACATTCTGAACATTTGTATGGTTTCTCCCCTGTGTGAATTCTGAGGTGTATGGTAAGCCGTGATGAATGACTAAAGCCCTTTCCACACTCCTTACACAGATAAGGTTTCTCCCCTGTGTGGGTTCTTTGATGTCTGTTAAGCTGTGACGAATCGCTAAATTTCTTTCCACATGCTTCACATTTATAGGGCTTCTCCCCTGTGTGAATTCTTTGATGGACAGCAAGATGGCTGCTACCAGTGAATGACTTCCCACACTCCAAACATTTATATGGCTTCTCCCCTTTGTGGGTCTTTTGATGGGACGTAAAGTTTGACGGATTACCAAAGCACTTTCCACAATCCTTGCACTTATATGGTTTCTCCCCTGTGTGGACTCTGAGATGTACTGTGAGCTGAGATGCGTCACTAAAGTTCTTTCCACATTCCTTACATACATACGGCTTCTCCCCTGTGTGGCTTCTGTAATGTGAAGAAAGGTGAGATGACTGAATGAAGCTTTTTCCGCACTCCTTACATATGTACGGTTTCTCTCCTGTGTGAGTTCTGGAATGTGACATAAGATCAGATGACTGATTGAAGCTTTTCCCACATGTCACACATTTAAACGGTTTCTCCCCCGTATGGATTTTTTGATGCTTTTTAAGCGTTCCACGATCTATGTAGCTTTTCCCACACTCCAAGCATTCATACGGTTTCTCGCCTTTGTGGGTCCTTTGATGCGAAGTCAGGTTTGACGAATTATTGAAGCTCTTCCCACACTCCTCACACTTGTAAGGTTTCTCGCCCGTGTGAATTCGGAGGTGCACAGTAAGATGTGATGAATTGCTGAAGCTCTTTCCGCACACCTCACATTTATATGGTTTCTCCCCTGTGTGACTCCTGAAATGGGAAGTAAGGTTTGATGACTGAATGAAGCTCTTTCCACACTCCTTACATACGAACGGTTTCTCCCCCGTGTGAGTTCTAAAATGTGAAGTGAGATCTGCAGACCGACAGAAGCTTTTCCCACACTCTTGACATTCATACGGCTTCTCTCCGGTGTGAGTTCTGATGTGTATAGCAAGGTGGCTGCTGTTGGCAAAGGACTTTCCACACTCCAAACATTTATACGCTTTCACGTCTTTGGGATTCTTTTCATGTAAATTAAGGTTCAACAAATTATTGGTGTTTTCCCTACACTGTGTGGATCCATTTGATGTCTCTCCCATGTGGCTTCCTTGGTGTAAATTCAGATCATTGTGCTGACTGAAAGTATTCTCATATCCAGTGCATTCAATTTCTGTGGGACTTCTGTCACTCCCTTTTAGTTCCATTTTCACTTTCAATACATTCTTCTTTCCAGAACTCTGTTTCTTGGTTTCTGCCTTGTGATCTTCTAAGGAATCTACCGCTTTTTGAGAAACAGTGGAATCATTTTTCTCACTCTGTAATGCACTTCCCTCATACCTCTTCGGCTCTTTTGGGACATGGAAAACTTCACCCTCAACTTTCTGTATGTTTCTCTCCAGCATAGCATTTCTTTCCCATTCTTGCACAGCATCTGTTTAGGGCGACAGGTGAAAAAGGCAAAAAATTAAGGACTGCCAGCAGACAAAGTCAACTAGCTGTCTTCCAGATCTCCAATACTTTTCTCCTTGCAAACATTTATAAAACCGCTCTTACCTTTGTACATTATGGAGGGAACAAGGGTTCATTGCAATACCAAGAATGAAAGCAGATTTTGGAAAAGAGTTTCCAAAGGTATGGGTTCTTCTGTGTCTGTATACTATACATACAGAGAAGCAAGTTCTGCTAAAATTAGGACGGCCTCTGCAAAGGTAAATCATGCCTTGCTAACTTTTTAGAATCCTTTGTCAATAAGCACGTGGATAAAGGTGCTCTGCTGGATCAGGCCACAGCCCATCTAGTGAAGCGTCCTGTCCCACACACTATCCCACCAATCGCTTCTGGGTATCTCAAGCAGAAGACAAAGGCAAAACCTTCACCTGATCTTGAGTCCCAGCAAATGGGCTTTTAGAAGCATCCTGCCCGTCTCTCGAACCTGGAGGTGGTATAGCAGCCATTGATACACCTGTCCTTCATGAACTTACCTAATTCTTTCTTAAAGGGAGTTGTCACCACCTCTTCTGCTAGTGAATTCCACAGTCTGATGACCTTCTGGGTAAAAAAATAGTTCCCCTTGTCTTTCCAAACTCTCCTGCCCATCAGCTTGATGGAACACACCCTTGTCCTAGTTTTGTGCCATAAAGAAAAGAATTATCTTGCCATCTTTTCCACCCCATGCATGATTTTATATACTTCAGTCAGGTTCCAAGATATCTCCCAAATTCGACACGCACTTTTTCCAGGAAAGAATAGCCCAGTCTAGAAAAGGTGATCCTTAACCTTCCTTAACTCAGGAAATGGAACACACAGGATTCCCATCTTGTTGGGTTTCAAATTCAATGTGTTGGACTGCAGCCTATCCATCATTGCCTTCAGGCCCTTGTTCAGAACCTAGGCTGCCTCACCTAATTTAGATCATCTTGAGACACAGACTTGAGTATCTCTAGCACACTGACAAATGATTGAGGCTTTCTCCAAATGGCACATAATTATTTTGCTCCATTCCGTTATTTTGTAATTATTCACTTTTGTAATCATTTTATACTGTCCCCACACAAGAGCAGAACTGTGCATTTTAACACTGCAGAATATGACAACAACAGAGGATCATCGGTTTATGGAATTTGCTGCCGGAAGAGGTGGTAACAGCTACCAGCCTAGATGGCTTTAAGGAAAGGTTAGATAAATTTATCGATGACATATAATATCAGTGGCTACTAGAATGAATACCTAGGTACATCTTTCAGGCTGAGGAGGAAAGCAGGATACTTCTAAGGCTATTTGCTGGGATTCGAGAGCAGGAGAAGGTTTGTCCTTGTCTCTGTTTGAGATGCCCATGAGCATTTGGTGCGATGGGATGCTGGACTAGATGGGCTGTGGCCTGATACAGCAGGGCTCCTCTTAGGTTCTTATGTCTATTGCACTGAGAATCTCTCATCCTTATAATCCATCCCCTCCATATTGGCTCTGTGGAGCACCAATAACAGGCACCTACAGATTTCTGTAGCTCTGAAGATCATGGGAAGTTAAGTATAGAAGAAGAAGAGATGGCTTTTATATTCTGCTTTTCTCATCCATTTAAAGGGAATCTTCTGTTCTTCTCCCCACAACAGATATCTTGCGAGGTCAGCTGGCTTCATACAGGAAGAAGAAGAAGAGTTGGCTTTCCTACCCTGCTTTTCTCACCCATTTAAGAGAACTCAAAGCGGCTGACAAAGCTTTCTATTCTTCTCCCCACAACAGAACACCCTGTGAGGTGGGTGGAGTTGTTAGAGCTCAGAAGAGAGCTGTGACTAGCCCAAGGTCACCCAGCTGGCTTTGTGTGGGAGTGCGGAATTGAACCCAGTATTTGCAGATAAGAGTCTGGCTCCCTAACCACTAGACCAAACTGGCTTACAGTTCTTATCCAGATCTACTCTACTCCAGTGCAGATGAGGTTTTCTTAGGACCTCCTTAATCCAGATTGACAAGAAAGGGCCCCTGTCTGGATATGCCTAGACTGGCTAACCAAGTAGACAAACAGACAAATGTAGAAAGAAGCCCCCCCCCTCCTCAACCAAGCCATCAATCCAAACAAAAGAGGCAACCTTACCCAAAGAGGGCAAACTTTGGATGTTCTCTCTCATGACTTCCCCGTGCAAAGGCCTCTGGGCTGGATCTAGAATGGCTGACTCCTCCTCCGTGAAATCCATATCCACTCCTCAAAGGTCACAGGAGGCTGAAAGGAAAGCATTTCTGTCTTAGAGACAACATAGCAGCCCCATTAGGTTAGTATAAATGATGAGGCCAGAAGTCCATCTGTAAGAGCCCAAAGACCCTTAAATGCTTTGGAAGATTTTCCCAAGGAGATGTTCTGGCGGCATCCAAGGAAGGCTTGGGAAAGAGAGACTTTTGCATCTCCAAAATGGTGGTGCAGATGTAATGTAAAAGGAGACTGACTGAAGTATGTACAATCCTTTACCATGGGAAAGAGATGGATAGAGAAATGTTATTTTCTCTATTGCACAACACTAGAACGAGAGATCACTCTACGAAGCTGATGGGCAGGAAAGTTAGGACTGATAAGGGGAAGGTGGGTTTTTTTTCACCCACCGGGTCATCAGTCTATGAGACTGAAGAGGTGGCGACAGTAACCAGCCTTGATGGTTTCAAGAAAGGACTAGACAAATTCATGGAGTACAGCGGTATCCGTGACTACTTGAGTTGGATAGGCAGGCAGGATGCCTCCCAAGCTCATTCACAGGGAGCCAAGAGGAAGTGAAGGTTTTGCCTTTGTCATTTGCTTGAGATGCCCAAAAGTATATGGTGGGCCACTGGGGGAGATGCAATGCTGGACTAGATGGGCTATAGCCTAATCCAGTGGGGCTTCTCTTTATGGAGGACAGATGTTTTAGGGGCTACTAGAATATATGTCCAGGTACCACCAGGTTGGAGAGACAGGCAGGAGGCCTCTGAAGGCCCTTCAGAGAATTAATGGCAAGTGAGAGTTTTGCCTTTGTTTTCTGCAGATGTCCAGAAGCAACTGGTGCCCCACTGCGTGGAACAGGATGCTGGACCAGATGGGCTGTGGCCTGATCCAGTAGGGCTCCTATTAATTCACCGAGGACAGGTGCCCAGTTATCAACTCCAGGTTTGAGTGACAGGCAGGATGTCTCTAATGGCCTTTGCAGGGAGTCAAGAGCAGGTGAAGATTTTGCCTTTGCTTTCTGCCTGGGATGCCCAGAAGTAATTGTTGGGCCATTGTGTGAGACTGGACTAGAAGAAGAAAAGTTGGCTTTTCTACCCCACATTTCTCACCCATTTAAGGGGACTTAAAGTGGCTAACAAAGCTTTCTATTCTTCTCCCCACAACAGAACACCCTGTGAGGTAGGTGGGGCTGTGAGAGCTCACAGGAGAGCTGTGACTAGCCCAAGGTCACCCAGCTGGCTTTGTGGGGGAGGGTGGATTCGAACCTGGTATTCCCAAATGAGAGTCCAGCCTGATTCATCAGGGCTCTTATGAGATTTTATGCATGTGGGATGGGAATATGGGGAGGTTAAAATTTTTTGGCAACAATTGGAGGAGCAAAGAGAACAGATACTTTTCTCTGTGTCTCATCAGGAGAATGAGTAAGAGACATATGAAATTTAAAAAAAACAGATTTGTTGTTGAAATTATCATTGGCAGCAAGACAAACGTATGGGTAGAAAGACAAAGGTAAACAGGCAAGGGAGAGATGGAAACATTCTGCATTTAGGAATACCCTATAATTGATCTGATAAAAGAATACAAATTGGAGACAAGAAGGTGAGATGAAGGCACGTGGGGCGATTTGGGGGAACTTGGCTGTTAAAAAATACGGAGACCAGAAAGAATCAAGAGGAACTAGAAGGGAGAAGGAGAGATTTCCTAAAAGAGATAGACAAGAGATCATCAGAGAATGGACAGCTTGAAAGTACGTTCATGAGGAAAAATGTAATTTGTACACATAGTACTGGAAGTTCCTAATGAATTCCTCTATATCCAACACTAGAAAAAAATAACAAAAAGAGAGATTTTGCCTTGCAAAAAGGCCCCTTGTTCCATGAAATGAAATGAACTTTATTGATTAGTTATTTGACCATATCACGTTTCCAAGTTTACAAAAGATATAATCATATAGAACATACAAGAATAAAATTAAGAAACAAAGTAAAATATTGGCAGCAGCAGCAGCAGTAGTAGTAACAATAATAATAATAATAATAATAATAATAATAATAATAATAATAATAATAATAATAATAATAATAATAATAATAATAATAATAATAATAATAATAATAATAATAATAATAATAATAATAATAATAATAATAATATTTTTCCCCATCACCCTTACAAGACACCCCATTCAAATCAATGAATAATTTTCTAAATCAGGCAGCCTTAACAAAAAACAAAGCTACCCTGCATGTCACTTGGATGTTTTCTCCCTGCAGAAGGAAAGTCAACTTATGTTCTGCATGCCAATGGGACACATTTTGTAACAGGGGACCCAGACAAGCTGTTCTTATTGAGGAATACAAGGGCAGGTAAACCAGCTATGAAAAAGATCAACCCCTGCTGCGCCATAGATGCACAGTCTTTGTTCATAAGGTAGAAGAAGAAGAAGAGTTGGCTTTTCTACTCCGCTCTTCTCACCCATTTATGGGGACTCCAAGCGGCTGACAAACCTTCTGTTCTTCTCCCCACAACAGACACCCTGTGAGGTGACTGGGGCTGTGAGAGCTCAGAAGAGAGCTGTGACTAGCCCAAGGTCACCCAGCTGCCTTCATGGAGGAGGGAGGAATCAAACCTGGAATTCCCAGATAAGAGTCCGAGCCCCTGACCACTAGACCAAACTGCCTCCCGTTCTTCACGGTGGAGTCAATAAGTTCAAAACGTGCGTAAGCAGACTGTTGCCTTATCTGCTGGGGCATTTTGTGAACTAAATATTTTTCAAGTTGAAAAATAAGACTTAGTTCATGCTGGCCATTTTGGTGATTTTTGGTTAGAAAGGCTCGCAATCCCTTGTCCCATATCTTCAGGCCCCGCCCCCCCCCAACAGCCCCTCCTCAAGACTCCACGCAGGCCCCCCTATGCCTCAGTCTCCCCTATGTAGCTCCATTTCAGAGGGGGCTATGCAGCAAGGGAGGGAAGGGGGAGGCTCCTCTGCTCTGCGGGCTGAGCTGGGTGCGTTGCCTCTCCTTCTGCATCCTTTAGCATCCTCCCTCTCCGTCCCCTTGACCTCCGTCCTGCTTCTCCTGCCTCCTTGCATCCAAAAGAGATTGGGTACCCACCAACTTCTTCTGGAGCTGGGGGGGGCAGGAAAAAGAGGAGGGGTAGAGGGGACAGGATGGGCTCACTTCCTCCTCTGCCTCTCTAGGCACAGCCTCAGGGGCGTCTCACTGACTTTAACCCGTCCACTTCCACCAGGGTTGAAGGGACCTTTCAGGAAGGGAGGGGAGGAGAGGGTCACGAGGGAGGGGGAGAGGGGAAGGAGGGGAGGGGAGGGGAGGAGTGGGTCGCCAGAGGTCCAGTATGCAGAGCTGGGAGGTGAGAATGAGTGAAAGTGAGATGCGAAGGAAGGGATTGAGGGGGGGGGGGGGAGACATACATAAGAACATAAGATAAACCCTGCTGGATCAGGGCACAGCCCATCTCGTCCAGCGTCCTGTCGCACACGGTGCCCTGCCAAATGCCCGTGGGAGAGACACGGACCAACCTATTCCTGCTCTCGAATCCCAGCAAATGGCCTTAGAAGTGTCCTGCTTCCCCCCACCCCCACCCCAGCCTGAAAGATGCACCTAGGCATCCATTCTAGTAGCCACTGATACATCCGTCATCCATGAATTTGTCTAGCCCTTTCTTAAGGCTATCTAGACTGGTAGCCGTCACCACCTCTTCGGGCAGCAAATTCCATAAACTGATGACCCTCTGGGTGAAGAATAGTTCCCTTTGTCGGATCCGACTCTCCTACCCATCAGCTTCGTAGATGCTCCCTGGTTCTAGTGTTGTGTGATAGAGAAATGGTTTCTATCCACCTTTTCTATACCGTACATAATTTTATATACTTCAATTAGGTCCTCTCTTAAACACCATCTCTCCAGACTGAAGAGGCCTAGACGTTGCAGCCTGATTTCGTAAGGGATGTGTTCCAGACCCTTAATCATTTCGGTTGCCCTTTTCTGCACCTTTTCCAGGTCCACAATATCCTTTTTGAGATATGGGGACCAGAATTGTACACAATATTCTAAATGTGGCCTCACCATAGATTTATAACGGCTGAAGCCTATTCAGGTACGAAAGGAAAATTTGCCCTGGACCAAGCAGTTCCCCACCCCACCCCCAGGAGGACCCCTGGTCACACGCATCAAGGGAAGTGTTTGTGCCAAGAATTCACACCTCAAATAGGGTGCTATGCCAATTGTTGGTGTGAAGTTTGGGGGTGCCTCCAGCCCTCACCCTTGGCTCAGCCCTCCCTCCGGGGCATCAGTGGTAGATCAAACAGCCTGGAGAGCAGGAGGCCACTGGTTTGTTCCCCAGTCTCTCCCCAGAAACAGGCAATAGCAAACCACTACTATATCCCTGCCGAGAAAACTACTGAGATCCCCGTGGAGTCTAGGAGTGGCAGCGTCTCACTGGTAATGCCAGCTTCCTGGGAAGCAGAGTAGAGCAGAGGGTTGCCACCCTGATCCCCAGCCTCTTCTAGGAAGTAGGCTATGGCCAATCCCCACCCCCACCCCCCAATCTTCCTTCCCTCCCTTGCCATTGATGAACAGAAGTATGGTTCCAGTGCAAGTCAAGGCAGGTGGGGGAGTTTTGCAGGAGCCCAGGAGAAGGGCAATGGGAGACATTTAAAGGGGGACCAAACACTTGGTGCCAAGAGAAAGGTTCAGGCCTATGCATTGAACCCCATGGGCTAAAGCACTTGTACATCGTTCATTTTCAATGGCCACCCCTTAAAATGGGCTGCAGGTGATTTGGAGCAGTGAGGCAAGAAGAGGGTCATTTGTGCAGAGAGGAACCTGGAAGAAATCGCCTTTCCCCCTGCCTTTGTCGTTCATTCCACCAAGCTCTTTCTCTGCTTGCCACTAACCTTTGTTCCGTCTTCCCAGCAGGCAGAAGAAGTCCAAGCTGACTCCATCCACCTTCTGGCCTTCCCTCTTCCTTCCAGAATGGGAGTTCTGTCCCCACATTTGAATGGTGGAGAACCAAACGCTGTCTGGCCTGGGATCAGAACAGGGCTCTGGTAGGTTTGTGCAGGAGAGCAGCAAATGAGTCTGGAAAAGAAGCAAGAAGGAGACCCCGCCTGAGGATCAGGCTACATCAGATGATGAGAGACCAAGTTTCAGGTGATTTGGGGGTGAGGAAGTTGAGGGTCCCCAAAAGATTTGCAGCCAGTGGCTGAAGTCAGAGAAACACTTCCTGAGCATCCTTCCTCTGGAGATGAAGAACTGGTTCTAAGATACTGGGGCTGAAACTAGTTTGCAGGTGGTGGCCCTAGCAGCAGCGGAATAAGATTTGGCTTTTCTACCCCACTTCTCTCACCCATTTAAGGGGACTCAAAGTGGCTGACAAACCTTCTGTTCTTCTCCACACAACAGAACACCCTGTGAGGTGGGAGGGGCTGTGAGAGCTCAGAAGAGAGCTGTGACTAGCCCAAGGTCACCCAGCTGGTTTTCTGGGGAGGGTGGAATCAAACCTGGTATTCCCAGATAAGAGTCCACCTCTTTAACCACTAGACCGAACAGGCTTCCTCTGGAGCAAGGCCAAAGACGTGAAGCAGGTGAAGGGATTTTAATCAGGTTCTCTTAAGAATTCATTGGGCCTGTCTACATGGCTGAATTAAGGGTCCATGTAGAACATTTCTAAGATACATAGATCTGCACATTAATGATGATCAAAGAGGCCACGCCTCCTGCGCAAGACAGCCAGACCCAGATTAGGAAGGCCCTTAATCCAGATCCATTGTAGACCTGTTTAATTGGATCTCTGTCTGAACTAAAGGTGTTATTCTGGATTGCAGGAGCCATGCAGATGGCACATCTCCATGATGGCTGAAGAAATACTTCCCCTTGTCTGATCCTACTCTCCTATCCATCAGCTTCATAGATGCCCCCTGGTTCTAGTGTTGTGTAATAGAGAAAAGAAATTTTCTCTATCCACCTTTTCTATACTGTGCATGATTTTATATACTTCAATCAGGTCCCCTCTTAAATGCTGTCTTTCCAGGCTGAAGAGGCCTAGATCTCATCAACATCTCCAGCAATTTGGAACATTAAGTTAGTTAAAACTGCCTCGGACATTTTCTGATCCAACCGTCTTACAGCAGGTTGCCCATTTGTATCCTACTAGCAACATTCTTTATGCGAATCACCATTAAGCCCAGCACCTATTGCTACAGTACCAGGGCCCACAGCAATTAAAGGGGTGGTGACAGTTATATTCTAACCCGGCCCTGAAAACCATAAAATATAGGCACTTGGCAAATCTCCAGAGCAAGGCTAGGGGCCACCACAGAATAGGCCCTCCTGTATGTCCCTGTTCCTTACACCTCTGAGAGAGGAGGAACTACCAGAAATCCTTCTTGAGATCTCTGTACCCAGGCAGGTCTGTATGGGAGAAAGCAGGTAAACATGAGAAATACAATATCAGAGAAATAGCCATGTTAGTCTAATTCTAAAAGTCCAGCAAGGTAGTGAGTAGCACATGGAGACTAACAGAAGAAGAAGAAGAAGAAGAAGAAGAAGAAGAAGAAGAAGAAGAAGAAGAAGAAGAAGAAGAAGAAGAAGAAGAGTTTTCTACCCCCGCTTTTCTCACCCATTTAAGGGGACTCAAAGCAGCTGACAAAGTTTTCTATTCTCCTAACAACAGACACCCTGTGAGGTAGGTGGGGCTGTGAGAGTTCAGAAGAGAGCTGTGACTCGCCCAAGGTCACCCAGCTGGCTTCATGGGGGAAGACGGAATAAAACCCAGTATTCCCAGATAAGAGTATGGCTGCCTAACCAGTAGACCAAACTGGCTCACCCACTAGACCAAACTGGTCGTGCCACCAACCCTTCTCCTGTTAGTCTCCAAGTGTTACTAACTACCTTGCATGACAAATACAAGCAAGCAACCAAATCAGAAGAGACAAGAGAGATGCCAACCCTAGAGTGGCAGAAGCGGAATAGAGAGTTGCCAGTCCTAGAGCAGAGCCGGAAAAGGCGGCTCTCCACTTCCGATTGAAGTCTCTGCCCCTTTCCAAAGGAGCGCGACCTCCTAAGCCTCCTCCCAGGCTGGAAGAGTGGGGGAGAAGCTGGGCAAGAGGAGGGTAAATGGAAAAGATGGCGGCTGCCTGGGGGGAGGGGGTCGCAGAGGGTCATGAGGAGGGGAGGGGGAGAGTTGCCAGGCACTCCAGCGTACAGAGTTGGGAGGTAACCCCCCCTTCTCCCAGGATAGAGGGGGGGGGGGTTCGTGTCTGATGTGCAGCTTATTAGGAGACTTGGGGAGGGGGCAAAAGGCAAGACTGGGATGTGGGGAGTCCATGGATGACAAGTGTATCAATGGCTGCTAGAATGGATGTCCAGGTACATCCTCCAGGCTGGAGGAAGAACCAGGATGCCTCCAAAGGCCAACTGCAGAGAGTCAAAAGCAGGTGAAGGTTTTGCCCTTGACTCTGCTTGAGATGCCCAGAAGCAGCTGGTGGGCCTTTGTGTGAAATGGGATGCTGGACTAGATGGGCTGTGGCCTGACCCACCTGGGGTGCTCTTGGGTTCTTACAGGGTTAGGCTTGCTCATGGATGGGAAGGTGTATCAATGATGACTAGAATGGATGCCCAGGTACCACCTTCAGGCTGGGGGGCGGGAGACAGGCAAGATGCCTCTCAAGGCCATTTGCTGGGATTTAGGAGCAAGTGGCTGACAAACCTTCTGTTCTTCTCCCCACAACAGAACACCCTGTAAGGTTTGAGGGGCTGTGAGAGCTCAGAAGAGAGCTGTGACTCATCCAAGGTCACCCAGCTGGCTTCATAGAGGAGTGCGGATTCAAACCCGGTATTCCCGGATAACAGGCCAGCTCACTAACTACTAGACCAAACTGCTTCAATCCATGATACTTCTCTGCCTGCAGACCCTTATCTGGATTCATTTCTGCTCCCATAAGATGAATTAAGCCCTTCCATTCTTGAATCCCTATAAATTCCCCTGCAGTCCTTTTAAAAAAAATGTATAATCCCCTATGAAGAGGAAAGAGACGACCAGGGCAGGAAATTGCAGGAAGCAGCTAGAGTCCTTCTTGGAGTGCTTCTTCTCTTCATGCAGACGTTGTTTACTTATTCTTCATTATTTGGGTAATCTGGAATAAAGCACTTGCAGAAAGATTTTATTCCAGGTTGTCCTGGCTTTATTCAGGATTATGCAAGTAATGAGCAATAAGTAAGGGATATTTGGATGTGGCTTTAGAGATCATCACGTGGAAGCAACCTTTCCTTTTCCAAAAGCTCATATATTAGCCTCTGGACTTCAGCTCCCAGCAGCCCTTGCAGGACCAGCAATTTCTCAGGCATATTAGGTAGGAGATGGGAACTGGCCAACATCTGGAGGAATTACGTGACCGATTTGCTATAGGAGAGAGAGGGTCAAGCTAGGATTGTACCCAAAATGTCCGAGAACCAATACTTTGCAAAGCATCTTCAACACCCCATCACCATTTCCGGCATTGGCCATCCCATAATACACACTATCCTTCTCCCCACCACCACCTCCTCCTTTTGCATATCACACTTCTCCATTTCAACAATAGTTCCCGATTCTGGATGATTTTCGTGGGGTCAAAGGGGCTCAAACACCAATCGTACTCTGTCTGGGACCCTGCCGGATCATGCCACAGCCCATGTGTTAGGGAGCCGGACTCTTATCTGGGAATACCGGGTTCAATTCTGCCCTCCCCCACGAAGCCAGCTGGGTGACCTTGGGCTAGTCACAGCTCTCTTCTGTGCCCCACCTACCTCACAGGGTGTTCTGTTGTGGAGAGCTTTGTCAGCTGCTTTGAGTCCCCTTAAATGGATGAGAAAAGCAGGGTAGAAAAGCCAAGTCTTCTTCTTCCCACTACCTTTGTCCTTCCACCAAGATCTTTCTCTGCCTGGTCCTAAATCTTGTTCTGCTTTACCGGCAGGGGGAAGACCTCACCATCTCCGTCTTACTGCCCCAATCTCCTGGATTCCAAATGTAAAACTGATTAGGCTGCAAGACTTCTCAGGTCTCTTCCGAGTGATCAGAGGAGGAGTCTAAGAAACAGTTCGACGATGGAGGATAAAAACCTGCCTGGTCCAGAATTGGGGGTGGGCCCAGGTGCCAGATCGGATGAGGGCAGACAGAAATTCAGAGGCTTCTGCTGTCAGGAGGCCAAAGGGCCCCGAGAGGTTTGCAGCTCCCTCCATCGCCTCTGCTGCCAGTGGTTGAAGCCAGAAGAACACACAAAGGCTGAGATGCTGGACCTGGTGGTCCTGGAGCAATTCCTGGCTGTCATTCCCCCAGAGATGCAGAACTGGGTCTGGGAATGTGGGCCGGAGAGCAGCTCCCAGGCGGTGGCCCTGGCTGAGGGATTCCTCCTGAGCAAGGCTGGAGATGCAAAGGTGAGACAATCTTCAGCTGGTTGTTCTCAGGGTTTTATCATATTGTGTAAGAGGACCCTTCCAGTGTAGGGATGTGCATGAATGTATTTTGACATCCAAATCCAAATAGATTTGAATGTCGTAAAATCTGATTCGATTTGGATATTTAAGATCTGAATGTCATAAAATCCAATTCAGCTCTGTAACATTTGAATCCATACATTGGAATGTTAGATTTGTATTTAAAGATATGAATGTCGACAACGTTCATATCTGTTATATGTATATGCACGCATTCCGTAAAAATCCGTATCCATCCCATATTATCTTGTATGCATCCCATTTTAATCCTGTATTTTAACCACAAGATACATATAATTTTCACACAGATTCGTATATGACAGATGCAAATCTACACATTTGAATTATTCAAAAATCTCTTATCAGATTTTTGAAAATCCGATTTGAGTTTGAATGTCTGCATTCGTCTGATTCAAATTGAATATTCAAATTTTCAAATATTCATGCACATCCCTATTCCAGAGAGGCATTGTGAGTAAGAATACTGTGCCAGAAATCTATCTGTTGCAAGTAAATGATGTCAATAAAACACAATCTATTAATCCACTAGATTAATCCACTAGGGAAATAAGGGAGAATAATCTAAAGCATGAGTCAGAGTTTACTTATTTGGATAATAATTCTGCTGTATTTGGATATACTGAAATATCCCTGCTTTATTCTGGAAGGCCAAAATATAGCAGAATAAGTGAGCAATGTGTAGATGTAACATATACCATCAGATGCCCATGTAAAGAAGTCGATATGGACATGAGTGCAAGATAGATTCACACTAGTCTGTCTGAACACAGTTGTTTGGTATCATCGAGTCATGACCGACTTGCGGTTGCTGCATGAACAACTCTGTGTAGTTTTCTTGGCAGGGATACAGGACTGGTTTGCCATTGCCTCCTTTGGCAATTTAGTCTAGTGGTTAGGGAGCCGGACTCTTATCTGGGAATACCAGGTTTGATTCCGGCCTCCCCCACAAAGCCAACTGGGTGACCTTGGGCTAGTCACGGCTCTCTCTCTGAGCTCTCACAGCCCCATTTATCCCTCCAGGTATCAGTTGTGAGGAGAAGAACAGAAGATTTGTCAGCCGCTTTGAGTCCCCTTAAATGGGTGAGAAAAGCGGGGTAGAAAAGCCAATTCTTCTTCTTCTTCTTCTGAGGAAAGTTTGGGGACTGAACCAATGACCCCCTGTTTTTGAGGGTCAACTGTAATCAGTTTTTTTTCTACCACTCAGTGACAACCACTTGCAGACTCCAGGGGCCTCTCTATGCAGTTTTCTGGGCAGAGATACAGAAACTGTTTGTTATTGCCTACAGAATAGGAGGAATGGAATGAGAGGGTAAGTCCTGTCTGGTCCGGTACTAAATCTCCAGTTCTCAGAGTGGAAAGAGGTCAGAAGCAGGGTCCCCCAAAGTTCTTTATTAGGACCTGTGCTTTTTAATTTCTTCATCAATGATCCAGAAGAATGGGTAAGTAGTGAGCAAAGTTTGCAGATGATACTAAATTGTTCAGGGTAGAAGAACCAGAAAGGGATTGTAAGGAGCTCTAGAGGGATCTCTTGGCATTGGGTGCGTGGGCAACCAACTGGCAAATGCACTTCCGTATTAGGAAGTGCAAAGTGATGCACGTTGGGACAAAGAATCCCAAGTATGCCTAGAAGCTGATGGGGGTCAAGTTTTCTGTGACAGACCGGGAAAGACACCTTGGGATTCTGCTGGACAGATCAATGAAAGTGTCAACCCAATGTGCAGCAGCAGCAGTGAAAAAAGCAAATGCAATGCTAGGGGTAATTAGGAAGGGAATAAAAAACAATTCAACAAGTGTCATTTTGCCTCTGAGAAGCTAACAAGGTAGGGATCTTTGAGAGGATCTTCTCTGTGGTGGCCCCTAGTTGCTGGAACAGCCTACCTTCGGATGTGCATCAAACATCATATCTGAATACACCCCTTTGGTCATGCCTACGACCTCTTCCATGTATAGGGGGGATATAAAAACAAATACATTCTATTGCAGATTGAGGCGTGGGGAGAAGGCGTCCGTGATCTCCCTGAGGCAGAGGAGGCATCACCAGATCCCATGCAGAGACCGCTTTGCAAGGAGAGCGTGCAGGAGGGTGACAAGGAAGTCGCCTACACAGGTAAGCATTAAGGGATGCCTGTTGTTAGGCAGGAATGAGTCTGGCTCTCACACTGAACAGCAGTGACATCTTTGACCTGAGCGAGGATGCTGGATCAGGCCACAGCCCATCTGGTCCAGCATCCTGTCTTGCACAGTGGTCCACCAATTCCCCATGGGCATCTCAAGCAGAGACAAAAGGCAAACCTTCTCCTGCTTTCAAATCCCAGCAAATGGCCTCCAAGGTATCCTGCTTGTCCCCCCAGCCTGAAAGATTTACTTAGGCATCCATTCTATTAGCCATTGATACACCTGTCATCCATGAATTTGTCTTATCTTGATCATGGTCCACACTTCAGTGCTGTTCTGAACTGCAGTGAAACCAATGGGAGTGTTTCCTGCCACATCTTAGTTATCTTCACAGTGGTACCACCAGGCTCCGGCCAATCACTCTCCTTCCTGCCTACATGTAACAATTTTACCTTGGTGGGGCCACCAGCTACCTAGAATATGAGCAAGAAACACAAATCCTTAGGCACTATATGCAATATATAAAAGGCAAGGCAGTACCTTGCCATAACTCTGTGGTTCCCAACATGGGGTGCACGCCCTACAGGGGAACAATTTGATTCTTAAGGGGGTGGGGGGTGGGCAATTTGAGAACGTCATATTCTTTGGAAGGTTGTTTGGATCATGTTAATGGCCTTTTAGGCTTCCTCTGTGTGAGTTCAGTTTTTGAATAATAAGAAATATAGTTAGACCCCGGTATCCGCGGAGGATATGTTCCAGGCCCCACTGCGGATAATAGGAAATGCTGGGAAATGCACTCCATTTCCCATAATTCCTGTGAAATCCCATTTCAAAGGAATTATGAGAAATCATGCGCCATTTCAGGCCATTTCCTGCCTGTCCCAGGCCTCGGAAGAGATTAAGGTAGGCTATATATGCCACTGGGGAGGGCGTCAGGATTTTAGAGATGCTTAAGCCAATACATTACATTATAATATGTGAATCCTGTATCTATATATGCAAGTACAGTTCACAGGGCCTGTTAATACTGAGGCAATGAGGACGGCCCAGCACAGTCTGGGATGAAGCTTATGCACAGAGTGATGTCATCTCTAGCATGGGACCACCCAGAGTTGTCTTGGTTGTCACTAGCTATGGAGTAGTAACAGCTGCCCCACAGCTTCACTCACGTGCCTGTGATGCTCCTGGTAAACCCTCCGACACACTGATTGTATTACTTCCATATGTGAATGCTGCAGCAGTGCTCTCATGCAACATTTTGGTAATCACCGTGGCAACGGCCCAGTGTGCATGGCCATTGCTATGGTGATGTGGATGGTCCAGGATGGGTTCATCTGAAGTTCAAGGGCCTCCTCCAGGTAAGTTTAGGTTAGGTTTGGGATAAAACTCCAGCACTTGCAGTGCCCCACAGAAGTGCCAGAAAGCCCAATCTATGCCATGTTTGATAGTCTTGTGCTCACATCTAATTTTTGACTCACTTTTGGTCCACTTTCAGATTGAAAGAACATATCAGCGCCCTGTCTAGTCGTTTTCTTTCCACATAATCTAACTCAAAGATGGATTTTTCTGAGTTAGATAATCCCAAAAGAAAATAGCTTGTCCGTTTGCTGAGGCATTCTCTCATTCTGAAAGTGGACTGAAACTAGATTAAAGCTTAGGTGTGAATACGGCCATAGATGCCTTTTGGAACTCAGCATATAACTTCTTGCTTTGCAAACTCGTATTGAGAGAAACCACTGAAATCCAGCCCTTTCGTATTTCAGTACTTTGTAGGGAAGCCAAAGGCCAAGGAAGAGGAAGAGAAGTTTGGGATGCAGAAATCCTTCTCTTAGTTGCTCTTAGTTGCTCCGAGCCAGTTTGGTCTAGTGGTTAGATATCTGGACTACTGGTTCTATTCTGCCCTCCCCCATGAAGCCATCTGGGTGACCTTGGGTGAGTCACAGCTCTTTTCTGAGCTCTCACAGCCCCACCCACCTGACAGGGTGTCTGTTGTGAGGAGAAGAACAGAAGATTTGTCAGCCGCTTTGAGTCCCCTTAAATGGGTGAGAAAAGCAGGGTAGAAAAGCCAACTCTTTTTCTTCTTCCTCCTAGTGTTCCATTTCCTTTGGAGAGCCTGAAGGCCTCAGAGTGAGGGAAGGAAAGTTACTGAGACTTCCTGTGTGCACTGTGTTGTTTGGAGGCCATTTAGAGCTTTACTGTTATGGACTAGTACCTTAAAAGAGATCTGGCCACTGATGGGTCAGGCAGTCTAATCCTTGTATTTTTCACAGGCAGTGGAGAGAGCCCTCCCGTTTATGGTGGTGCAGAAATGGGTACTGATCATTCCCTGAATCAGGTAGGAAAAAAAATTATTTCTGCCTGAGGGTCTCTGATTCCAGTATATTTCCCTGAGTCTCAGCTCCTCTGTTTTTCCTTAGATCTTTCCGGGTTGTTCACCAGGGATGCTTTGAAGGCATCTGAGAGGGCTTTACCTCATGGAGAACAAACTGAAACCTCTTTTACTCCGAGAATTTGGATATTTATAGAAGGGAAAACTTATTTTTTTTCCTTCAGACCCAAGTGACTTTTGAGGCGGTGGCTGTGCATTTCACAGAGGAGGAGTGGGGTTTGCTGGATCCAACCCAGAGGTCTTTGTACAACGAAGTCACAGAAGAGAATTACTCAAATCTGTCCTTTGTGGGTAAGTTTTTTCTTGGTGGGATTGTCAGTTATGAGGATACTAGAAATAACTGTTGCTGTTTCTCTTAATGTCTTGTCCCAATTTGAGGAGGAGTCTACTTGTTTCCACCATACTTGCTGAGGGGAGTTTTCAGTGTGTGGTGATGTGATAAAAAAAGAAGGGGATGATATTGGAGAAGCATGAAGGAATTATTTGTGTCTTGTCCTCATGACGGTGCTTGAAATCTCCAGTGCTTTTTCCTTTTTCATGTTTTCCCTGCAAACAGATCATGTGGAGAAGTGGGGAAATGATCCTGAGCTAGAAGAGTATGAAATATTTCAAAATGAAAGGAAGTCACAGCAACACAAAAAAAGTCAGTTGAAGTCTGAGGGAACCTGTGAGCTCAACTCAAAATGTGACAAAAAAGAACCTGTGAAACAGCTTCCTGGAATGAAGAAAATACTTGAAGTTGAACAAGAATTTAATATTTATAGAACTGCCACAACTTATGAATTCATTGAGCATAGAACTAGATTTAGTTGCTGTGATGATCTCAATTTACATCAAAGAATTCACAAAGGAATGAAAACTCAAGAACACATGAAGTGCAGAAAGAGCTTCAGTCAGAATCTACATCTTGTTTCTCCTCACAGAATTCACACGAGAGAAAAACCATTTGAATGTAAGGACTGCGGAAAGAGTTTCAGTCAGTCATCAGATCTTACTAAACATTTCAGGACTCACACGGGAGAGAAACCATATGCATGTAAGGAGTGTGGAAAGAGCTTCAGTCAGCATTCAAGCCTTGTTTATCATTGTAGAATTCATACAGGGGAGAAACCATATGAATGTAAAGAGTGTGGAAAGAGTTTTAGGTGGTCATCACATCTAACTAAACATAACAGAATTCACACTGGAGAAACACCTTATAAATGTGGAGAGTGTGGGAAGAGTTTTAGTCAATCATTTCATCTCACTTCACATTTCAGGACTCACACAGGAGAGAAACCGTATGAGTGTAAAGAGTGTGGAAAGAAGTTTAGGGAATCATCAGCACTTACTTTACACTTCAGGACTCATACAGGAGAGAAACCGTATGAATGTAAGGAATGTGGGAAAACCTTCAGCTCGTCATCACAACTGCCTGTACACCAGAGAATTCACACAGGAAAGAAACCATATGCATGTAAGGAGTGTGGAAGAAGCTTCAGTCGGTCATCACAGCTTACTTCACATTTCAGGACTCACACTGGAGAGAAACCATATGAATGTAAGGAGTGTGGAAAGAGCTTCAAACAGTCAACACATGTTACTACGCATTTGCGGACTCATACAGGAGAGAAACCGTATGAATGTAAGGAGTGTGGAAAGACGTTCAGTCAATCATCAAGTCTTATTTCACATTTGAGGACTCACACAGGAGAGAAACCATATGAATGTAAGGAATGTGGAAAGACCTTTAGTGAATCATCAAGACTTACTTCACATTTCAGAACTCACACAGGGGAGAAACCATACAAATGTCAAAACTGTGGAAAGATGTTCAGTGAATCAGCAAAACTTACCTTACATTTCAGGACTCACACAGGAGAGAAACCATATGAATGTAGGGAGTGTGGGAAAAGCTTCAGTCGCTCATCTTATCTTACGTCACATTTCAGGATTCACACAGGAGAGAAGCCACATGAATGTAAGGAGTGCGGAAAGAGTTTTAGTCGATCATCTGAACTTATTTCACATTTCAGAATTCACACAGGAGAGAAACCATATGAGTGTAAAGAGTGTGGGAAATGTTTCAGTCATTCATCACATCTTACTTCACATTTTAGAATTCACACAGGAGAGAAACCATATGAATGTAAGGAGTGTGGAAAGAGCTTTAGTCGTACATCAGAACTTACTTCACATTTCAGGATTCACTCAGGAGAGAAGCCATATGAATGTAAGGTGTGCGGAAAGAGCTTCAGTCGGTCAACACATCTTACTTCACATTTCAGAACTCACACAGGAGAGAAACCATATGAATGTAAAGAATGTGGACAAAGCTTCACACAGTTAGCACATGTTACTACACATTTGAGGACTCATACAGGAGATAAACCATTTGAATGTACAGAGTGTACAAAGAGCTTTAGTCGATCATCAGATCTTACTTCACATTTCAGAACTCACACAGGTGAGAAATCGTATGAATGTGTGATCTGTGAAATGAGTTTCAGCTGTTTATCACAGGTGACTGAACATCACAGGATTCACACAGCATAGTCACCCTATAAATGTGAGGAGTATACCAGTAGCTTTAGTTATCAGAATGCACATTGGTGAAACCATTTAAATGTGAGGATTGTGGGTTGATTTTCATCATCCCTTACTAGCCATTATAGAGCCCACTCAGAAGAGATACTATGTACATGTGAGGAGTGTGGAATAAGCTGCCTCCATAGTGGAACACTGAAATATCAAATTACAATTTGAAATATCAAATTATTTCCACAGGAGGAAAGGATACATATTTGCCTTTCGTAACAAATGTGGTTCATATATAGTTCTCTCTCTTGATTTATGGGTAGACTGTTTCCAACTCCTGCAAATATAGTCTATATCAGTGATAGCGAACCTTTTGAGCTCGGTGTGTCAAAATTCACACGAAAACCTAGCTTAACTCGGGTGCTGTGTCACATCCAGAAATATCCATAATTTTGTGATATTTGTAGCTCTAGTTAAAAAGTTATATTTTTGATATATATATTTAATTAAAAGCAAAAAGGAGTAATTCTTTACATTAGTGACTTTTGTTGAATTTCATTTGCTAAATCTTCAATTCAGAGTTGGTATTTCGCAAACTTCAAGAACAAGCAAGCACTACACGGCCAGGTGCCAGGGTGACCATGTGTGTCACCCAAAAGGGCTTGGTGTGTCACCTGTGACACACGTGTCATAGGTTGGCCATCACTGGTCTATATTCATATCCATTACAAATATAGCCCTTCTGAGGTGGGTTAAAGACGGCTCGGAGATTTGCAGATGGCATCGTTCACATTGCCAGTCTGTGTCTTCCCTCACTCTCATTTTAATTTTTTTTTAAATCCTACCGTAGATACAAATTGCACTGTCCATTTATTTTGGTATTTCCATCCACAAATAGTTTCTTTTCCTGCCAATAAGAATTTCTGGAGTAAATCTTAATTTCTTGTTTCCTTATTTCTCCCTAGATGGCAGATCTTGTGTATATTTCAGTAGCTTTTTCAGTATCCATTCTATTTCACCTTTCACCAGAACTTTGACCCACATTCCCACCACAAATTATTTTCATCATCATTTCCTTATATTTAATATTCCTATATACTGCTGAGGTAAGCCCCTTGTGTTCTTTTCAAGTTTTTCAAAATCATCTAAGTGTCTGTATATTGCTTCTCTATAAAATCTTTTAAAATTTTGTATAATCCTCAGTTGAAACCAGCCATATTCCAAAATTTATACCTTTTTAAAAATTTCCTCTATATGTAGTGGTTGTTTAATTACAACCTAACCATATTATACTTGTGAGCCAGTTTGGTTTTCTGGTTAAGAGCACTGGACTCATATCTTGTAGTCACCAGGTTTGATTCCACTCTCGTCCACGAAGCCAACTGAGTGACCTTGGGCTAGTCACAGCGTTCTTTCGCTTTCTGTCAGCCACTTTGAGTCCCCTTAACGGCAAGAAAAGTGGGGTATAAAAACCAACTCTTCTCCTTCCAAGCCACATTATTTTGGTCATTTAATATTATTCCTACTTATTTATTTATATTACATAATAAAGTCATTATTAGGAGTTTTTGACACTGAAATAATAGTACAGTAGGCTTTTAAAATTTCCTTTGATAATATTTATTTCTTTGCCACTTATATACAATTATAATGTATGTATTGTCTATGCTCTACTGCCATGTTCTACAGATGGAGAATGAGAAAAATCCCCAAAATGGCAATGAAAAGAGGAAGGTCATGTAATACCTGGCGTTGTCCATTTCTAAAGGATCTCAAACAGATGAATGTAAAATGGGACAAAGCTGCAAATCTGGCTGCTGATCAGAGTTGCTGGAATAATCTTGTTGCCTGATATGCTACTTAGCATGACAGGAGCTGGCTAGCTAGCTAACAACTATCTAACTAACTAGTTAACTAATGTCTATGCTTATATTCATTTTCCCCAGGATCTTTAAATATGATTCCCTCTTGGGGAAAAAAGTGTCAGTAATTCCTCCTAAGTGTTGTGCCACAAAATCAATGCAGAAATGGCCCCTTTTCCCATTTGCTGGCTTGTAGTTGGGATCATTGGCTCCAGAATAGCCAGAACCCACTGATCCTGGCCATAGGATGGCATGGATGAGATCCTCACTTAAAATGCATGTGAGCTTTGCCGCTGTACCCTATGCCTCCAAGGACTAAGAACAAAAGTTCCTAGCCTCGAGGACTCTGTCTGAGAGGCTGGGAATTAAACAAGCAATCCTATGTTTTCTAGGCATTTGCTTTCCCACTGAGCTACAGCTACTCTCAGACTCCAAGGGTGCCTCACTGTCGTTTTCTTGGCAGAAATGGTTTGCCATTGCCTACTTCCGGGAACAGATTAGGAGGATCAAACCAGCAATCTTCTGCAGGATTTGGAGGGCGGGGGGAAGCAAAGTCCTAGTCTCAAGGGCTGGTGCAGGTTAGGGGAGAGACAGATCTCCGTGTGAAAGCCTGCTGCAGGGACCCCGGATTTCCTTCCCTGATTATAACTACCTGCCACCTCCTGCCTGGTGAAAGGAAGGCCGGACAGGCGGTACCAGGGCACAGAGAAGCTGGGCAGGAGGGTAACTAGAGAAGATGGCGGCTGCCTCTCGGGTGAGGGGGAATGCAGATGGTCAGGAGAGAGGATCAGGGGTGACAGGATCCTGCTCCAGAGGGTGTAGAGGTGGGAGTTTGCCCCCTCTAGGAGTGAGTGGGACAGAGGGATACAAGAGGGAGTTTGAGGGGTAGACAGGGGTCTGAAGCCTGTATGGAGGAGAATGGAAGGGCACAGAAGACAAGGATGGGTGGACAAAGCCTGTCCAACACTCCAGATTTAACTCAGGCTGCATTCAGACGTAACAAAAGGGGCGCCTCAGAGTTGCCCCGGGGAGACCATGTGTGGCCCTCGAGATCCCAGCCCTTCTCTAACCCGCCTTTTCTACCACATAATTTTTTATTTATATGTTTATTTATATTCATATCTTGCCCTATACCCAAAGGTCTCAGGGCAGGTAGCAGCTTTTAAAATCCAGCATATCAAAACAAAACCACCCATATTAAAATTTAAAACCAGCACATTAAAAACCAGCACAGTATCAATTAAAAGAGTGGTGTGTGCAGTGTGTGTGTGGAGGGCAAACATGACCAACATCTAGCCAAAGGCCTCAGCAAAGAGGTGCATCTTCAACGCCTTCCTGAACCTAATCAGAGAAGGAGCCTGATGCACCTCAAGGGGGAAACTTCCATAGCCTGGGGGCCATTACTGAGAAGGCCCTCTCCTGGGAGCCCACCAGCTTCACTTCTGAAGGCGGTAGGACAACCAGGAAGGCCTCTCCTCCAGATCCTAAGGCACGGGCAGGTTGATATAGAAGGCATTCCTTTAGATCAGTCATGTCAAACATATGGCCCGTGGGCCGGATGCGGCCCGTGGGCCGATTTGATACGGCCCGCAATCGCACAGGAGGAAGCGGCGCTGTGCGCATGCTGCCGCCAGAGAGAGAGCAAATTTCTACAGGCGCCGGCGCTCGGCTCTGCTGCTGCTGCCGAGAGAACCAACATTAATTCTCTCAGCAGCAGCAGAGCAGAGACGGCGCCTGTAGAAATTCGCTCTTTCTCGGTCACTGCCTGCACGCGGCACCGCCTCCTCCGTGAAGTGAAGGCGAGGCCCGATATGCTCGGGCTTGGCCTCGGCTTCAAGGAGGAGGAGGCGCCGCCGCGCGCAGGCAGTGACTCGAGAAAGAGCGAATTTCTACAGGCGCCGTCTCTGCTCTGCTGCTGCTGCTGCTGCTGAGAGAATTAATGTTGGTTCTCTCGGCAGCAGCAGCAGAGCCGAGCGCCGGTGCCTGTAGAAATTTGCTCTCTCTCCGGCAGCTTCAGTTCTTCTCCGAGCACGGGGGCAGATCCCTTCCGTGCAGATCGGAGAGCTGAAGCTGCTGCTGCTGCTGCCGCTGCCCCCCTCAACCTGGCGTTGCTTGCAAGGGGCGGAGGCAGCAGCTGCGAGTTAAGTTCTCCAATCTCCCCGCGATCGGAGAAGAAATGAAGCCTGTCTGCCTCCCCTCCCTCCCTCCCTCCCTGCTTCCTTCGTGAAGGAAGGAGGCAGGCAGGCAGGAGAGGGAGAGAGAGAGAGAGAGAGAAGTGTTGGCTTTAATACCTGCTTTTCTCACCCATTAAAGGTGACTCAAGGCAGCTTAAAAAGCTTCTGTTCTCCCCACACGGTGGTAGTTGGACCAGTGAGAGCTCAGAAGAGAACACAAGCTTTGTCAGCTGCTTTGAGTACATAATATACTATACTATATAATTAAATAAATAAAATGTTATAATAATTCAATATTTTTTTTTTATTTGAATCCGGCCCGCCTACACATTCTAAATTTAATATATGGCCCTCTGCAAAATTGAGTTTGACACCTCTGCTTTAGATATTTGGGACCCAAGTCATTTAGGGCCTTATAAGTCAAAGCTAAAACCTTGAATTGGGCTTGGTAGCGAATTGGCAGCTAGTGCAACTGGTGTGTGAAGAATCCAAATCTTCCAAGTCGCCTCAGAAGCACCTCAGATATACTTTTTTTGCTGTGTCTGGTCACAGTCATAAGACCTTTTTACACATACCTCTCTTAATCCAAATGAAGAAGATCTGGATCTTTGATATCCTCGGGGAATCCGGTCCTTGAAGTTCCGCATCATGGCGAGGGCCCCGTGCGTCCGCAGGGGCCATCTAGCTCCCAATGGGAAAGGGTGCTAAACAGGGCTACCATGTGGATGCCGTAGCACCCATCCTGAGGCTCCAATTTGGCCGCAGCGTGACTGACCCACATAGCGGTCAATCAGGAGTCACTTCCTGTTAAAAGTGGGTGTGGTGGAAAGACATGGCTTTGTAGCTGCCTAGGTAGCCACTATGAATCTTGTGCTCAACTTTGTAGCCCACACAAAGGACATGTGAGCCTACATAGAGTGTGTGCTGAGGGGCAGAGGCAGAGCTGCCCTGCTGCAAATGGTGGCTTCTAATCTGAATTTAAGGGATCGAAGACCCCAAAGCCCTATTGGTTCCTTCCTTCCTTCCTTCCTCCCTCCCTCCCTCCCTGCCTCCCTTCCTTCCTTCCTTCCTTCCTTCCTCGTGTTGGACTTGTGGAGGAGTCTTCTTGGCCAGCAATTTAGCAGAACATAGAAACTGTCTAGCCAGTTATGAACTGATCTCCCTTTTTTCCACCACCATCCCCTCATCACCACATCACCAACAGCCACATGTCTGATTCTGCTCTGAAGCAGAAATCTGCATAGGTGAGTTACAAACACGGTATCCATAGAGTAGGTTCCTTTCTTCCCTTTTCTGTATCTCTAGATTGTCAAAAGGAAGTGTGCTGATACTTTTTCCTGTATCGAGCTACTGTCCCTTGTCTGCTTAAAGAACTGCATAGTGCCCCTTCATTTCTGATTCTTTTAAATACTGATTAAAAAGATATGGGTCAGGATGACCGCAAAGAATCGCAGAACTCACACAGGCAAGAAACCATTGGAATGTAAAAATTGTGGAAAAGTTTCAATTGTTCAGCAGATCTTATTTCGCAGATCAGGATTGATGAAACGGGGAAAACATCCCCTTGTCAAGTCCGACTCTCCTACCCACCAGCTTCATAGAGTGCCCCCTGGTTCTAGTGTTGTGTGATAGAGAAAAGAAATTTTCTGTATCCACCTTTTCTATACCACGCATAATTTTATTTACTTCAGTCAGGTCCCCTCTTAAACGCTGAAGAGGCCTTAGTAGGCAGCGCACCTGCTCAGTACGCCTCCTGAGGGCAAGCGCTGCCAGTAGCAGGCCCAGCCGCTCAGGAGCCGCGCAGGATGCAGGCGCGCTGCATCCTGGGCGAAGACCCTCTGAAAGACGACCACGCCGACGAGTTAAGGAGGGGTTTCACCATGCTCCCAGCGGGGTGGGCTAGGGTGGGCTTTTGGCCAGGGCGAGCCACAGCAGCGAGGTCCCCCGGCTTTTGGCCGGGGCGAGCCGCGGCAGCGAGGTCCCCCAGCTCGCTATGCTTGGCTCTGGCGAGCCAATCATGGTGGGTGGGTGGGGCCCTCCATCACGGATCGGAGCCTTGTGCTGTGTGTCCGCACAGCACCCACCTCCAATCCGGATCTACGCTGCATGTGCGGCGGCAGGGGTGCAGGGTAGATCCGGATCTCTTAGATCCGGATCTACCCCGTTAAACCGGATCTATCTGTGATCCGGAGTTATTAAAACTGGTTCCCCCGGGAACCGGTTTTACTAAATCCAGGTGCCAGAGATCCGGTTTTATTAGCCCTGTGCGGAAACAGCCTTGATTGCCCAGTCACCCCATGGTAAGAGATCCCTCTGGAGCTCTTGGCAACTTTTTTCAGTTTTTACTACCCTAAATAATTTAGTATCATCAGCAAACTTTGCTATTTTACTATGTACCCCTTCTTCTAGATCATTGATGAATTAATTAAAAAGCATTGGTCCCAACACTGAGCCTTTACCTCTTTCCACCCTGACAATTGGCCATTTATTACTACTCTCTGCTTTCTGCCCTTAAGCCAGTCACAAATTCAGGATAGAACCTGACCTTTTATTCCATGACTGATGAGTTTACTCAGTAACCTTTGATGTGGGACTTTGTCAAAAGCCTTCTGAAAGTCCAGATAGACAGTGTCTAATTCCCCTTATCTACGTGTTTATTGACACTCTCAAAGAATTCCAAGAAGTTTGAAAGGCATGATTTAGCTTTGCAGAAGCCATGCTGGCTTTTGTTCAGCAATGTTTGCTCCTCCATGTGCACACTAATTTTGTCTTTAATCATGGTTTTCATCACCTTACATGGAACAGATGTTAAGCTGATGTTAGGGAAAGATTATATATTTTTGCTAGAAGGTTGGCAATTTCACATTTGAGTTCCTTAAGGACTCTTGAATGAATACCATCCGGTCCCGGAGACTTGTTAAAATTTAGTTTATTAAGACATGCAAGGACCTCTTCCTTGGTTATCTTTGTCCAGTTTAATTCTTCAGAAAATACAGGCTCAGCTACTGGCATGTATCCTTTGTCTTCCTCTGTGAATCCGGAGGCAAAGAAGTCATTTAGTGTCTCCGCAATCTCTGTGTCTTCTTTAATTATCCCTTTCTGTCCTTTATCATCTAATGGTCCAACTGCTTTCCTGGTTGGTTTTCTACTTCTGATATAGAAGTTCTTGTTATGACTTTTTATATTTGTAGCAAAATTTTTCTTAGCTTTCCTAATGGTCATCTTGCATTTGTGTTGCCAATGTTTATGCTCTCTCCTGTTCACCTCATTCGGACAAGCCTTCCATTTGCTAAACGAACTCTTCTTGTTTTTAATGACTTCATCTCCTGCACTTGTGAGCCACATTGGTTTCTTCTTTTAGGTATGCATTCTAGTTGCCCTTCCATTATTGTGTTTTTAGTAGCCTCCATGCATTTTGAAGTGATTGAATGCTTCTAACTTTCCATTTCAGTTTCCTTTTTACTAATTTCCTCATTTTGGGGAAGTTTCCCTTATGAAAGTTTAGGGTCTCTGTGTTAGACTTTATTAAGAACTTAGTCCCTGTATTTAAGTTGAAGGTTATTGCATTGTGGTCACTGTTCCCAACTGAATCAGCCACAGTGACGTCCTGAGCATTACTTAGGATCAAGTCCAGAACTGCATTTCCCCTGGATGGTTCCATGACCATTTGCTCCATGGAACAGTTATTCAGCAGGTCTTGGAATTTTCTCTCTCTTTCCTGAGCTGAACAGGAGTTCACCCAGTCTATGTGAAGATAATTGAAGTCCCCCATTATAACTATCCTATCTTTTTGGGATACCTCCTTTACCTCATTTTCCATTTGTTGATCTCCTTCGGGCATTTGGTTGGGGGACAGTAGCATGTCTCTATCATTAGGCTTCCCTTTTTGCTTAATATTTTCACCCACACTACTTCTGTGGAAGAGTCAGACTTACCTAGACATTCCAGTTCATAAGATTCTATCTCTTCCTTAATATACAAGGCTACACCACCTCCATGTCACCCTTCCCTGTTTTCCTGTACAGTTTGTAACCTGGGATGACTGTATCCCATTTAAGACATTTAGTCCATATAAGATATTTAGTCCATATAAGTTAGTCCTGCTGTTATCTTGGATCAGATGTCCATTCCGTACATTTTGGATAGACTCAGATTAGCCTCTTTTTTAGAGAGTGACAAAGGGCAAAAAATCATAAATGGTTTGATGTCCAAAATTTGTGTGGCATTCAAGGAAGTATTAAGGCTTTTCTGAAGTCAGGAGAAAGTCTCGAATCTGTCACTTTTTATGGAATCTTATTAGGGATGCAATAGACTTCAGTGTAAATTCAGGTGTTTTGTGACTCAAGGCAAACTCCTCCACTTGGTTACATGGTGATAGACCATGCCAGTTCAAATTACATTGGTTTGAATGGGGAGAAGTTCAAGGGAGGAAAGGAAAGTGCATCTAAAGAGGCACAGCACAGGGAGGCGATGCCAGAAGACGCTAAGCCCATGTCTGAAACCACCACACCAATGTCAGCCAAGATAGCCCCACTCAAAGTCTTACAGATTGCAATGCAGAACACAAGTCACACCCATGGAGGCAGAATCATCATTCAAGGCCCATCATTTCTGCCTCACTTTGCTCACCCATTGAATGGGACTCAAGGAGGTGGACAAAGCTTCTGTTCCTTCCCCAACAGAACACCCTGTGACGTATGTGGGGCTGTGTGAACCCAGAGCTGTGACTAACCCAAGGTTACCCAGCTGGCTTTGTGGAGGAGGGCAGACTCGGACCAGGAGACTCCAAATTCAGAGAACAACCCTCTAACCCAGTGATGGCCAACTTATGACAAAGGTGTCACAGGTGACTCGCCAGGCCCTTTTGGGTGACACACCTGGTCACCCTGGCACCTGGGCGTGTAGTGCTTGCTTGTTCTTGAAGTGTACGAAATGCCAACTTTCAACTGAAGATTTAGCAAACGAAATTCAGCAACAAAAGTCACTAATGTAAAGAATTGTTTTTGCTTTTAATAAAACACATATATCAAAAATATAACTTTTTGGGTGCTTCCGCACAGGCCCTTTAACACCCAATAAACACACATTCCAATGTGCGCCTCCGCGCATGGGTCGCTATGTAGGACACTTCTAGCAAGGGGTGTCCGCACAGCGAGCCCGTTTTTAATGCAGATTTCGGCGGCAAAACCGGTTTGCTGCCGGAGTGTCCGCATTAGCGGGGGCAATTAAGCACATTTCCGGTAGGTGCATCCGCACCTATCCGTCCTTAATGCATGCTTAATGGGTGTTTTTAGCACACCACATATTTAGTGGTTTGTGCTGTGAATCCGCATCTGTTTCGGATGCGGCCGCACAGCACAAGTGTGCTAAAACACGGCCCACCCCTGGCTCGCCATGATTGGCTCCCCAGAGCCAAGCATGGCGAGCCAGGGGGCTCCTAACTTTCAGCTCGCCCTCGACCCAGAAGCGGCGGATCGCCGCTTCTGGAGCCAGGGCGAGCTTCCCAAAAGCCGGCCCTAGCCCGCCCTAGGGGGAGCACAGCGGATCCCCTCCTTGCCTGGTCGGCGTCGCCCTGAAACTGAAAGCAGGCGCACAGGATGCGGCGCGCCTGCGTCCTGCGTGCTGCCTGATTGGCCGGCACGCAAGTCTGGGCAGCGCGCCTGCACCGAGCGGTTCCTGAGGGCAGTGGCTGCCAGACGCAGCCCCGACCACTCAGGCGGCGAGCAGGACGCAGGCACGCTGCATCCTGCGCGCCTGCTTTCAGTTCCGAGGCAACGCCAACCAGGTAAGGAGGGGAACCGCCGCGCTCCCCCCAGGGCAGGCTAGGGTGGGCTTTGGGGAGGCTCGCCCTGGCTCCAGAAGTGGCGATCCGCCGCTTCTGAGGCGAGGGCAAGCCGCGGCGGCAAGGTCCCCCGGCTCGGCAGGCTTGGCTCCGGTGAGCCAATCGTGGCGGGCCGGGGGAGGGCCGTCCGTCCCGGATCGCACAGCACCCGCCTCCAATCCGGATCAGTGCTGCTGATCTACCCCGTAAAACGGATCTACCCTGTAAAACCGGATCTACTGTGCACCCGGAGTTATTAAAACTGGTTCCCCGGGGAGCCGGTTTTAATAAATCCGGGTGCCGGAGATCCTGTTTTATTTGCCCCTGTGCGGAATCATCTTTTTACTCTATCTACAAATATCACAGAATTATGGATAGTCTTAGATGTGACACAGCACCCCAGTTAAGCAACGGTAGGTTTTCTTGCGAATTTTGACACACTTCGCTGAAAAGGTTCACCATCACTGCTCTAACCAGACTGGGTCACAGAAGAAGAGTCTTTATTACCCCGCATTTCTCACACATTTATGGGGACTCAAAGCGGCTGAAAAGCTTTCTGCTCTCCTCCCCACCCTGAGAGGTAGTTGGGGCTGTGAGAGCTCAGAAAGAGAGCTGTGACTAGCCCAAGGTCACACAACTGGCTTCACGGAGGAATTCCCAGATACGAGTCCGGTTCCCCAAACTGCCCCCATCCCGTCCTTCCTCTGCAATTCCCCACCCCATCAAGGACTCAGCGACTAAGGAACTGTGCTGGCGGAGGAAGATGGAATTGTGGAGGATTGGCTAAGGACATCGAATGCCCAGTTCTAGAGCGGCACTGCAGGAAGTCAAACGGCCACTTCCGGTCTCCCCCCTTCTAGAATCAGAAGGAGGAAGAGGGCGGAGGACCCTGTGCGTGTGGGGTAAAGGAGCTGGGCAGGATCAGGCCCGCAGGGTCAATGGAAAAGATGGCGGCTTCCTGTAGGGGTGGTGGTGCAAGGGGCGCTCGGGAGGGGGGAGGGTTGCCAGGAGCTCAATATGAGTGGGATGAGGGGGCACAAGCGGGACTCAGGGAGGACATGTATCATGAGGCATTTGGGGGAGGGGGCAAAAGGGGGATACGACCCTCCCTGCACCACCACCACCGAAGAGGAAGGGGCTCCCACAGTGTGGGATTGACGCTTGAGCCCCTTTTGCCCCTGCAAAACTGGAGAGAAAGGGAAACGTCCGTATTGCCGGGAAGGAGAGGAGGACTATGCAGATCAGGCAGAGAGAAAGAGGGAAGGGCGATGATGGGATGGCCGGTGCAGAAGTGCCTTGGGCTGTGCATGTGCAGAGATGCTCTGGAGGCATCTGCACGTTTGGTCCTTTGAGCATTTCTCTTGCAATCCCAACTCCTCCAGTTCCCCAGAGTGGGATGTGCTTTTGGACTGGCAGGAACGGAATTGCAGGGGAGACCAAACAGGTTTGAAGGGCAAAAGACGGAAGGAAAGCAAGCAGTGCTGATCATGAACAGAGAGAGCCTGTGCGGGATCTCTGCCCAAAGAGCATTAACTGGGGACAGGCATGGCCCAGAGAAGCGCAAGCAGGTCTCTCCTCCTGCCATTAGTATTTGGAAAAATGTCCTTCCAGGTCAGGGGGTGCTCAATGGGATCTAGAGAGCAACTATCATGGAAGGAGGAAGGAGGCTGGAGAAGAGTCTTTGTGAGGGAGTCACATGGAATGAGGGTCTTTCTCCTTCCTGTACCATTCCACCAAGCTCTTTCTCTCCTAGCCCTAAACCTTGTTCTGCCTTCCCTGTAAAGTCTGATGGACATTCCTGTTTTTCAGCTATGAAGCTGCCAAGGGCCCCGAGAGCTGTGTAGCAAACTCCACTTCCTTTGCCTTCAGTGGTTAAAACCAGAGAAGCACATGATGACTCAGAAGATGGACCTGGTGGTTTTGGAGTCTTTCCTGGCTGCCCTTCCACCAGAGATGCAGAACTGGGTCTGGGAATGTGGGGCTGAGAGCAGCTCCCAGGCAGTGGCCCTGGCAGAAGGCTTCCTCCTGAGCAAGGCTGAAGACACGAAGGTGAGAGTAGTGTAATCTGGTTCTTCTTAGAAATTCATCATACCATGACTGGAATTCCATTTGCAAAATAACCCCCTTTGATACATATCCAGATGCATTTGCCTTTTCCTCTGACAGGCTTCTCAGTGCCAGTATCCTGAGCCAAATTTAGATTTGAACTTATTAAATCTCAAGAAATGAGGCTCCTAAATATCAAAAGGGGCGTCCCCTCACATTTTGACTTGCCATGAGCAAAGATCTGTTGGAGAGGCCACCTTCAGAAGTACCAGTTTGGTCTTGTGGTTAGAATGCCACATTCACATCTCAAGTCACCAGGTTTGATTCCGCATGACTTCAGCTAGGGAGCCTTGGGCTAGTCACAGCTCTCTTTCTAAGCACTCACCTCACAGGGTGTCTGTTGTGGGGAGAAGAACAGAATGTTTGTCAGCCACTTTGAGTCCCCTTAAATGGGCGAGAATAGCGGGGTAAAGAAGCCAGTTCTTCTTTTTCTTCTAAAGGATTGGGGTCCTTGGGAGGGTTTTCTCTGTAATGGCCCCCAGTTTGGGTCATGGAATGTCCTCCCTCTGGATGTGCATCCAACACCATTTCTGAATAGACACATTTGTGTGTTAAAGACAAATAATAGTAAATGTTATTGCAGGTCGAGTTGTGGACAGAAGGAGTCAACGATGTTCCTGATGCTGAGAAGGCATCCCTGGAACCCCCCCAGAGACGGCTGCACAGGAAGAGTGTGCAGGAGTTTGATGGGGAAATTGCTTGCCTGGGTAAGGAATTCCTCAGGATGAAAGAATTCATCGGGCTGAGGCACCCTGCATGTGCTGTGTTGTTCCCAGGTCATGTAGAAACGAACACAATAGAAAGTCTAAAATTTCTATCCCGCAGAATGCAGGAGGTCTCAGGGTGGGTAACAATATTATACTAATCTTAGACCAGCCCCCTGCCCTCAGGGTTACAATCTCTTCTAAAGAGATACCTCAGTTGAGGCTGGAGTCCTGGAAGGGCTATGAATGGCCACTGTTCAAACGCTCTAGGTTGCTTTTGTGTAAAACTGGTAAAGGTGTGGAGGACAATTTTGTGCTGCACACCTGAACAACCATTAGGGAACTTCTGGGAAGGCAGGGAATGCTTCAAAGGTCAGACACTCTTCAGCAGAACTTCCCTAATCATGCAATACCAGCTGTAGTGCAAATAGGCCCCAGGAGAACTACAGGTCCAAGTTACAAGGACTTTAGATTCTACCTGTAATTCGAAATTTGATTGTATAAAGCTTTTGGGGCTTTTATATTGATATGTTTTCATACAGAAGAATTCCTAATCATAGGTCATATAGATAAATTACTGTTCTACAGCTGGACCTTCATGGAGATCTGGTTGCTGATGGGATCTGTCAATCCCATCTAATCTTTGGTATTTTTCACAGGCAAAGCAAAGAATCATCCAATTTGTGGTGGGGTAGAAATGGATGCTGAGCGACCCCTGGATCAGGTAGGAGAAAAGTATTTCTGCCTGAGGGTCTCTAAGCCCTGCACATTCCCCTGATTCTCACCATCTCTGTGCTTTTCATGGGCTTGGTCCAGGTTTCTCACTAGAGATGTTTTGAAGGCAACTGAACGAGATTTTCCTCACTGAGAACCATCTCCACATTCTTCCCTTTGACTCTGAGAACCTGGAAATTTTAAGGGTAAATTATTTTCTTTTCTCTCTCAGGTCCCAGTGACATTTGAGGATGTGGCTGTACATTTCATGGAGGAGGAGTGGGTGTTGCTGGATTCGGCCCAGAGGGCTTTGCACAGGGAAGTCATGGAAGAGAATTTTGCAAATCTGGCCTTTGTGTGTAAGTCTTTCTATGCTTGGATTAACGGGAATAACGCTGTTGCTTTTTCTCTTGGCCTTTTGTCCCATTCTTTGCACTGTGCTTGCTGAGCAGAAATGTCAGTTCTCGGGGATGAAACCTGGGTCAACAGATTTCCAAAGGAGGCATAGCTGATGTGTGTAACTTGGGGGTACTCTTGGACTCTGCGCTGGGCACCCGTGAGAGCGCGGGAGAGGGCCTTCTTAGTAGTGGCCCCCAGGCTATGGGATGGTCTCCCAATGGAGGTGCGTCAGGCCCCTTATCTGTTTTCACCCAGGCCTTTGGTTAAATGCTGCTTAAGTTTCCCCCACTGCAAACACTACTGTTTTAACTGTTTTTGCATCGCTTTTATCATGATGGTTTTTAAATGTTGTATTGATTATTATTGTTTTGATATAGTTTTAACATCTTCGATTTTAAAGGTTGTTAGCCACCCGGAAACCCTCGGGTACAGGGTGGGATATAAATATACATACATACGTACATACGTACGTACATACATACATACATACATAAATGTGATTAGAGGGCTCATGAATGTTGGAGCAGAACGGTGCTCAAGACTTTCCTCCTTTAAGACCAATTGGACACGAGAAATACGCCCTTAGCCTATGGCTGTGAGTGGCTTTAGCCTGCCCTAACCACTGCCCTACCCACACGTTCTGTTCCACAAGTCATCCTTGGAAATCCTTCAGTAGGTTACTGTCTCCCAAGAAACATGTGAAGAAAGAGGTTTAAATGCTCTGTGCGAGACTGACTAGCAATTGAAATGGGAGAACACAAACAAGTCCCTTTCATTGTATATATTAACCGAAGTATAATCAGAAAATAAAAGAAGTAAAGTTTGTACATCATTATAAATCTATGGTGAGGTCATATTTTTTCTATCATACAACACTAGAAACAGGAGTCATTCTGTGAAGTTGATGGTTAGGAGAGTCAGATCAGGCAAGGGGAAGTATTCAAGGAGGGCAGGTGTATCAATGGCTACTAGAATGGATGCACAGATACATCTTCCAGACTGGGGAGACAGGCAGGATGCTTCCAAAGGCCACATGCTGGGATTGGGGAATAGGTGACGGTTTTGTGCTTGTCTTCTGCTTGAGATGCCCATAAGCAATTGATGAGCCACCACATGGGAGGGGATGCTGAACTAAATGGGCTGTGGCTGATCCAGCAGAGCTCCTCTTAGGTTCTTAAGTTGAAGAGATGCAGAGCTCAACAAAGCTTCTTTCAAGTAAAAGAGGAACCTTCAGAAATATTAAAGGCTGTTAAATAGCAAATAATAGCGTTTGTTGTAAATCGCCTTGAGCAAATTTTACGTTTGGAAAGGCAGTATATAAATAAAAATGGAATGGAATAAACATAATTTAAGACATTCATCCTCATCATAACATTGCCCAATAGAATATTACTGAACAGTGCCATCCAAAATATCTTTAACGGACTATTAATCAGAATAATCTGATCTTTCATTTGAAGAATTATCATGTTAAGCCAAATCCTGAGAAGCTGATAATCAAGAGCCAATTTCCTCTTCTGGGTAGAGCGCCTGACTCTTTTCTGCTAGTCTCTTGGTTCAAGTCCACGCTCCTTCATGAAGCCACCTGGGTGACCTTCGGCTAGTCACAATTTTCTTTCTGAGCTCTCACAGCCCAACCTACATCTCAGGGTATCTGTTGTGTGGAGAACAAAAGGGTTTATCAGCCATTTTGAGTCCTTTTAAATGGGTGGGAAAGATAGGGTATAAAAGCCAACCCTCCTCTTCTCCTTTTTTCCTTCTTTTCCTTGGTCTAGTGGTTAGGGAGCCAGACACTTATCTGGGAATATCAGGTTCAATTCCTCCCTCCCCCAAAAAGCAGCTGGGTGACCTTGGGCTAGTCACAGCTCTCCTCTGAGCTTTCACAGCCCCACCTACCGCACGGGGTGTTCTGTTATGAGGAGAAGAAGAGAAGGTTTGTCACCCACCATAAATGGGTGAGATGAGGGGAGGTAGAAAAGTCAACTCTTCTTCTTCCCTTTCTCTATTTTGAGGTGGGAGGCTTCAGAATATGTGTTCCAAACTACAAAGTTTAATTGTTTTCCCAGAGCAAGGGGTGACAGAGTGTCCACCCTGATTAGCACGTAGGCAACAGGCGAAATCTAATTTCTCTAGCTCTAAAGAGCTTGGATTCAGCCTCTGTGTTCAGGGGCATGTTGGCAGACAATGTAAAGCGGAAAGGGTCAGGTTTGCCCTCACTGTTTTTTCTTCCTTTCATATGTTTCCCATACAGATTATGGGCAGGAGTGTAAAAATAACCGCAAGCTATCCAGGTTGTTGTTAGAAAGAAACCCGTATGAAGAAAAGGAGATATTCCAGAAGAAACACAAATTACAGAGAAACAACAAAAGTGAGTGCAAGTATGGGGAGAAGGCATCCACAGTACCTCCAAAAGGCGACGGTACCTGTGAGCTCCCCGTTACAGAATATGACAAAAGAATAAACATGAAGCAAGATCCTGGCATGAAGAAATTTCTCAAAGTCAAGCCAAAATTGACGAAAGGCAGTGGAAGCCTCACAGGTCATGTGTGTCAAGCTGACTTCAGATGCTCTGATGATCTCAATTTACATCAAATAATTCACAAAGGAGAGAAAACTCAAAAATATATAATGTGTGAGAGGAGCTTCAGTCAGTTTTCAAGCCATGTTTCTCATCAAAGAAGTAGCACAGGAGGGAAACCATATGAATGCAAGGAGTGTGGAAAGGGCTTCAACTCAAAATCAGATCTTACCAAACATTTCAGGGCTCACACAGGAGAGAAACCATATGAATGTAAGGAATGCGGAAAAAGCTTCAGTCGATCAGCAGATCTTGCTCTACATTTAAGGTCTCACACAGGAGAGAAACCATATGAATGTAAGGAGTGTGGAAAGAGCTTCAGTCAATCAACAAATCTTAATAAACATTTCAGGACTCACACAGGAGAAAAACCATATGAATGTAAGGAGTGTGGAAAGAGATTCAGCACAAAATCAGATCTTACCAAACATTTCAGGGCTCATACAGGAGAGAAACCATATGAATGTAAGGAATGTGGAAAGAGATTTATCACAAAATCGGAGCTTATGTCACATTCCAGGACTCACACTGGGGAGAAACCATACAAATGTCAGGAGTGTGGAAAAAGCTTCAGCCAGTCATCAAATCTTAATATACATATCAGGGTCCACACAGGAGAGAAACCATATCAATGTAAGGAGTGCGGGAAAAGCTTCAGTCGATCATCAAATTTTACTACGCATTTCAGGTCACACACAGGAGAGAAACCATATGAATGTAAGGAGTGTGGAAAGGGCTTCATCTCAAAATCACAGCTTACTTCACATTCCAGGACTCACACAGGGGAGAAACCATACAAATGTCACGTGTGTGGAAAAAGCTTCAGCCAGTCAACAAATCTTAATATACATTTCAGGGTCCACACAGGAGATAAACCATATGAATGTAAGGAGTGTGGAAAGAGCTTCTGTTATTCAGTAAATCTTTTTAGACATTTCAGGGCTCATACAGGAGAGAAACCATATAAATGTAAGGAATGTGGAAAGAGCTTCAGCTGGAAATCAGTGCTTACTTCACATGTCAGAACTCACACAGTAGAGAAACCACATGAATGGAAAGACTGTGGAAAGTGTTTTAGTCAATCATCAGTGCTTACTGTGCAATTCAGGTCTCACACAGGAGAGAAGCCATATAAATGTAAGGAGTGCGGAAAAAGTTTCAGTCGATCATCAAATCTTACTACGCATTTCAGGTCACACACTGGAGAGAAACCATATGAATGTAAGGAGTGTGGAAAGGGCTTAATCTCAAAATCGGAGCTTACTTCACATTCCAGAACTCACACAGGAGAGAAACCATACAAATGTCAGGAGTGTGGAAAGAGCTTCAGCCAGTCATCAAATCTTAATGTACATTTCAGGGTCCACACAGGAGAGAAACCATATGAATGTAAGGAGTGTGGAAAGGGCTTCAGCACTAGTTCATATCTTACTGCACATTTCAGGACCCATACAGGAGAGAAGCCATATAAATGTAAGGAATGTGGAAAAAGCTTCAGTCGATCAGCATATCTTACTCCACATTTAAGGTCTCACACAGGAGAGAAACCATATGAATGTAAAGAGTGTGGAAAGGGCTTCAGGTCAAAATCACTTCTTACCAAACATTGCAGGGCTCACACGGGAGAGAAACCACATGAATGAAAGGAATGTGGAAAGGACTTCAGCCGGAAATCAGACCTTACTTCACATGTCTGGACTCACACAGGAGAGAAACCATATGGATGTAAGGAGTGTGGAAAGGGCTTCAGTTAATTATCAGATCTTACTAAACATTTCAGGACTCACGTTGGAGAGAAACCATAGAACTATCAGGAGTGTGGAAAGGCGTTCAGCTGCAAATCGTATCTTATTGCCAACTTCGGGACTCACACTAGAGGGAGACCATAGAACTGTCAGGAGTGTGCAGTGTCCTTCAGAACATCATCATAATTATCTATCATTTAGTCTCTTTGCCCCCAAACCCTCTTCTTTCTCTGAGCCATGGGAGAACCAGGAGACACTCACAGGCAATACTGCTTTCTAAGTGTTTTGCTAATGTGATCATTAGCATTGTGGCATATTTTATATGCAACATGGCTTGGGTACTCATATGAAAAAGCAAAAGTTAATTTGAACTTTTAAAATATATTTAGGAAGGCGGTAAAGATGTACCTCTTTGCTGAGACGACTATATTTCCCCCCCTTCCCCAATCACAGGTACAGCGAAAATATGGAGTGTACTGTTTTAAAATTGTTGAATTTTTAAAGTGTTTTAATCTGTATTCCGTTTTTAATGTGTATCTTGTTTTAATGCCCATCTGTTGATCAATCTACTGTTACCCGCCCAGAGACCTTAGGGTATGGGGCGGAATAGAAATGTAAACAAACAAACAAACAAGCAAATAAATAAATAAAATCATTTGTGAGGAATGCTGTATATAAGACCTGGCTGAAATATAAAAAGAACTTATACAGGAAAATACCTCTATGGGTGTCTCCACGTGAAGGATTATGAAAAGAACTTGGAGAAAGAGGAATCTGATTTAAATAGAAAGATTTGTTGCATAGAAATGAAATGAATAATGAATTTGAATAAAAAACAAGAAAACAGTTAAACCAAGAAGGTACATACAGTGGTTTACATATGTACGTATTGATATATATAGAAGAGGTAAAGATAGGTTAAATTTTGAGTGGGAAAATCAGTTTGTGAACAACTAAAAAAGGCAGAAAGAAATAATTGGTATTCTATACAAACTGTTATTGCACATGGAAATGGAACAAAGAATGTATGATTATGTTGGCAAGGAATTTTGGATACAATGTACAAATGGATCAATGGGAGATGCTTTGGACAAAAAACATACAATTTACTACCTGTATGGTATTATAGGATGATGTATAGATGGTATGTAACACCACACAGATTAGCAAAAATATATCATGATGTGTCAAATACATGCTGGAAATGTAAAAAGACCGAAGGAACTTTTTATCGTATGTGGTGGACTTGTGAAAAAGCAAAAAGATATTGGGCACAAATACATAGTATGATGAGACAGATCCTAAAGATATGTATTCCTTTTAGACCAGAAATGGTTTTGTTAGGAATATTAGATGAAAGTTAAAATAAAATGAATTCTTTGGTTTTATGTATTACAACTGCAACAAGATTGTTATATGCACGACGATGGAAAGAGATTGAAATCCCCATGGTGGAAGAATTGTTAATTAAATGGATTGAGCTGGGTGTGGGGGGGAGTGAGAAATGGACAAATTAACAAATTTTATAAAAGAAAGTAAGATACGGTTGTAAATTACTGGAACCCCTTTATCGACTATCTACAACAAACTGGTGTAATCACGGATGGATTTGATTGTTAACCACAATCTTCGCAGACCAGAAAAAGGCAACACTGATGGGAGCAAAAGAAGAAGAGATACCATAAAGAGATCTGAAAAAATAGAGGAAGTCATCAATAAGAACAAATAAAAAATGTAACAGTAATCTATGATATTATTGTATGAAAAGATGAAGCTATAAAGTTGTTCAAAAATTCTAATAAAAAGTATTTTTTAAAAAAGATATAAATGCTTAAAATGTGCCCAGATTTCTCTGTCACATCCTGTGTTGCAAATTTACATATGAGAAGACAGGCCAAGGAAGAAGGATAATCCCCTCACCTCTTACTTTGGATGCTGTCTGGAGAATTCTATGCCAAACAAAGAGATCTCTGGCCGCAGAGATCAGTCTTTGCTTACAGTAACTCTTTGGGAAGATCTTTACATAGGATGCTGAAAAGATTAACTTATTGGACCGGGAGCTATTTTTCCAATTTCATGAGATCGTTACCTGCAGGGGAAGCCAAACCATTGAGAATCTTCCATCTTACATTTTGCCTCCTTCCTGCCATTTCCAAACCTCTCCCTGCTCCATTCACCTGATTGGAGCCTTCATATTTGCTGCCCCCAAACCCCATAGGTTCCTTCCTTCCTTCCTTCCTTCCTTCCTTCCTTCCTTCCTTCCTTCCTTCCTTCCTTCCTTCCTTCCTTCCTTCGGTTGGACTTGTTGAGAAGTCTTCTTGCCCAGCCATTTAGCAGAACACAGAATCTGTCTAGCCAGTTATGAACTGATCTCCCTTTTTCCCACCACCATCCCCTCATCACCACATGACCTACAGCCACGTGTTGTCTGATCCTGCTCTGAAGAAGGTGAGAGTCAGTTACACTAGAACAGGGTATCCATAAAGTAGATTCCTTTCTTCCCTTTTCTATATCTAGATTTATTTATTTATTTATATTTATATTCCGCCCCATACCCGAAGGTCTCTGGGCGGGTTACAATCTTAAAACCGCAGATAAAACAGAATATACATTAAAACACTTTAAAAATTCAACAACACTAAAACAATACACATTATGTTTAAAATAATGGTGTCTGTCCTGAGTGGGAAATGTAATCAGCTCAGCCAAAGGCCAGAGAAAAGAGGTGTGTCTTCACTGCCCCTCTACACACATATAAGGAAGGGGCAAGACACACCTCGAGCGGGAGGCTATTCAATAGTCTAGGGGCCATCACAGAAAAGGCTCTTTCCTGGGTACCCACCAGCCTTACTACTGAAGGTGGTGGGACAACCAGGAGAGCCTCACCACTAGATCTTAAGGCACGGGCAGGTCGATATGGGAGAAGGCGTTCCTTTAGATATTTGGGGCCCAAGTAATTTAGGGCCTTGTAAGTCAGAGTCAAAACCTTGAATTGGGCTCGGTAGTGAATTGGCAGCCAGTGCAATTCTTTTAAAACTGGCGTGATGTGCCTCCAGCTAGATGTTCCAGTCAGCACTCTAGCGGCTGCGTTTTGCTCTAGCTGCAAGTTCAGAACCATCTTCAAGGGCAGCCCCATGTAGAGTGCATTACAATAGTCCAATCTAGAGGTTACCAGAGCATGGATAACTGTGGCCAAGTCATCTCTATCCAGAAGAGGCTTCAGTTGATGAACTAGCCATAGTTGGGAGTAGGCACAGCCTCCACCTGAGCTTCAAGTGTTAGCGCAGAGTCCAGGAGTACCCCCAAGTTACGCACCTGTCCCTTCCAGGGCATTGCAACCCCATCAAGGACAGGGTATCTCCCAACTACCCGGACCCAAGACCCTCTGACACACAGCACCTCTGTCTTATCTGGATTCAGCTTCAATGTATTCACCCTCATCCAGCCCATTACCGCCTCCAGACACCTGTCAAGCACTTCAACCGCCTCTCCTGATTCAGATGGTACAGAGACACAGAGCTGGCTATCATCTGCATACTGATGACACCTCACTCCAAATCTCTGAATGACCTCTCCCAACGGCTTCATATAGATGTTAAATAGCATGGGAGATAAGATTGAACCCTGAGGAACTCCACAAGTGAGTTCCCAGGGTGTCAAATCAGTGTCTCCCACAGCCACTATCTGGGAACTGTTCTGGAGATAGGAGCAGAACCAGGGCCAAGCATTGCCTCCAACTCCTAAACTCCGTAGTCTATCCAAAAGGATACCATGGTCAGTGGTATCAAAAGCCGCTGAGAGGTCCAGGAGAACCAACAGGGGAGCGTTCCCTCTGTCTCTCTCCCGGATAAGGTCATCAACCAGGGCGACCAAGGCGGTTTCCGTGCCATAACCAGGTCTGAAGCCAGATTGAAATGGGTCTAAATAATCAGCTTCTTCCAAGCATGCTTGCAGTTGAACAGCGACAGCCCTCTCCAGAACCTTGCCTAAGAAAGGTATGTTAGCCACCAGGCGATAGTTGTTTAGATCTTCCGGATCCATGGAGGCCCTCTTTAGGAGGAGGTGCACCACAGCCTGTTTCAGGGCCAGTGGAACCACCCACTCCCTCAAAGAGGCATTCACTACCTCCTGGATCCACCCGGTCATATCTTGTCGGCTAGTCTTTCTCAGCCATGAGGAGCAGGGATCCAGATTCAATTGTTCAGCACATCTTATTTCACAAGTCAGGATTCACGCAAGTGGGAAAACATAGGAATGTAAGGAGCACGGAAAGAGCTTCTTTTGATGATCACAAGTGACTAAACATCACAAAATCCACTCAGGGGAGAAACTGTCAATGCAAAGATTGGAAGAAATGACATCACTTACAGAATGCTTAAGAAATGTCAGAGAATCCCGATGTGCCTAAACCAGATGGTGTTTGCTAACTGTGTTGTTCATATATAGTTTTCTTTTGGGATGTCTTTGTAAGAGGGCTTCTGTTGATGGATTTTTAAAAGTGGGTGGTGGTCTTGAATTCTGAGTGGGCCTGTTTGGGCATTTACCCTCAGTGTTCCAAGAATGGAAATGCGACAACTTAAACCACAGTATAACTAAGTTTTTGATAGGACTGGTGCCTGATACAAAAGCACAACATTTGCTGCTAAGGTTTAGGAAACAATACATATAAAAGTATGTTAATATAAAAGTCCAAAACCTTTTCCACAATCACATATCTTGGATCAGTTGTCCATTCTGTGTATTTTAGATGGACTCAGATTAGATTCTTTTTTAGAGAGAGACAAAGGGCAAAAAGTCATGAATGATGTCCAAGATGATCAGCCATAGAATCTGTGTGGCTTTCACACAAATATTAAGGCCTTTCTGAAGTCAGGAGGAAGTCTGGAATCTGACACTTTTTATGGAATCTAGTTAAGGATGCAATAGACTTCACTGTAAATCTGGATTTTTTGTGACACAAGGCAAACTCCTCCATTTGGTGCCATGGTGGTAGACCATGCCAGTTCAAAATTACCTTGGTTTGAATGGAGAGAAGTTCCCAATGCAAGTCAAGGGAGGAAAGGAAAAAGCATCTAAAGAGGCACAGCACAGGGAGGCGATGCCAGAAGACGCTAAGCCCATGTCTGAAACCTCCACCACACCAATGTCAGCCAAGATACCCTCATTCAAAGCCTTTTACGGACTGCAATGCAGAACACATAGAGGCCTGGCCATATGCCACACGCATGGAGGCAGAATCACCATGCAAGGCCCAGAGTTAGGAATGAAGAAGAAGAGTTGGCTTTTCTGCCTCGCTTTGCTTACCCATTTAAGGGCACTCAAGCGAACGGGCAAAGCTTCTGTTCTTCTCCCCACCACAGAACACGCTGTGAGGTAGGTAGGGCTGGGAGAGCTCAGAGCTGTGACTAGCCCAAGGTCACCTAGCTAACTTTGTGGTGGAGCGCAGACTCGGCCCTGGAGACTACAAGTTCAGAGAACAACCCTCTACCCAAACTGGGTCAGAGAGGAAGAGTTGCCTTCATTACCTCGCATTTCTCACACATTTGTGGGTGCTCAAAGGGGCTGGAAAGCTTTCTAGGCTTCTCCCCCCCCCTCCCGAGAGGTAGTTTGGGCCGTGGGAGGTCACAAAGAGGCTGTAACTAGCCCAGGGTTTACGGAGGAATTCCCAGGTACGAGTCCGTCTCCCCAACCACTAGGCCGAACTGGCTCCCATCCTGCCCCTCCTCTGCAATTCCCCATCCCAGCAAGGACTAAAGAACGACCGGAGCAGGAAGAGGGGATAGTGGAGGAGAGGCTGAGGACAGCGAGTTGCCAGTGCTAGAGCGGCGCTGCAGGAAGTCAAACGGCCACTTCCTGCATCAGTCTCCGCCCCTTCTAGGCTCAGGAGGAGGAAGAGGAAGGAGGACCTGTGCCCCCCACCATGGAAAGGACTGAGTGTGCCGTGAGGGGTGAAGGAGCTGGGGCAGGACCGGGCCCGCGGGGTAAATGGGGAAGATGGCGGCTTTCCCGGGGGAGGCGCAAGGGGGCGCTAGGGAGGGGGGTTGCAGTGTGCCGAGGTGGGAGGAGGGGCAAAAGGGGGAGTTCGGGGGTATTTGGGGGAGGGCGCAAAAGGAGGATAAGGCCCTCCCTGCGCCCCCCCCCCCGAAGAGGAAGGGGCCTCCACGGTGTGGGATTAACTCTTAAGCCCCTTTTACCCGAGTAAAACTGGAGAGAAAAAAGTAACGTCAGTATTGCTGAGAAGGAGAGGACTATGCAAATGAAGCAGAGAGAAAGGAAGAAGGGGATTATGGGATGGCCGGGGAGCAGAGTGCCTTGGGCTGTGCATGTGCAGAGATGCTCTGCAGGCATCTGCACGTTTTGGTCCTTTGAGCATTTCTGTTGCAATCCCAACTCCTCCAGTTCCCCAGAGTGGGATCGGCTTTTGGACTGGCAGGAATGGAATTGCAGGGGAGACAAAACATGTTTGAAGGGCAAAAGAAGGAAGGAAAGCAAGCAGTGGTGATCATGAACAGAGAGAGCCTGTGTGGGATCTCTGCCCAAAAAGCATTAACTGGGGAAAGGGATGGCCCAGAGAAGCGGAAGCAGGTCTCTCCTCCTGCCAGTAGTATTTGGAAAAATGTCCTTCCAGGTCAGGGGGGGCTCAATGGGATCTGGAGAGCAACTATCATGGAAGGAGGAAGGAGGCTGGCGAAGAGTCTTTGTGAGGGAGTCACATGGAATGAGGGTCTTTCTCCTTCCTGGTCCCTTCCACCAAGCTCTTTCTCTCCTAGCCCTAAACCTTGTTCTGCCTTCTCTGCAGGGAGAAGCCCAGGCTGGATCCACGCTCCAGGGCCTGCCCTTGCGTGTACAATACCTTCCAGTCTCCATCAGTGGCTAAAAGTGGGAAAGCACACGAAGACCCAGATGCTGGACCTGGTGGTCTTGGAGTCATTCCTGGCTGCCCTTCCACCAGAGATGCAAAACTGGGTCCGGGAATGTGGGGCTGAGGCCATCTCCCAGGCGGTGGCTCTGACAGAAGGCTTCCTGCTGAGTAAGGCTGAAGACACGAAGAAGGTGAGGGGATTTTAATCTGGTTCTTCTTAGGAATTCATTGGACCATGACTGCAGTTCTCTTTGCAAAATCATCTCCTTTGATGTGTATCCTGATGCATTTGCCTTCCCCTCTGACAGGCTTCTAACTGCCAATATCCTGCTGAGCCAAATTTAGATTTGAATTGACTAGATCTTAAGAAATGAGGCTCCTAAATATCAAAAGGGGTGCCCCTTCACATTTTGACCTGCCATGGGCAAAGATCTGTTGGAGGGGCCTCTTCAGAAGTATCAGTCTGGCCTTGCGGTTAGAATGCCAGATTAGCATCTTAAATCAGCTGGGTGGCCTTAGGCTTGTCACAGCCCACTTTCTAAGCACTCACCTCACAGATGGTTTAGTGTGTGGAGACGAACAGAAGGTTTGTCAGCTGCTTTGAGTCTCCTTAAATGGGTGAGAATAGCGGGGTACAAAAGCCAGCTCTTCTTTTTCTTCTAATGGATTGTGGACCTTGCTAGTTCTTTCTCTGTGATGGCCCCCAAGTTGGGTCATGGAATGGCCTCCCTCTGTATGTGCAGCAAACAACATTTCTGAATAGACGCATTTGTGTGTTAAAGTCAAATAACAGTAAATATTATTGCAGGTCAAGGTGTTGACAGAAGGGGTCAGTGATGTTCCTGAGGCAGTGAAGGCATCCCTGGATCCCCAACAGAGAGGGGTGTGTTGGACGAGTGTGCAGGAGTTTGATGGGGAAATTGCTTGCCTGGGTAAGAAATGCCTCAGGATGAAAGAATTCATGGTGCTGAGACGCCCTGTATGTGCTGTGTTCCCAGTTCATTTAGAGAAAAAACACAATAGAAAGCCTAAAATTTCCCATAACACAATATTTATTCTTTATGATTTGTTTTTCTAACCCACTGAAAAGCCAAAGGTCTCAGGGCTGGTAACAATATCATATGAATCTTAGACAGGTCCCTGGCCTTAGGGTTACAGTCTACAGAGACATCTCAGGTGACGCTGGAGCACTGGAAGAGGTGCGAATGCTGAAGCCAGGGCTCTCCAAATAGCTTTTGGGTAACATTGTTAAAGGTGTGGAGGAAGATCAACAATTAGGGAACTTCTAGGAAGGCAGGGCAGGCCTGGAGACTGTAAGTGCCTCTTCGAAGTTCGGATAGTCTTCCGCAGAAGTTCCCTAATCCTGCAGAACCGACTGTAGTGCAAATAGGCCTCAGGTCAAAGTTACAAGGACTTTAGATTCTATCTGTAATCTTAAATTTGATTGTATGAAGCTTTCTGGACTTTTATATTGATAGGCTTTCATACCGAAGGATTCCTAAGCCCAGGTCATTTAGATCATTACTGTTCTAGAGTCTGACCTTCATAGACACCTGGTAACTGATGGGATCATTCCGTCCCGTCTAATCTTCGGTATTTCTCACAGGCAAAGCAAAGAGTCGTTCAATTTGTGGTGGAGCAGAAACGGATGCTGAGCGACCCCTGGATCAGGTAGGAGAAAAACATTTCTGCGTGACGGTCTGTAAGCCCTGCACATTCCCCTGATGCTCACCATCTCTGTGCTTTTCATGGGCTTTGTCCAGGTTTCTCACTACGGATGTTTTGAAGGCAACTGAGCGAGTTTTTCCTCACTGAGAAAAATCGCCAAGCTCTTGTCTTTGAATCTGAGATCCTGGATATTTTGACAGCTCTGAAGGGTAAATTATTTTTCTTTCTCTTTCAGTCCCAAGTGTCACTTGAGGATGTGGCTGTACATTTCATGGAGGACGAATGGGTGTTACTGGATCCAGCCCAGAGGGCTTTGCACAGGGAAGTCATGGAAGAGAATTTTTCAAATCTGGCCTTTGTGTGTAAGTCTCTCTTTGGCAGAATTAACAGTTATGCTGAGGACAGGAATAACGCTGTTGCTTTTTCTCTTGGCATTTCTTCCCATTCTTTGCACTGTGCTTGCTGAGCAGAAATGTCAGTTCTCGGGAATTAATCCTGGGTGAACAGATTTCCAGAGGAAGCCTAGCAGATGCAATTATAGGGCTAGTGAATGTTGGAGAAGAACAGTGGACTTTTCTCCTTTAAGACCAATTGCACACGAGAAATATGCCATTAAACTATGGATGTTAGTGGCTTTAGCTTGCCCTAACCACTGTCTTACCCAGACATGCTGTCACACAATTCATCCTTCGAAACCCTTTGGAAGGTTACTGTCTCCCAAGAAACATGTCAAGAAAAACGTTTAAATACTCTATGTAGTGATTGACCGGGAACTGAAATGAGAGAATGCAAACAGATCCCCCTAACTGTATATATTATCAAAGTATAATCAGAAAATAAAAGAAGTCAAGTTTGTAAATCCTCATGCATCGATGGTGAGGTTGTATTTGGAATATTAAGTTGTGGAACTGGAAAAGTTACAGAAAAGGGCAGCAAGGATTATTAAGTGGCTGGAACATCTCCCTTCTGTAATCAAAATGTAATGTCTATGCCTCATCAGCATTATGGAATAGACCGGGTAGATAGAAAAAAATATTATCTCCAGGGGTCATTCTATGAAGCTGATGGCTAGGAGAGTCAGATCAGGCAAGGGGAAGTATTTCTTCACCCCAGAGGGTCATCAGCCTGTGGACTTCACTGTGAGAACGAGCAGTAAAAGCAACCAATCTTGATAGGTTTAAGGATTAGATAAATTCAAGGAGGACACGTGTCTCAATGGCTACTAGAATGGATGCCCAGATACATCCTTAAGAACTGTGGGGAGATGGGCAGGATGCTTCCAAAGGCCACATGTTGGGATTTGGGAATAGGTGAAGCATTTGTGCTGGTCTTCTGCTTGTAAAAGAGAAACTTTCATGAATATTAAATTCTGTTAAATAACAAGGTGGGCATAAGACATAAATATAAAATATCTTCACCATAACATTGCCCAATAGAATATTACTGAACAGTACCTTCCAATATATTTTTAATGGACTAACAATCAGAATCATCTGATCATTCATTTTAACAATTGTGTTCAGCCAAATCCTCAGAAGTTGATAATCAAGAGCCAATTTGGTCTTGTGGGTAGAGCAACTGAATCTTATTTAGTAGTCCCTCGGTTCAAGTCCACACTCCTTCATGAAGCCAGCTGGGTGACCTTGGACTAGTCACAGCTCTCTTTATGAACTCTAACAGCCCAACCTACATCTCAGGGTGTCTGTTGTGTGGAGAACAAAAGTTCTGTAAGCAGTTTTGAGTCCTTTTAAATGGGTGAGAAAAGTGCGGTATAAAAGCCAACCTTCTCTTCCTCCTTTCTCCTTCTTCTCCTTCGTCTAATGGTTAAGGAGCTGGAATCTTATCTGGAAATACCAGGGTCAATTCTGCCCCCCGACCCCAAGCCAGCTGGGAGACCTTGGATTAGGCACAGCTCTCTTCTGAGCTCTCACAACCTCACCTACCTCATGGGGTGTTCTGTTGTGGGGAGAAGAAGAGAAGGTTTGTCCCCCACCTTAAATGGGTGAGATGAGGGGAGATAGAAAAATCAACTCTTCTTCTTCCCTTTCTCCATTTTGAGGTGGTAGGCTTCAGAATATATGTTCCAAACTACAAAGTTTAATTGTTTTCCCAGAGCAAGGGGTGACAAAGTGTCCACCCTGATTAGCACGCAGGCAACAGGCGAAATCTAATTTCTCTAGCTCTAACGAGCTTGGATTCAGGCTCTCTGTTCAGGGCCAAGTTTGCAGACATTGAAAAGCGAAAAGGGTCAGGTTTACCCTCACTGGTTTTTCTTCCTTTCATGTTTTTCCCATACAGATTATGGGCAGGAGTGTAAAAATAACTCCAAGTTACCCAGGTTGTCCTTAGAAAGAAATCCGTATGAAGAAAAGAAGGAGATATTCCAAAAGAAACACAAGTTACAAAGAAACAACAAAAGTCAGTGCAAGTATGGGGAGAAGGCATCCACAGTATCTCCAAAAGGCGACGGTACCTGTGAGCTCCCCGTTACAGAAGATGAAAAAAGAATAAACATGAAGCAAGATCCTGACATGGGGAAACTTCTCGAAGTCATGCCAAAATTGACAAAAGGCAGTGGAAGCCTCACAGGTCATGTGTGTCAAGCTGATCTCAATTTACATCAAATAATTCACAAAGGAGAGAAAATTCAAGAATACATAAAGTGCGAGAGGAGATTCAGTCATTGTTCAAGCCTTGTTTCTCCTCAAAGAAGTAGCACAGGAGGGAAACCATATGAATGCAAAGAGTGTGGAAAGAAATTCAGCACAAAATCAGAGCTTATTTCACATTCCAGAACTCACACAGGGGAGAAACCATACAAATGTCAGGAGTGTGGAAAAAGCTTCAGCCAGTCAACAACTCGTAATATACATACCAGGGTCCACACAGGAGAGAAACCATATGAATGTAAGGAGTGCGGGAAAAGGTTCAGTCGATCATCACGTTTTACTATGCATTTCTGGTCACACACAGGAGAGAAACCATATGAATGTAAGGAGTGTGGAAAGGGCTTAATTTCAAAATCAGATCTTACTGCGCATTCCAGAACTCACACAGGAGAGAAACCATACAAATGTCAGGAGTGTGGAAAGAGCTTCAGCCAGTCATCACATCTTAATGTACATTTCAGGATCCACACAGGAGAGAAACCATATGAATGTAAGGAGTGTGGAAGGCGCTTCAGCTCTAGTTCATATCTTACTGCACATTTCAGGACCCACACAGGAGAGAAGCCATATAAATGTAAGGAATGCGGAAAAAGCTTCAGTCAGTCAGCACATCTTATTCCACATTTAAGGTCTCACACAGGAGAAAAACCATATGAATGTAAGGAATGTGGAAAGGGCTTCAGCACTAGCTCATATCTTACTGCACATTTGAGGACCCACACAGGAGAGAAGCCATGTAAATGTAAGGAATGCGGAAAAAGCTTCAGTCGATCAGCAGATCTTGCTCTACATTTAAGGTCTCACACAGGAGAAAAACCATATGAATGCAAGGAGTGTGGAAAGGGCTTCAACTCTGAATCACATCTTACCAAACATTTCAGGGCTCACACAGGAGAGAAACCATATGAATGTAAGGAGTGTGGAAAGAGCTTCAGTCAATCAACAAATCTAACCAAACATTTCAAGACTCACACAGGAGAGAAACCATATGAATGCAAGGAGTGTGGAAAGAGATTCAGCTCAAATTCATATCTTACCAAACATTTCAGGGCTCACACAGGAGAGAAACCATATGAATGTAAGGAATGTGGAAGGAGATTCAGCTCAAATTCATATCTTACCAATCATTCTAGGACTCACACAGGGGAGAAACCATACATATGTCAGGAGTGTGGAAAAAGCTTCAGCCAGTCATCACATCTTAATGTACATTTCAGGATCCACACAGGAGAGAAACCATATGAATGTCAGGAGTGCAGGAAAAGCTTCAATCGATCAACAAATCTGACCAAACATTTCAGGACTCACACAGGAGAGAAACCATATGAGTGTAAGGAGTGTGGAAAGAGATTCAGCTCAAATTCAGATCTTACCAAACATTTCACGGATCACACAAACCATATAAATGTAATGAATGCGGAAAGAGCTTCAGTCGATCAGCATATCTTACTCCACATTTAAGGTGTCACCCAGGAGAGAAACCATACGAACGTAAAGAGTGTGGAAAGAGCTTGAGCTCAAAATCACTTCTTACCAAACATTGCAGGGCTCACACTGTATGTGGAACACAAGAAAAAGGCAATACTGATGGGAGCAAAAGAAGAAGAGATACCATTAAGAGATCTGAAAAAATGGAGGCAGTCATCAATAAGAACAAGTAAAAAATGTAATAATCTATATTATTGTGTGAAAAGATGAAGCTATAAAGTTGTTTTAAAATTCTAATAAAAACTATCTTTAAAAAAAGGTATAAATGCTTAAAATGTGTCAGGACTTCTCAGTCACATCCTCTACTGCAAATTTACATATGAGAATACAGGCCAAGGAAGAAGGATAATCCCCTCACCTCTTATTTTGGATGCTGTCTGGAGGATTCTATGCCAAACAAAGAGATCTCTGGCCACAGAGATCAGTCTTTGCTTACAGTAACTCTCTGGGAAGATCTTTACATGGGATGGTGAAAGGATTCACTTATTGGACCGGGAGCTATTTTTCCAATTTCATGAGATCGTTACCTGCAGGGGAAGCCAAACCATTGAGAATTCTGTGTTTCTTAGCGGTCGTCCTGACACGTGTCTCTGGGGAAATGGCTAGTCAGGACATCTTCTCGTGTTGAGGTCTTCTCCCTACAGGTTTTAAAAATGCCAGAACAGTTTTGGTGCTTAACGGCATAAGAGAGGGGCACTACACAGTTAAGCACAGAAGGAGCTTGATATAGGAAACAGTTTAGTAAGCAGATACAGTTTAGTAAGCAGACCTTCTTACAATCTAGATATAGAAAAGGGAAGAAAGGAACCTACTGTATGGACACCCTCTTCTGTCTAGTGTAACTGTCTCTCACCTACTTCAGAGCAGGATCAGACAACACGTGGCTGTAGGTCATGTGGTGATGAGGGGATGGTGGTGGGAAAAAGGGAGATCAGTTCATAACTGGCTAAACAGATTCTATGCTCTGCTAAACGGCTGGGCAAGAAGAATTCTCAACACGTCCAACTGAAGGAAGGAAGGAACCAATGGGGTTTGGGGGTGGCAAATATGAAGGCTCCATTCAGGTGAATGGAGAAGGGAGAAGTTTGGAAATGGCGGGAAGGAGGCAAAATGTAAGATGAAAGATTCACACAGGCAATAAACCACTGGAATGGGAAAATTACCGAAAAGTTTCAATTGTTCAGCACATCTTATTTCACAAGTCAGGATTCACGCAAGTGGGAAAACATAGGAATGTAAGGAGCACGGAAAGAGCTTCTGTTGGTGATCACAAGTGACTGAACATGACAAAATCCACTCAGGGGAGAAACTGTCAATGCGAACATTGGAAGAAATGACATCATTTACAGAATGCTTAAGAAATGTCAGAGAATCCCAATGGGCCTAAACCAGATGGTGTTTGCTCTGTTGTTCATATATAGTTTTCATTTTGGATGACTTTGTAGGAGGGCTTCTGTGGATGGATTTTTAAAAGTGGGTGGTGGTTTTGAATTCTGAGTGGGCCTGTTTGGGCATTTACCCCCAGGATTCCAAGAAAGGAAATGCAACAACTTAAACCACAGTATGATAAATAAGGTTTTGATAGGACTGTTGCCTAATACAAAAGCACAACATTTGCTGCTATCGTTTAGGAAATAATACATATAAAAGTATGTTAATATAAAAGACCAAAACCTTTTCCACAATCACATATCTTGGATCAGTCGTCCATTCTGTACATTTTTGATGGACTCAGATTAGATTCTTTTTTAGAGAGTGACAAAGGGCAAAAAGTCATAAATGGTTTGATGTCCATGATGATCAGCCAAGGAATCTGTGGGGCCTTAGCACAAGTATTAAGGCCTTTCTGAAGACAGGAGGAAGTCTGGAATCTGACACTTTTTATGGAATCTAGTTAGGGATGCAATAGACTTCACTGTAAATCTGGATTTTTTGTGACACAAGGCAAACTCCTCCATTTGGTGCCATGGTGGTAGACCATGCCAGTTCAAAATTACCTTGGTTTGAAAGGAGAGAAGTTCCCAATGCAAGTCAAGGGAGGAAAGGAAAGTGCATCTAAGGAGGCACAGCACAGGGAGGCGATGCCAGAAGACGCTAAGCCCATGTCTGAAACCTCCACCACACCAATGTCAGCCAAGATACCCTCATTCAAAGCCTTTTACGGACTGCAATGCAGAACACATAGAGGCCTGGCCATATGTCACACGCATGGAGGCAGAATCACCATGCAAGGCCCAGAGTTAGGAATGAAGAAGAAGAGTTGGCTTTTCTGCCTCGCTTTGCTCACCCATTTAAGGGCACTCAAGGGAACGGGCAAAGCTTCTGTTCTTCTCCCCACCACAGAACACGTTGTGAGGTAGGTAGGGCTGGGAGAGCTCAGAGCTGTGACTAGCCCAAGGTCACCTAGCTAACTTTGTGGTGGAGCGCAGACTCGGCCCTGGAGACTACAAGTTCAGAGAACAACCCTCTACCCAAACTGGGTCAGAGAGGAAGAGTTGCCTTCATTACCTCGCATTTCTCACACATTTGTGGGTGCTCAAAGGGGCTGGAAAGCTTTCTAGGCTTCTCCCCCCCCCTCCCGAGAGGTAGTTTGGGCCGTGGGAGGTCACAAAGAGGCTGTAACTAGCCCAGGGTTTACGGAGGAATTCCCAGGTACGAGTCCGTCTCCCCAACCACTAGGCCGAACTGGCTCCCATCCTGCCCCTCCTCTGCAATTCCCCATCCCAGCAAGGACTAAAGAACGACCGGAGCAGGAAGAGGGGATAGTGGAGGAGAGGCTGAGGACAGCGAGTTGCCAGTGCTAGAGCGGCGCTGCAGGAAGTCAAAAGGCCACTTCCTGCATCAGTCTCCGCCCCTTCTAGGCTCAGGAGGAGGAAGAGGGAGGAGGACCTGTGCCCCCCACCATGGAAAGGACTGAGTGTGCCGTATGGGGTGAAGGAGCTGGGGCAGGATCGGGCCCGCGGGGTAAATGGGGAATATGGCGGCTTCCCCGGGGGAGGCGCAAGGGGGCGCTAGGGAGGGGGGTTGCAGTGTGCCGAGGTGGGAGGAGGGGCACAAGGGGGAGTTCGGGGGTATTTGGGGGAAGGCGCAAAAGGAGGATAAGACCCTCCCTGCGCCCCCCCCGAAGAGGAGGGGGCCTCCACGGTGTGGCATTGATGCCTAAGCCCCTTTTACCCGAATAAAACTGGAGAGAAAGGGGTGTCAGAGTGCCTTGGGCTGTGCATGTGCAGAGATGCTCTGCAGGCATCTGCACGTTTTGGTCCTTTGAGCATTTCTGTTGCAATCCCAACTCCTCCACTTCCCCAGAGTGGGATCGGCTTTTGGACTGGCAGGAATGGAATTGCAGGGGAGACAAAACATGTTTGAAGGGCAAAAGAAGGAAAGCAAGCAGTGGTGATCATGAACAGAGAGAGCCTGTGTGGGATCTCTGCCCAAAAAGCATTAACTGGGGAAAGGGATGGCCCAGAGAAGCGCAAGCAGGTCTCTCCTCCTGCCAGTAGTATTTGGAAAAATGTCCTTCCAGGTCAGGGGGGGCTCAATGGGATCTGGAGAGCAACTATCATGGAAGGAGGAAGGAGGCTGGCGAAGAGTCTTTGTGAGGGAGTCACATGGAATGAGGGTCTTTCTCCTTCCTGGTCCCTTCCACCAAGCTCTTTCTCTCCTAGCCCTAAACCTTGTTCTGCCTTCTCTGCAGGGAGAAGCCCAGGCTGGATCCACGCTCCAGGGCCTGCCCTTGCGTGTACAATACCTTCCAGTCTCCATCAGTGGCTAAAAGTGGGAAAGCACACGAAGACCCAGATGCTGGACCTGGTGGTCTTGGAGTCATTCCTGGCTGCCCTTCCACCAGAGATGCAAAACTGGGTCCGGGAATGTGGGGCTGAGGCCATCTCCCAGGCGGTGGCTCTGACAGAAGGCTTCCTGCTGAGTAAGGCTGAAGACACGAAGAAGGTGAGGGGATTTTAATCTGGTTCTTCTTAGGAATTCATTGGACCATGACTGCAGTTCTCTTTGCAAAATCATCTCCTTTGATGTGTATCCTGATGCATTTGCCTTCCCCTCTGACAGGCTTCTAACTGCCAATATCCTGCAGAGCCAAATTTAGATTTGAATTGACTAGATCTTAAGAAATGAGGCTCCTAAATATCAAAAGGGGTGCCCCTTCACATTTTGACCTGCCATGGGCAAAGATCTGTTGGAGGGGGCCTCTTCAGAAGTATCAGTCTGGTCTTGCGGTTAGAATGCCAGATTCGCATCTTAACTCAGCTGGGTGGCCTTAGGCTTGTCACAGCCCACTTTCTAAGCACTCACCTCACAGATTGTTTATTGTGTGGAGACGAACAGAAGGTTTGTCAGCTGCTTGGAGTCTCCTTAAATGGGTGAGAATAGCGGGGTACAAAAGCCAGCTCTTCTTTTTCTTCTAATGGATTGTGGACCTTGCTAGTTCTTTCTCTGTGATGGCCCCCAGGTTGGGTTATGGAATGGCCTCCCTCTGGATGTGCATCATACGACATTTCTGAACAGACGCATTTGTGTGTTAAAGTCAAATAACAGTAAATATTATTGCAGGTCAAGGTGTTGACAGAAGGGGTCAGCGATGTTCCTGAGGCAGAGAAGGCATCCCTGGATCCCCAACAGAGAGGGGTGTGTTGGACGAGTGTGCAGGAGTTTGATGGGGAAATTGCTTGCCTGGGTAAGAAATACCTCAGGATGAAAGAATTCATGGTGCTGAGACCCCCTGTATGTGCTGTGTTGTTCCCAGTTCATTTAGAAAAAAACACAATAGAAAGCCTAAAATTTCCCATAACACAATATTTATTCTTTATGATTTGTTTTTCTAACCCACTGAAAAGCCGAAGGTCTCAGGGCTGGTAACAATATCATATCAATCTTAGACATGTCCCTGGCCTTAGGGTTACAGTCTACAGAGACATCTCAGGCGACGCCAGAGCACTGCAAGAGGTGCAAATGCTGCAGCCAGGGCTCTCCAGATAGCTTTTGGGTAACATTGGTAAAGGTGTGGAGGACGATCAACAATTAGAGAACTTCGAGGAAGGCAGGGCAGGCCTGGAGACTGTAAGTGCCTCTTCGAAGTTCTGATAGTTTTCCGCAGAAGTTCCCTAATCCTGCAGAACCGACTGTAGTGCAAATAGGCCTCAGGAGAACTACAGGTCAAAGTTACAAGGACTTTAGATTCTATCTGTAATCTTAAATTTGATTGTATGAAGCTTTCTGGACTTTTATATTGATAGGCTTTCATACCGAAGGATTCCTAAGCCCAGGTCATTTAGATCATTACTGTTCTAGAGTCTGACCTTCATAGACACCTGGTAACTGATGGGATCATTCCGTCCCGTCTAATCTTCGGTATTTCTCACAGGCAAAGCAAAGAGTCGTTCAATTTGTGGTGGAGCAGAAACGGATGCTGAGCGACCCCTGGATCAGGTAGGAGAAAAACATTTCTGCGTGACGGTCTGTAAGCCCTGCACATTCCCCTGATGCTCACCATCTCTGTGCTTTTCATGGGCTTTGTCCAGGTTTCTCAGTAGGGATGTTTTGAAGGGAACTGAGCGAGTTTTTCCTCACTGAGTAAAATCACCAAGCCCTTCTCGTTGACTCCGAGATCCTGGATATTTTGACAGTCGCTGAAGGATAAATTATTTTTCTTTCTCTTTCAGTCCCAAGTGACACTTGAGGATGTGGCTGTACATTTCATGGAGGAGGAATGGGTGTTACTGGATCCGGCCCAGAGGGCTTTGCACAGGGAAGTCATGGAAGAGAATTTTTCAAATCTGGCCTTTGTGTGTAAGTCTCTCTTTGGCAGAATTAACAGTTATGCTGAGGACAGGAATAACGCTGTTGCTTTTTCTCTTGGCATTTCTTCCCATTCTTTGTACTGTGCTTGCTGAGTAGAAATGTCAGTTCTCGGGGATGAACCCTGGGTGAACAGATTTCCAAATGGGGCCTATGCGAGTATTGAAGGCTCATGAATGTTGGAGTAGAACAGGGCTCAAGACTTTCCTTCTTTAAGACCAATTGCACACAAGAAATACACTGTTGGCCTATGGCTGTGAGTGGCTTTAGCATGCCCTAATGGCTGTCCCAAGGACACGTTGTGTTATACAATTCATGCATGGAAACCCTTTGGAAGGTTACTGTCTCCCAAGAAACATGTCAAGAAAAACGTTTAAATACTCTATGTAGTGATTGACCGGGAACTGAAATGAGAGAATGCAAACAGATCCCCCTAACTGTATATATTATCAAAGTATAATCAGAAAATAAAAGAAGTCAAGTTTGTAAATCCTCATGCATCGATGGTGAGGTTGTATTTGGAATATTAAGTTGTGGAACTGGAAAAGTTACAGAAAAGGGCAGCAAGGATTATTAAGTGGCTGGAACATCTCCCTTCTGTAATCAAAATGTAATGTCTATGCCTCATCAGCATTATGGAATAGACCGGGTAGATAGAAAAAAATATTATCTCCAGGGGTCATTCTATGAAGCTGATGGCTAGGAGAGTCAGATCAGGCAAGGGGAAGTATTTCTTCACCCCAGAGGGTCATCAGCCTGTGGACTTCACTGTGAGAACGAGCAGTAAAAGCAACCAATCTTGATAGGTTTAAGGATTAGATAAATTCAAGGAGGACACGTGTCTCAATGGCTACTAGAATGGATGCCCAGATACATCCTTAAGAACTGTGGGGAGATGGGCAGGATGCTTCCAAAGGCCACATGTTGGGATTTGGGAATAGGATAAAGAGAAACCTTCATAAATATTAAATTCTGTTAAATAACAAGGTGGGCATAGGACATAAATATAAGATATCTTCACCATAATACTGCCCAATAGAATATTACTGAACAGTACCTTCCAATATATTTTTGAGGGACTAATAATCAGAATCATCTGATCATTCATTTTTACAATTGTTGTGTTTAGCCAAATCCTCAGAAGTTGATAATCAAGAGCCAATTTGGTCTTGTGGGTAGAGCAACTGAATCTTATTTAGTAGTCTCTCGGTTCAATTCCACATGCCTTCATGAAGCCACTTGGGTGACCTTGGACTAGTCACAGCTCTCTTTCTGAACTCTTAACAGCCCAACCTACATCTCGGGGTGTCTCTTGTGTGCAGAACAAAAGGTCTGTAAGCAGTTTTGAGTCCTTTTTAATGGGTGAGAAAAGTCGGGTATAAAAGCCAACCCTCCTCTTCCTCCTTTTTCCTTCTCCTTGGTCTACTGGTTAAGGAGCAGGAATCGTATCTGGAAATACCAGGGTCAGTTCTGCCCTCCCCCCCCCCCCCTGAAGCCAGCTGGGAGACCTTGGGCTAGTCACAGCTCTCTTCTGAGCTCTCACAGCCCCACCTACCTCATGGGGTGTTCTGTTGGGAGAAGAAGAGAAGGTTTGTCACCCACCTTAAATGGGTGCGATGAGGGGAGATAGAAAAGTCGACTCTTCTTCTTCCCTTTCTCCATTTTGAGGTGGTAGGCTTCAGAATATATGTTCCAAACTACAAAGTTTAATTGTTTTCCCAGAGCAAGGGGTGAAAGAGTGTCCACCCTGAGTAGCATGCAGGCAACAGGCGAAATCTAATTTCTCTAGCTCTAAAGAGCTTGGATTCAGCCTCTGTGTTCAGGGGCATGTTGGCAGACAATGTAAAGCGGAAAGGGTCAGGTTTACCCTCACTGGTTTTTCTTCCTTTCATGTTTTTCCCATACAGATTATGAGCAGGAGTGTAAAAATAACTCCAAGCTATCCAGGTTGTCCTTAGAAAGAAACCCGTATGAAGAAAAGAAGGAGATATTCCAAAAGAAACACAAGTTACAAAGAAACAACAAAAGTCAGTGCAAGTATGGGGAGAAGGCATCCACAGTATCTCCAAAAGGCGACGGTACCTGTGAGCTCCCCGTTACAGAAGATGACAAAAGAATAAACATGAAGCAAGATCCTGGCATGAAGAAACTTCTGGAAGTCAAGCCAAAGTTGACGAAAGGTAGTGGAAGCCTCACAGGTCATTTGCGTCAAGCTGAGTTCAGCAGCTCTGATGACCTCAATTTACATCAAATAATTCACAAAGGAGAGAAAACTCAAAAATACATAAAGTGCGAGAGGAGCTTCACTGAGTGTTCAGGCCTTGTGTTTCCTCAAAGAAGTAGCACAGGAGGGAAACCATATGAATGCAATGAATGTGGAAAGAGATTCATCACAAAATCGGAGCTTACTTCACATTCCAGGACTCACACTGGGGAGAAACCATACAAATGTCAGGAGTGTGGGAAAAGCTTCAGCCAGCCAACAAATCTTAATATACATATCAGGGTCCACACAGGAGAGAAACCATATGAATGTAAGGAGTGCGGGAAAACCTTCATTCAATTATCACATTTTACTAGGCATTTCAGGTCACACATGGGAGAGAAACCATATGAATGTAAGGAGTGTGGAAAGGGCTTCATCTCAAAATCAGATCTTACTACACATTCCAGAACTCACACAGGAGAGAAACCATACAAATGTCAGGAGTGTGGAAAGAGCTTCAGCCAGTCATCACATCTTAATGTACATTTCAGGGTCCACACAGGAGAGAAACCATATGAATGTAAGGAGTGTGGAAAGCGCTTCAGCACTAGTTCATCTCTTACCGCACATTTGAGGACCCACACAGGAGAGAAGCCTTATAAATGTAATGAATGCGGAAAAAGCTTCAGTCGATCAGCAGATCTTGCTCTACATTTAAGGTCTCACACAGGAGAGAAACCATACGAATGCAAGGAGTGTGGAAAGGGCTTCAACTCTGAATCACATCTTACCAAACATTTCAGGGCTCACACAGGAGAGAAACCATATGAATGTAAGGAGTGTGGAAAGAGATTCATCACAAAACCGCAGCTTATTTCACATTCCAGGACTCACACAGGGGAGAAACCATACAAATGTCACGAGTGTGGAAAGAGCTTCAGGCAGTTATCACATCTTAATATACATTTCAGGATCCACACAGGAGAGAAACCATATGAATGTAAAGAGTGTGGAAGGGGCTTCAGCTCTAGTTCATACCTTATTGCACATTTCAGGACCCACACAGGAGAGAAGCCATATAAATGTAAGGAATGCGGAAAAAGCTTCAGTCGATCAGCAGATCTTGCTCTACATTTAAGGTCTCACACAGGAGAGAAACCATATGAATGCAAGGAGTGTGGAAAGAGATTCAGCTCAAATTCATATCTTACCAAACATTCCAGAGCTCACACAGGAGAGAAACCATATGAATGTAAGGAATGTGGAAGGAGATTCAGCTCAAATTCAGATCTTACCAAACATTTCAGGACTCACACAGGAGAGAAGCCATATGAATGCAAGGAGTGTGGAAAGAGATTCAGCTCAAATTCAGATCTTACCAAACATTGCAGGGCTCACACTGTATGTGGAAGACAAGAAAAAGGCAATACTGATGGGAGCAAAAGAAGAAGAGATACCATAAAGAGTTCTGAAAAAATGGAGGAAGTCATCAATAAGAACAAGTAAAAAATGTAGTAATAATCTATATCATTGTGTGAAAAGATGAAGCTATAAAGTTGTTTTAAAATTCTAATAAAAAGTATCTTTAAAAAAAGGTATAAATGCTTAAAATGCGTCAGGACTTCTCAGTCACATCCTCTATTGCCAATTTACATATGAGAATACAGGCCAAGGAAGAAGGATAATCCCCTCACCTCTTACTTTGGATGCTGTCTGGAGGATTCTATGCCAAACAAAGAGATCTCTGGCCACAGAGATCAGTCTTTGCTTACAGTAACTCTCTGGGAAGATCTTTACATGGGATGGTGAAAGGATTCACTTATTGGACCGGGAGCTATTTTTCCAATTTCATGAGATCGTTACCTGCAGGGGAAGCCAAACCATTGAGAATTCTGTGTTTCTTAGCGGTCGTCCTGACACGTGTCTCTGGGGAAATGGCTAGTCAGGACATCTTCTCGTGTTGAGGTCTTCTCCCTACAGGTTTCTGTGCTTAACTGTGTAGTGCCCCTGTCTTATGCCGTTAAGCACCAAAACTGTTCTGGCATTTTTAAAACCTGTAGGGAGAAGATCCCAACACGAGAAGATGTCCTGACCGGCCATTTCCCCCCACACACGTGTCAGGACGACTGCTAAGAAACACAGAATTCACACAGGCAATAAACCACTGGAATGGGAAAATTACCAAAAAGTTTCAATTGTTCAGCACATCTTATTTCACAAGTCAGGATTCACGCAAGTGGGAAAACATGGGAATGTAAGGAGCACGGAAAGAGCTTCTGTTGGTGATCACAAGTGACTGAACATGACAAAATCCACTCAGGGGAGAAACTGTCAATGCGAACATTGGTAGAAATGACCTCACTTACAGAATGCTTAAGAAATGTCAGAGAATCCCGATGGGCCTAAACCAGATGGTGTTTGCTCTGTTGTTCATATATAGTTTTCATTTTGGATGACTTTGTAGGAGGGCTTCTGTAGATGGATTTTTAAAAGTGGGTGGTGGTCTTGAATTCTGAGTGGGCCTGTTTGGGCATTTACCCCCAGGATTCCAAGAAAGGAAATGCAACAACTTAAACCACAGTATGATAAATAAGGTTTTGATAGGACTGGTGCCTGATACAAAAGCACAACATTTGCTGCTAAAGTTTAGGAAATAATACATATAAAAGTATGTTAATATAAAAGACCAAAACCTTTTCCACAATCACATATCTTGGATCAGTCGTCCATTCTATACATTTTTGATGGACTCAGATTAGATTCTTTTTTAGAGAGTGACAAAGGGCAAAAAGTCATAAATGGTTTGATGTCCAAGATGATCAGCCAAGGAATTTGTGGGGCCTTAGCGCAAGTATTAAGGCCTTTCTGAAGTCAGGAGGAAGTTTGGAATCTGACACTTTTTATGGAAACTAGCTAGGGATGCAATAGACTTCACTGTAAATCTGGATTTTTTGTGACACATAGCAAACTCCTCCATTTGGTGCCATGGTGGTAGACCATGCCAGTTCAAAATTACCTTGGTTTGAATGGAGAGAAGTTCCCAATGCAAGTCATGGGAGGAAATTAAAAAGCATCTAACGAGGCACAGCACAGGGAGGCGATGCCAGAAGACGCTAAGCCCATGTCTGAAACCTCCACCACACCAATGTCAGCCAAGATACCCTCATTCAAAGCCTTTTACGGACTGCAATGCAGAACACATAGAGGCCTGGCCATATGTCACACGCATGGAGGCAGAATCACCATGCAAGGCCCAGAGTTAGGAATGAAGAAGAAGAGTTGGCTTTTCTGCCTCGCTTTGCTCACCCATTTAAGGGCACTCAAGGGAACGGGCAAAGCTTCTGTTCTTCTCCCCACCACAGAACACGCTGTGAGGTAGGTAGGGCTGGGAGAGCTCAGAGCTGTGACTAGCCCAAGGTCACCTAGCTAACTTTGTGGTGGAGCGCAGACTCGGCCCTGGAGACTACAAGTTCAGAGAACAACCCTCTACCCAAACTGGGTCTGAGAGGAAGAGTTGCCTTCATTACCTCGCATTTCTCACACATTTGTGGGTGCTCAAAGGGGCTGGAAAGCTTTCTAGGCTTCTCCCCCCCCCTCCCGAGACGTAGTTTGGGCCGTGGGAGGTCACAAAAAGGCTGTAACTAGCCCAGGGTTTACGGAGGAATTCCCAGGTACGAGTCCGTCGCCCCAACCACTAGGCCGAACTGGCTCCCATCCTGCCCCTCCTCTGCAATTCCCCATCCCAGCAAGGACTAAAGAACGACCGGAGCAGGAAGAGGGGATAGTGGAGGAGAGGCTGAGGAAAGCGAGTTGCCAGTGCTAGAGCGGCGCTGCAGGAAGTCAAACGGCCACTTCCTGCATCAGTCTCCGCCCCTTCTAGGCTCAGGAGGAGGAAGAGGAAGGAGGACCTGTGCCCCCCACCATGGAAAGGACTGAGTGTGCCGTGAGGGGTGAAGGAGCTGGGGCAGGACCGGGCCCGCGGGGTAAATGGGGAAGATGGCGGCTTCCCCGGGGGAGGCGCAAGGGGGCGCTAGGGAGGGGGGTTGCAGTGTGCCGAGGTGGGAGGAGGGGCACAAGGGGGAGTTCGGGGGTATTTGGGGGAGGGCGCAAAAGGAGGATAAGGCCCTCCCTGCGCCCCCCCCGAAGAGGAAGGGGCCTCCACGGTGTGGGATCGACGCTTAAGCCCCTTTTACCCGAGTAAAACTGGAGAGAAAAAAGTAACGTCAGTATTGCTAAGAAGGAGAGGACTATGCAGATGAAGCAGAGAGAAAGGAAGAAGGGGATTATGGGATGGCCGGCGAGCAGAGTGCCTAGAGCTGTGCATGTGCAGAGATGCTCTGCAGGCATCTGCACGTTTTGGTCCTTTGAGCATTTCTGTTGCAATCCCAACTCCTCCACTTCCCCAGAGTGGAATCGGCTTTTGGACTGGCAGGAACAGAAGTGCAGGGGAGACCAAGCAGGTTTGAAGAGCAAAAGAAGGAAGGAAAGCAACCAGCGCTGAGCATGAGCCAACAGAGCCTGTGCGGGATCTCTGCCCAAAGAGCATTAAATGAGGAAAGGGATGGCCCAGAGAAGGGCATGCAGGTCTCTTCTCCTGCCATTAGTATTTGGAAAAATGTCCTTCCAGGTCAGGAGGTGCTCAATGGGATCTGGAGAGCAGTTATCATGGAAGGAGGTTGGCGAAGAGTCTTTGTGAGGGAGTCACATGGAATGAGGGTCTTTCTCCTTCCTGGTCCCTTCCACCAAGCTCTTTCTCTCCTAGCCCTAAACCTTGTTCTGCCTTCCCTGCAGGGAGAAGCCCAGGCTGGATCCACCCTCCAGGGCCTGCCCTTGCATGGGATGAGCGTGCAGGAGTTTGATGGGGAAATTGCTTGCCTGGGTAAGAAATACCTCAGGATGAAAGAATTCATGGTGCTGAGACGCCCTGTATGTGCTGTGTTGTTCCCAGTTCATTTAGAAAAAAACACAATAGAAAGCCTAAAATTTCCCATAACACAATATTCATTCTTTATGATTTGTTTTTCTAACCCACTGAAAAGCCAAAGGTCTCAGGGCTGGTAACAATATCATATCAATCTTAGACAGGTCCCTGGCCTTAGGGTTACAATCTACACAGACATCTCAGGTGACGCTGGAGCACTGGAAGAGGTGCGAATGCTGAAGCCAGGGCTCTCCAGATAGCTTTTGGGTAACATTGGTAAAGGTGTGGAGGACGATCAACAATTAGGGAACTTCTAGGAAGGCAGGGCAGGCCTGGAGACTGTAAGTGCCTCTTCGAAGTTCTGATACTCTTCCGTAGAAGTTCCCTAATCATGGAGAACCAACTGTAGTGCAAATAGGCCTCAGGTCAAAGTTACAAGGACTTTAGATTCTATCTGTAATCTTAAATTTGGTTTTATGAAGCTTTCTGGACTTTTATATTGATAGGCTTTCATACCGAAGGATTCCTAAGCCCAGGTCATTTAGATCATTACTGTTCTAGAGTCTGACCTTCATAGACATCTGGTAACTGATGGGATCATTCAGTCCCGTCTAATTTTCGGTATTTTTCACAGGCAAAGCAAAGAGTCGTTCAATTTGTGGTGGAACAGAAACGGATGCTGAGCGACCCCTGGATCAGGTAGGAGAAAAGCATTTCTGCCTGAGGGTCTCTAAACCCTGCACATTCCCCTGATTCTCACCATCTCTGTGCTTTTCATGGGTTTTGTCCAGGTTTCTCACTACGGATGTTTTGAAGGCAACTGAGCGAGTTTTTCCTCACTGAGAAAAATCACCAAGCCCTTCTCGTTGACTCCGAGATCCTGGATATTTTGACAGTCGCTGAAGGGTAAATTATTTTTCTTTCTCTTTCAGTCCCAAGTGACACTTGAGGATGTGGCTGTACATTTCATGGAGGACGAATGGGTGTTACTGGATCCGGCCCAGAGGGCTTTGCACAGGGAAGTCATGGAAGAGAATTTTTCAAATCTGGCCTTTGTGTGTAAGTCTCTCTTTGGCAGAATTAACAGTTATGCTGAGGACAGGAATAACGCTTTTGCTTTTTCTCTTGGCATTTCTTCCTATTCTCTGCACTGTGCTTGCTGAGCAGAAATGTCAGTTCTCGGGAATTAATCCTGGGTGAACAGATTTCCAGAGGAAGCCTAGCAGATGCAAGTATAGGGCTAGTGAATGTTGGAGAAGAACAGTGGACTTTTCTCCTTTAAGACCAATTGCACACGAGAAATATGCCATTAAACTATGGATGTTAGTGGCTTTAGCCTGCCCTAACCACTGTCTTACCCAGACATGCTGTCACACAATTCGTCCTTCGAAACCCTTTGGTCTCCCAAGAAACATGTCAAGAAAATGGTTTAAATGCTCTATGCAGTGATTGACCAGGAATTGAAATGAGAGAATGCAAACAAATATGTCCAGTTTGTAAATCCTCATGAATCCATGGTGAGGTTGTATTTGGAATATTGAATTATGGAACTGGAAAACTTACAGAAAAGGGCACCAAGAATTATTAAGTGGCTGGAACATCTCCCTTCTGAAATCCAACTGTAATGTCTATGCCTCGTCAGCATTATAGTATAGAACGGGTAGGGTCATCAGTCTGTGGACTTCACTGTGAGAACGAGCAGTAAAAGCAACCAATCTTGATAGGTTTAAGAATTAGATAAATTCAAGGAGGACACGTGTCTCAATGGCTACTAGAATGGATGCCCCAATACATCCTTAAGAACTGTGGGGTGACAGGCAGGATCCTTCCAAAGGCCACATGCTGGGATTTGGGAATAGGTGAAGGATTTGTGCTTGTCGTCTACTTGTAAAAGAGAAACCTTTATAAATATTAAATGCTGTTAAATAACAAGGTGGGCATAAGACATAAACATAAGACATTCATCTTCACCATAACATTGCCCAATAGAATATTACTGAACAGTACCATCCAATATATCTTTAATAGACTAATATTCAGAATCATCTGGTCCTTCACTTGAACAATTGTTGTGTTCAGCCGAATCCTCAGAAGCTGATAATCAAGAGCCAATTTGGTCTTGTGGGTATAGCAATTGAATCTTATTTAGTAGTCTCTCGGTTCAAGTCCACACTCTTTTATGAAGCCAGCTGCGTGACCTTGGACGAGTTGCAGCTCTCTTTCCGAACTCTCACAGCCCAACCTACATCCGGGCTGTCTGTTGTGGGGAGAAGAAAAGGTCTGTAAGTAGTTTTGAGTCCTTTTAAATGGGTGAGAAAAGTGGGGTATAAAAGCCAACCCTCCTCTTCCTCCTTTCTCCTTCTCCTTGGTCTAGTGGTTAAAGAGTCGGACTCTTATCCGGAAAAACCTGGTTCACTTCCGCCCTCACACCCCCCCCCCCCCCGGCACCAGCTCTGTGACATTGGGCTAGTCACAGCTCTTTTCTCAGCTCTCACGCCCCCACCTACCTCACAGGGTGTTCTGTTGTGGGGAGAAGAAGAGAAGGTTTGTCGCCCACTTTAAAGGGGTGAGATAAGGAAGAGAGTAGAAAAGTCAACTCTTCTTCCCTTTCTCCATTTTGAGGTTGTGGTCTTCAGAAGTGGGTTCCAAACTATAAAGTATAATTGTCTTCCCGGAGCAAGGGGTGACAGAGTGTCCACCCTGATTAGCGCACAGGAAAACAGGCCAAAGGCAATTTATCTAGCTCTGACGAGCTTGGAATCACCCTCTGTGTTCAGGGGCAAGTTGGCAGACACTGAAAAGCGGAAAGGGTCTGGTTTGCCCTCACTGGTTTTTCTCCTTTCATGTTTTTCCCATACAGATTATGGCCAGGAGTGTAAAAATAACCGCAAGCTATCCAGGTTGTTGTTAGAAAGAAACCCATATGAAGAAAAGAAGGAGATATTGAAAAAGGAACACAAGTTACAGAGACACAATAAAAGTCAGTGCAAGTATGGGGAGAAGGCATCCACAGTATCTCCAAAAGGCGACGGTACCTGTGAGCTCCCCGTTACAGAAGATGACAAAAGAAAAAACAGCAATCAAGATCGTGGAATGGGGAAACTTCTCGGAGTCAAGCCAAAATTGACCAAAGGCAGCAGAAGTCTCACAGGTCATGTGTGTCAAGCTGACTTCAGCTGCTCTGAGGATCTCAGTTTACATCAAAGAATTCACAAAGGTGAGAAAACTCAAAAATATATAACGTGCAAGAGGAGCTTCACTCAGTTTCCAAGCATTTTTCATCAAACAACTGGCACAGAAGCAGAGCTATATGAATGTAAGCAGTGTGGAAAGGGCTTCAACTCAAAATCAGATCTTGCCAAACATCTCAGGGCTCACACAGGAGAGAAACCTTATGAATGTAAGGAATGCGGAAAAAGCTTCAGTCAATCAGCTCATCTTACTTCACATTTCAGGGCTCACACAGGAGAGAAACCATATGAATGTAAGGAGTGTGGAAAGGGCTTCAGCTCAAAATCAGATCTTACCAAACATTTCAGGGCTCACACAGGAGAGAAACCTTATGAATGTAAGGAATGCGGAAAAAGTTTCAGTCGATTACCACTGCTTACTTCACATTTCAGGACTCACACTGGAGAGAAACCATATGAATGTCAGGAGTGTGGAAAAAGCTTCAGTCGATCCACACATCTTACTTTACATTTCAGGACTCACACAGGAGAGAAACCATATGAATGTAAGGAGTGTGGAAAGTGTTTCAGCCAATCATCACATCTTAATTTACATTTTGGGGTCCACATAGGCGAGAAACCATATGAATGTAAGGAGTGTGGAAAGGGCTTTAGCACAAGATCACATCTTACTAGACATTTCAGGGTCCACACAGGAGAGAAACCATATGAATGTAAGGAATGTGGGAAGGGCTTCACTCATTCATATCATCTTACTTCACATTTCAGGCTTCACACAGGAGAAAAACCACATGAATGTAAGGAGTGCGGAAGGGTCTTCAGCTCAAAATCAGATCTTACTATACATTTCAGGACTCACACAGGAGAGAAACCATATGAATGTAAGGTGTGTGGAAAGAGCTTCAGTCGGTCATCATTGCTTACTTCACATTTCAGGTCTCACACAGGAGAGAAGCCATATAAATGTAAGGAGTGTGGAAAGGGCTTCAGGTCAAAATCAAATCTTACCAAACATTTCAGGTCTCACACAGGAGAGAAACCATATGATTGTAAGGAGTGTGGAAAGAGTTTCAATCAGTCAACACATCTTACCACACATGTCAGGTCACACACAGGAGAGTATCCATATGTATGTAAGGAGTGTGGAAAGGGCTTCAGCTCAAAATCGGAGCTTATGCAACATTTCAGGACTCACACAGGGGAGAAACCATATGAATGTAAGGAGTGTGGAAAGGGCTTCAGCTCAAAATCAGTTCTTACCAAACATTTCAGGGCTCACACGGGAGAGAAACCATATGAATGTAAGGAGTGTGGAAAGCGTTTCAGCCAGTCAACACATCTTAATACACATTTCAGGTCTCACACGGGAGAGAAGCCATATGAATGTAAGGAGTGTGGAAAGGGGTTCAGCTCAAAATCAGTTCTTAATAGACATTTCAGGGCTCACACAGGAGAGAAACGATATAAATGTCAGGAGTGTGGAAAGGCCTTCAGCCGGAAATCAGACCTTACTCCACATTTCAGGACTCACACAGGAGAGAAACCATATGAATGTAAAGAGTGTGGAAAGAGCTTCAGACAGTCAACACAGCTTAATACGCATTTCAGATCTCACACAGGTGAGAAGCCATATGAATGTAAAGAGTGCGGAAAGGGGTTCTCTTCAAAATCAGATCTTACTAAACATTTCAGGGCTCACACAGGAGAAAAACCATATAAATGTCAGGAGTGTGGAAAGAGTTTCAGTCAATCAACACATTTTAATACACATTTCAGGTCTCACACAGGAGAGAAGTGATATAAATGTAAGGAGTGTGGAAGGAGCTTCAGCTCAAAATCGGAGCTTACTTCACATTTTAGGACTCATGCCGGAGGGGACTTCTGGGTGGAACATGGCAGGTTGAACACCCTGAACAGAGCTTAGCTCAAGGGGGTTTGAATGTCAAATATTCCCAGAGAGTGGGTGCTCTGCTTACCTTCTTTAGTTGATTTCTCTTCCTGAGTGACAGAAGAATGAAGGGAATCTTGTTAAAGTGTTGTTTTGACATCCCACCCCCTGACAGAAGAGCTTGCTTTTGCTGGAAGGCCAGAGGAAAGAACCAATATACCACGATATTGAACTTTGCCTTCTTAAGGTCTGATTGATTTCCTCTTTTAAGACTTTAGAATTAGAGTTAAGTTTGGAAACTAAATTGCCGTTTGGAAAGTTTCTAAAGAAAACTCTGCTTCGTTTTTCCTGGGAAGTGGTCAAAACAATTAATTTAACAAGATGAAACCATAGTAATGCAAGAAATGTAGGAGATAACTGGAATTCATCATGGAAAGTTTTTAAGCTTGGAATTCCAAGAAAAAAGTTTGGAAGAAATATCTGTTAGATAAAGGCAACAAAGATAAGTAGAATTTGGCCACTGGGTGGCAGCAAAAGACAAGAAAAGAACAGCATATAAAGTTTTTATGAAGATTCTATTTTTGAAATCCCTGGAATAGAAAGATGGATAAAAAGCAGGTTACCCGTTTGAAACTTCCAGAATTGGTGAATGTGATTACGTTTCTGATATATTTAGAAGCGTTAATGCAACAATCTTTTGCAAATTTGGAGACGAAATCAATAAGATTGGAAAGTACAGTAGTTGAACTGTATCAAACCAGACAGGAAGTGTGTCAAAAGATTGATTCCCAGCCAAATACTGGCAATGATTACCAGATACCCCTTAAACACCCAACAAGGAAAAGCAATTATATTTAAGGGAGCATAAACACAAATTTTGCAAAGGAGAAAAGAAACAAGACTTTTGAAGAAAAAGGATTCCATACACAGAGAGAACCCTTGGAAAAGACTGACTTTTAAGCAACAAAGATACCGCCTTAATTTAATTGAAAAAAGGCAAAATTTTCTGTCAAGGAAAGGAAGAGAATTGAGAGGAAAGGAAACACAGCCAAGTGATTTTCTGAATCTTCAAAACAGAACAAAAGAGAAGCTTGAATTTCATAGTAGGCATCACCCAGTAACTGAGATGACAAAAATGGAATGTAAACTGTAAACAAGGACTATTAAAGAAATGGGGAGGGGAAGAGCGATTTGCTTTAAATATAAAGACATATTATATAGAAAAGATTCGATTAATGAATTTCATAGAAAAGCAAGAGATTAACTAAATTAAGAGGGTAAAAATATACAGTGGTTCATATATGTATAACTTCCTGAAATCTATAGTAGAGATAAGGACAGATTAAACTTTGAATGGGGAAGACAAAATTGGGAATTATATTTAAAGAAGATTGAAAGGGGAATAAGTAAGATTAGGTATAATTTGTTATTGTAGATTCAAATGGAAAACCAATAAGTAAAGAAAGGGAAAGAAAAAATATTTGGGGATTTTAAAGATAAAGATTACTTTCTAGACCAGAGCTGTTTTTGTTAGGGATTGTAGAGGATAGATTAGAAAATATGAATCTTTTTGGCTTTATATAAGGGAATTGTAGTAAGATTATTATATGTATAGAGAGATGGTGAAATACCCTTATTGGATGAATGGCTAATTAACTGGAATAAATAAGTAGAAACAGATAAAATAATATTTATATAAGATAGAATAACAGATAAGTTTGTGAAAGACTGGAACCACTTCATCAATTATCTACGAGAAACTGATGTAATTATGAAGAAGATGAGATATGAAGAGAAGATGCTGGAAAAACTGAGGAAGTCACCAAAAGAGCAACGGAAAAATGAAATGTTATTGTATAGGGTCAATGTATAATTAGAAGTTTTTAGTTAAAATTTTTTTCAATAAAGAGTATATATATATAAAAGGACTCACACAGGAGAGAAAGCATATGAATGTAAGGAGTGCGGAATGGACTTCAGCTCAAAATCAGATCTACAAAACATTTCCGGTCCCACACAGGAGAGAAAGCATATGAATGTAAGGAGTGTGGAAAGAGCTTCCATCATTCAGTAAATCTTTTTTGACATTTAAGGTCTCACACAGAAGAGAATCTATCTAAATGTAATGTGTGGAAAGGGCTTCAGCTCAAAATCAGATCTTACTACACATTTCAGGACTCACACAGGAGAGAAACTATGAATGTCAGGAGTGTGTAAAGAGCTGTAGTCAATCATCAGCTCTTACTAAATATTTCATTACTCGCACAGGAGGGAAACTGTATAACTGTTAGGAGCATGGAAAGAACTTCAGCTGCAAATCGTGTCTTACTGCCTGTGATGACTGAGTTAATAAGAAAGGTTATATTGGACCCAATAAATATGCTGGAAGGTGGCTATTGGGTATGGCTGGCTGTAGCTCTGAGGGAGGGGGGGATGTTTGGACTTCGGAAGAGCCAGTCGGGGCACACCAGCATCCTGAAGTGAGACTATATAAGACTGCCCAGCAGGGTTTTGTGGTTCTTTCCTGGATTAATTCACTGAGGGTGGGAAGGGAGAAATGGGCTCTTGTCAACTACGTTACTGAGGGAGTCCTGAGATAGTTCCTTATTGAGAGACTTCATTCTGTTTATCAATATTATTCTGTTTATCATCACTCAGTATTCATGAGTGATGCGACAATAAAGCTATTAGAATTTTGTTCTCCTCATAGGGTGCTTGCTTTGCCACGAAGCATTAACGTAGTATCCGGGATGGGAGCACTGTGCCTTTAAGAGGGAAAGAAACATATTAGCTAAGATCCAGCAGATGGGTGGATGAGAGGCTTCTTCTTTCTGATTTCAAAGAACAAGAAGAGAGTGTATGTAGGAGATCCCTGCCAATGCTGGGCCTAAGTATTTAGAATTGGGGAGATACTGGGACAAATACAAAGTTGCAAAAGAGTGTTGGGCAGTGGGTCACCACACTGCCCATTTCAGGACTCACCCTAGAGGGAAACCATGTAAGTGTGGAAAGTCCTTCAGAAGGTCATCACAATTCTCTATACATCATGTAGTCTGCCCCCCATGGGACAAACCATGGCAAACCCAGGAGGCACTCCCAGGCAATGATGCCGGCTAAGTCTTTTGGCCAATGTGATCATTGGCATTTTGGCAGATTTTATATGAGATATGGCAGAGGTACTTATGGTATGAAAAAGCGAAAGTTAATTTGGACTTTAAAAATGTGAGGAATGCTTTTTATAAGACCTGGCTGAAATATAGGGTGTTTTTCCACTGGCAGAAAGTACCCATTTTTGCACCCACTAAGGACCCATTTGGGTGTGAGCCAGATGACCCCATTTCCACCACAGCACCCATTTGGGACACATTTGTTTCCACTGCCGCTGGGAAAATCCGGATCATATGGGTACATCCCAGCCTTTAATCCAGATTTTCTGTAGACCCCATTAATGGGGTCTACAATGGGGTCTTCAGCCAGAAAATCCAGATTAAAGGGAGCCTGTTTCCACATTAGTTTGGCAATGGGGTCTAGAGGAGGCTAGGGGGAGGGGACACCCATGGGGGGAAGCCCCAAAACCTAGGCTTCGAAATCATTTCGAAGCCATTTCGAAGTTACTTCGAAATTGCCTTCGGAGATTAGCAAAGGCTCTGAAGACAAACCTCAGAGAGCAAAGGGAGAACAAAGCGGACTGTTACCTTCAGGCATGGAAAGAGGTACATATTTAATGAGGCTGACTCATCCCTGCTCACAAGAAGCTAATTAATATGCATGCTCTCGCTCTCAAGGGGTTTGTCTTCGGAGCCTTTGCTAATCTCCGAAGGCAACTTCGGAGGGATTTCAGAGGGACTTCGGAGATGGCACCCCCTGTCGCCCCAAACACCTGGGGTGACAGACAGACCCCATGTGGGTCAATCTGGATTCCCAACATGCGTGCAAAGGTGTTTCCACGGCAGGGGGGTTAGCACCCATTGCTAATGGGTGCTACACCTCCCATGGAAACACATTGGGTGCTTCCCTTAATCCGGATCTACTAGATCTGGATTAAGGAATGTACCCATTCCTTAGATCCGGATCTTCTTAAATCTGGATCTAAGGGCTGCGGTGGAAAAACACCCATAAAAAGGACTTATACAGAAAAATACTTCCATGGGTGTTTCCACATGAAGGATTATGAAAAGAATTTGGAGAAAGAGGAATCTGGATTAAATATGAAGATTTGTTGCATAGAAATTTGAATTAAAAATGAAACAGTTAAATAAAGAAGATAAAAATATGTGGTAGTTTACATATCTACAACGTATGGATATATATATAAAAGATAAAGATAGGTTAAATTTTGAGGGGGAAAAACCATTGTGGAAAAACAACTAAAAAAGGCAGAAAGAGGAATAATTGGTACAAACTGTTATCGCAAATGAAAATGGAACATGAACAGGTTAAAGAATATATGATTATGTGGGGAAAGGAATTTTGGATATAATATACAAATGGATCAATGGGAGAAGCGCTGGACAAAAAGTCTTTGGTTTTATATATGACAACTGCAGCAAGAATGGTTAATTAAATTGATTGAGCTGGCAGAAATGGACAAATTAACAAATTTTATAAAAGAAAGAACAATAGATACATTTGTAAATGATTGAAACTCCTTTATCAACTATCTGCAACAAATTGGTGTAATCACGGATGGATTTGATGACTAACCACAAGCTTGGCAGACCAGAAAAAGGCAACACTGATGGGAGCAAAAGAAGAGATAGCTTAATGAGAGTTGAAAAAACAGGAAGTCATCAAGAACAACTAAAAGAAATATTAATAATCTATGATATTACTGTATGAAAAGATGAAGCATTAGTGTGGTTAAAAATTCAAATGAAAAGTATTTTAAAAAGATATAGATGCTTAAAATGTGTCAGGACTTCTCAGTCACATCCTGTATTGCAAATTTACATATGAGAAGACAGGCTAAGGAAGAAGGATAATTCCCTCACCTCTTACTTTGGATACTGTCTGGAGAATTCTATGCCAGACGAAGAAGGAGATTGCCACAGAGATCAGTCTTTGTTTACAGTAACTCTCTGGGAAGATCTTTACATGGGATGCTGAAAGGATTCACTTATTGGACCAGGAGCTATTGTTTCTATTTTAGAAGATCATTACCTGCTGACTATTTGCCCCCTTACCACCATTTCCAACCCCGTCCCTTCTCCATGGAGCCTTCAAATTTGCCACCCTAAAGCCCCATAGGTTCCTTCCTTCCTTCCTTCCTTCCTTCCTTCCTTCCTTCCTTCCTTCCTTCCTTCCTTCCTTCCTTCCTTCCTTCCTTCCTTCCTTCCTTCCTTCCTTCCTTCCTTCCTTCCTTCCTTCATCCCTCCCTCCGTCCCCAGGGTTGGACTTGTGGAGAAGTCTTCTTGCCCAGCCATTCAGCAGAACATAGAAAGGAACTGATCTCCCTTTTTCCCACCACCATCATCACCCGACCTACAGCCACATGTTGTCTGATCCTGCTCTGAAGCAAAAATCTGCATAGGTGAGAGACAGTCACAAAAGACATAACAAGTTATCCTTAGAATAGGTTCCTTTCTTCCTTTTTCCATATCTCTAGATTGTCGAAAGGTGTCCTGATACTTTTCCTGTATCAAGCTACTGTCCCTTGTGTGCTTAAAGAATTGCACAATGCTCCTTCCTTTCTGATTCTTTTCAATATTGATTAATAATGAAATCATTTTTCTATTGAGGAAAATAGACTCTGGGGTCTCTTATTTTTGCTGTCTTATGCTGTTAACCACCAAAACTGCTCTGGCATTTTTAAAACCTGTACGGAGAAGATCCCAACACGTCCTGAAAGATCACTAAGATTTGCAGAATTTACACAGGCAATGAGCCATTGCAACTGCGTTTGAATTGTTCAGCACATCTTATTTTGCAGGTCAGCATTGATCCAACTGGGAAAACATAGGAATGTAAGGAGCATGGACAGAGCTTCGGTTGGTGATCACAACTAACTGAACTTCACAGAATCCACACAGGGGAGAAACTGTGTCAATGTGAAGATTGGAAGAAATTACATCACTTATAGAATGCGTGTGATGCCCATGGGTTTGGTGAGACTTAGCGTGAGTGAAATGTTTAGAATTAATGAAAGTGTAGTGAATACAAGCCTGTCTACACCAGTTAATGTGGGGTCAAAGTGTTATAAACTGAGAGCTATAGAGGTAAGTCGAGAGAGGTTTCTCCTCAGCAACAGCGGGAGGAGGGATGGAACTCTTGGGAGGAGCCGACCAATCAGGTGGAGGCTAGCGGAGACAGAGCTTATATAAACAAGAGCAGAAAAACCGTTGGTTGTTCTGTATCTGGGGCTTGACTTAGAAAGGAGTTAGACAGTGCAGATCCGGGTCCTGTGGAGAATCTAGAATAGAGATTGGTCAGGGTCCTAAGTTAAGAAAATAAGTTAATATGAACGGCTGGTGTTGAACTAACATAACAGACGCTCAAGGGAGGGGGGAAGTGTTGTCATAGAAATGTAATGGTAACAGTGTAACCTAAGTGTCTGCTCAGAAGAAGAAAAAGGCCTAGAAACCTACTATTTAAAAGAGAACTTGAAGTCCGTGGCCTTAGTGGCCAGACTGAAGTGAGCTAGACGCCCGGCTGGGGCTTAGTAAATGGTGGCCAGCGGCCACGGGCGTCACAGTAAGAAATATCAGAGAATCCCCCATGAGGATAAATCAGATGGTGTTTGCTAACTGTTGTTCATATAATTTTCTTTCTGGATGTCTCTGTAGGAGGGCTTCTGTTAATGGATTTTTGAAAGAGTGTAAATGCGTTCCTACCTGCCTGTGTGCGAATGCTGAAAGCTTCCCGAAGTGACTTAGCCCACATGCTCTACATCCTTTTGGGATGTAGGGCGAAAAAGCCTCTGGTGAGCTTGTTAGGCTGTTGCTCTGAGTTCAGGAGCGCGCTTCATAAGCAGCTCATTTGGCAGAGGAGGATGACGAGGGAAGGCACTACAAGTCCCAGTGTCCCAGGTCAGCAGGAGCGCAGCAGCAGCAGCTGGTTCAGAGGCGGAGCCTGCCTGTCATCCTAAGAAGGGTTGCTCAGAGTGTGACTAATGAGGATGAGTGGTGGCGGCGGTGTTATCTACACTTGGAGTGACCCTGCTTAGGATGACAGGCAGGCGGTGGCGGAATACTTTTCTGTATGCGGCCTGCTCACTCCACAGCCACAAATTCAAACATTAAACATTCACACATCTCACCGAAACTTCAGCTGCTTTCCTCCCTTTTCCCTTTCTAAAGGTAAGAACTTTTAGAATTGCGCAAAATTGCAACATTGTTATCAGGTGTGAAGTGGGTAGATTGCTACAGTGTAGCAGCTGCTGTAAGGGGTGGATTTTTACAGTAAAATCACTATCTTTGGAAGCAAGCTATTGGGGGAGGGAAACCTAAACATGCATTCTCATCCCACTAAAACAGTATGGTTCCCACAGTAAGAAATGTAAAACGTTTCAAATGCGCGAACCGAAGCGAGACCTGTTGAAATGAGTGTTAACATTTACAACACTTTGGGGCGATTTAACACGCGGAAAGCATGTTAAGCCAGCCTGATGTGGGGACTGCGAGGATCGAAACCATTTTAAGCTTGTAATGGGAATTCACCCCAAGGCATTTACATCTCCAAATAAACTGCTTACTTATGAAGGACAGCAGATTACAGTTCTGGCTCCAGAAGTCTTGGACATGAGAAGAACATTTTGCCCAATCACTACTAAACTGCAGAAAAATGGAACCAAGTACAGATGGGGATTCCCGTTTCTTGGTGTTTTTTGGTAAAAATGGGCGACAGCATAGAGCTGACAACTTAGAGAAAGCAGAGCATATTTGGTTTCTACTAACAGCAGGACCCTCAACCACAGATAACAATGCAGCATCCATTTCAACAGAAGCAGCAGCACCTATGACCTCATAGGTGTGCTGGCATACAAAGGCTCTGCAACCACAACGGTCCAAGGGCCATAATACCTCCTCCATGTCTTCAAGTGCAGCTTTAATGATTAACCAAAGCTTAATTCAAATTAGTCTGGCCTGATGGTCCCTTAATATCCCTCTGGCTGTGGGGGGGAGACTTGCCTACTAACCTTTTATATTCCAGGTGAACCGTATGCCTGCACTCTCGATGTTTTCTACCTCCACTGATAGAATGGGCAGGGTGCTCATTCTGGGAGCTCGGCTCCACAGAGGTGGTGGACGAACCCGATTGGGTATTATTTGGGGGGTTAAGGTTATTATTTGTTATAAGAAGCTGTTGGTTTTTTTATGAAATGCCTCACCTTTGTTCATATGAGGAAATATGTTTAAAAGTACAACCTAGAAATGGATTTACTCTATTCTTTGTGGGCATACAGCCCACAGCTGAGTCTCTTGAGATCTGCTATACAGCGGCTCAGATTAAAATGACTATGGTTCAAGTCAGTACTCTTAATGTTAATGGCTTGAATAACCTGGTTAAAAAGAGAAAAATACAATCCTGTTTCTTACAATCTCACTTCCAAATTTGTTTCCTCCAGGAAACGCATATAGAAGGAAATAAAAGATATTCATGCACCCGGAACGAACTAGATGTTATACCGCAGCAGGCAACTCTAAATCTTGAGGGGTGGCTGTAATCCTGTCTTCCCTTCCATTCAAAATTGAAAAGATTTTAAAGGACCCAAAAGGGGGATATGTTTTCATTAAAGGGACCTTGAATGAATCTCAGCTTATGTTAGCAAATGTCTATGCCCCGAACAAGACACAACTGTCTTTTTTTCATAATGCACTCCAAAAACTCGATAGATTTGCTAACAGTAATATTATTGTAGCAGGTGATTTTAATTTAATAATGGATCCAGATCTTGATAAGTCCACCTGCCACCTTAAGAATAGTGAGAAGGGAAGAAAAAAGAAGGGCAGTGCTCTGCACATCATCAAGAAGATAGTTTCAGGGTAACCAACCCTACATCTAAAGAATTTACCTTCCTCTCTCCTAAATATCATTCTTCTTTTAGACTTGACTATATATTAGCTAGCAAACCCTTGATTGGCTCACTATATTCAGTCCAAATAACAAATATAAAATGAAGATGTAGTGTCTGCTGACTATCCTAGTTGCAAGATTCCAAATAAAGACTTAGCAAGTTACTGTCCCTCAATAAGCATAAGTTTAGCATTCCCTTTCAGCTTCTGTTCAAGTCCAAAAAGATAAATAAGCAGTCCCTGCCATAGCTTAGGTCTCTGCTCCAATCCCAGGCTACTGCTAAGTTCTGAAAGCTACAGTCCCTGTAAATAGTGCCAGGCTGTCCTACCTGCAGCTAAATCCCTGAGGTCTGTTTCTCCTAAATGCCAGATTAAACTAGTCTCCCTCTCCATTCTCCTAATGAAGAGCATGTGGCGTGTATCAGCTTAGAGTTTAGCAACCCGCTCTCCTTCTTAGCGCCAATGCTCCCACCACTGCACCTCAGTGTGCATTTGTCTTTTATATAGGGTATCTCCCTCCTACTTGCTATTGGCTGCCCTCCTGCTAGGGTGGCAACTCCACCTTGTAGCTGCTCCCTGGGCTCTGGAAAGCCCACGAAGGTGCCAAAATGGCATCCCCAGCCTAAATAAAATTTTAAAAACCCTCTGCGGTGTGACCCAACAGGTTGTGAAGCACCCGTAGTCACCACAAAGATACTGTTCCTTGCCTCGTTAAAGAGCTTTCCTACCCTCCTGGATATATATTTTTGCATATGTTTTGGGTCTCTGCATAGTGCCCCTTCATGTCTGATTCTTTTTAATACTGATTAATACTGAAATCATTTTCCTACTGAGGAAAATAGGCTCTGGGGTCTCTGTTCTTGCTGTCTTATGCCATTAAGCACCAAACATGCTCTGGCGTTTTTACAACCAGTACAGAGAAGATCGCAACACGAGAAGACGTCCTGACTAGCCATTTCCCCAAAGTTATGTGTCAGGACGACCGCTAAGAACTGCAGAATTCACACAGGCAAGAAACCATTGGAGTGTAAACACTGTGGGGACGTTTCAATTGTTCAGCACATCTAATTTTGCAAGTCAGGATTCACACAAGTGGGAAACCATAGGAATGTAAGGAACATGGAAAGAGCTTTGGTTGGTGATCACAAGTGACTGAACATCACAGAATCCACACAGTGAAGATGGAAGAAATTATATCACTTATAGAATGTGTAAGAAATGTCAGAGAATCCCCATGGGAATAAACTGGATGGTGTTTGCTACCAGCGTTGTTCATATCTAGTATTCTTTTTTGATGTCTTTGTAGGAGGGCTTCCATTGATGGATTTTTGTAAATGGGTGGTGGTCTTGAACCCTGGGCGGGCTTGTTTAGGCATTTACCCTCAGGGCTCCTAGACTGAAAATGAAACAATTGACACCACAATATGATAAAGAAATGTTTTTTTGATAGGACTGGTACCTGATACGAAAACACAACATATGCTGGTAAATATTAGGATATGTCAATGTAAAAGTCCAAAACTTTTCCACAGTCACATCTCAAATCACGTATAAAAAAAAATTTAGTCCATATAAGTTGGTCCTATTTATTATCTTGGATCAGTTGTCCATTCTGTACATTTTGGATGGACTTGGTTTAGGGCAAAAAGTCATGAATGTCCAAGATGATCAGCCATGGAATTTGGGTGGCCTTCTGTGGGGGTGCAATTTACCCAGAGCTAAGAAGCTCTTGCTAAGCTGAAAGCAGCTAGGCCAAAGGGTACATTCCTGGGTCACTGTAACTTTCCTAATATCTCTTTCAAGGAAGTCATAGCACTGGACATAACAACCACATATCATTTGTATAACATCCACTGTGTATGTATAAACAATATACAGTACTCAAGGATAGTAACATCTTATCTGGTTATGCCAAATATGGGCACCCCGGGGGGAAATTTCCATTGAGAAATGTATTCTGTAACTGGGCATAAAAAGCCCCTAAATCTTCAGTAAAGGACGACCCTTTTCACTTGGCAACCATCCTGCGTGTGAGTCCCAATTCGTTACTACAGCCTTCACACAGGTATTAAGGCCTTTCTGAAGTCAGGAGGAAGTCTCGAATTTGTCACTTTTTATGAAATCTTATTAGGGATGCTACAGAGTTGAGTGTAAATCCGAGTGTTTTGTGACTCAAGGCAAACTCCTCCATTTGGCTCCATGGTGGTAGACCATGCCAGTTCAAAATTATATTGGTTTCAATGGGGGGAAATTCCCAATGCAAGTCAAGGGAGGAAAGGAAAGTGCATCTAAAGAGGCACAGCATAGGGAGTGGATGCCAGAAGATGCAAAGCCCATGTCTGAAACCTCCACCACAGGGATGTCAGCCAAGACACCCCATTCAAAGCCTTCTACAGATTGCAATGCAGAACACATAGACGACTGGCCACATGTCACACCCATGGAGCCAGAATCACCACGCTTGGCCCAGAGCTAGGAATGAAGAAGAGTTGGCTTTTCTGCCCCGCTTTGCTCACCCATTAAGGGGACACAAGGAGGCAGACAAAGCTGTTTTTCCCCCCAACAATAGGACACGCTGTGAGGTAGGTGGGGCAGTGTGAGTGCAGAGCTGTGACTAGCCCAAGGTCACCCAGCTGGCTCTGTGGAGGAGGGCAGACTCAGACCAGGAGACTACAAGTTCAAACTACGACCATCTAATGCTAAGGACAGCGAGTTGCCAGTGCTAGAGCGGCGCTGTAGAAAGTCAAACGGCCAGTTCCGGCAGCAGTCTCCGCCCCTCCTCGGATCCGAAGGAGGAAGAGAGGAGGACCCCGTGCCTGCCCCCCCCCGATCCGTGGAAACGACTGGGCGTCTCGTGTCGTGAAAAGGAGCCGGGGAAGGATCAGGCCCTCGGGGTAAATGGGGAAGATGGGGGCTTCCCTGGGGAGAGGGCGCAGTGGGGGCTCGGGAGGGGGGAGGGGAGAGTTGCCAGGAGCTCCACTGTGCAGAGGTGGATCCCCCCCCAGCCCAGAATAGGGAGTAGGGGGGCACAAGGGGGAGTGTGGGGGGACGGGGCAAAGGGGGGGATACGACCCTCCCTGCCCCCCCCCCGAAGAGGAAGAGGCTTCCCTAGTGTGGGAGTGACGCTTGACTACACAAATCAGGCAGAGAGAAAGGGAGAAGGGGATGATGGGATGGCCGGTGCACAGCGTGCCTAGGTCTGTGCATGAGCAGAGATGCTCTGGAGGCATCTGCACGTTTTGGGCCTTTGAGCGTTTCTGTTGCAATCCCAACTTCTCCAGTTCCCCAGATTGGACTGGCAGGAATGGAATTGCAGGAGAAACCAAACAGGTTTGCAGGGCAAAAGAAGGAAGGAAAGCAAGCAATGCTGAGCATGAACAGAAATAGCCTGTGTGGGTTCTGTACCCAGTGAGCATTAAATGGGGGACAGGATGGCCCAGAGAAGCAGAAGGAGCTCTTTTCTCCTGCCACCTGTTGAGTCTGTTGATTTCCATGGCCCTGCCACCTGTTATGCTGATTTTGGCCCAATCATGGCAGAGGGGCATGTCTCAGGGAGGGAGGCATGTCTCAGGGGACGACCTGAATGTGATGAGGCGCGTGTAGAGCATGTTTTACTGCTCTACATTTGGAATGCATCTATGACGCGTCGGGACACTTGGGGTGGCCTGGAACGGATCCGGCTGCCCCACAAAAGCGAATGCTCCATCCTGGTGTGTTGTAGACATGTTTCAGAAGGCCTAGTGCAAAAAGGCCTCTGGTCTCTCCTCCTGCTGGTAGTATTTGGAAAGGTGTCCTTCCAACCCAGGAGGGGCTCCCTGGAATTTGGAGAGCAGCAATCATGGAAAGAAGAAGAAGGTTAGAAAAGAGTCTTTGTGGAGAGAGTCACATAGAATGAGGGTCCTTCCTGTACCCTTCCATCCTAAACCTTCTTCTGCCTTCCCTGCAGGGAGAAGCCCAGGCTGGACCCCAGCTCCAGGTCCTGTCCTTCCATCTACAATACCTTCCAGGCTCCAAAGACAGATTTGGCTGCAGAATTCTCAGTCTTTCCTGGGAGAAAACATCATATTCGAAGAGAAAAAGGAGCCTAAGGAAAAAGCTTTGTGATGCAAGAGCAAAACTTGACGGTGTCAGAAAGAAGCTCACACACCTTTGAACATGTAGTCCTGCTTGAGGAGCAGGCCAGACCAGATGAAGACAGACAAACACATGGGCGTTTGGGCTATGAAGAGGCCAAGGAGCCCCGAGAGCTGTGTAGCAAAGTCCACTCGCTTTGCCTTCAGTGGCTAAAACCGGAAAAGCAGACAAAGACTCAGATGCTGGACCTGGTGGTCTTGGAGTCATTCCTGGCTGCCCTTCCACCAGAGGTGCAGAACTGGGTCCAGGAATGTGGGGCTGAGAGCAGCTCCCAGGCGGTAGCCCTGGCAGAAGGCTTCCTGCTGGGCAAAGCTGAAGACACGAAGAAGGTGAGGGGATTTTAGTCTGGTTCTTCATAGGAATTCATCATACCGTAACTGCAATTCCATTTACAAACTCATCTCCTTTGATATCTATCCTGATGCATTGGCCTTCCCCTACGACAGGCTTCTCAGTGCTAATGTCCTGCTCAGCAAAGGGTTTCTTTGTGATGGCCCCCAGGTTGGGTCATAGAATAACCTTCCTCTGGATGTGCATCCAATACCATTTCTGAATAGATGCATTTATGTGTGAAAGACGAATAACAGTAAATGTTATTGCAGGTCGAGTTGTGGACAGAAGGGGCCAGTGATGTTCCTGAGGCACAGAAGGCAGCCCTGGAACCCCCTCAGAGACGGCTGTACAGGAAGAGCTTGCAGGAGTTTGATGGGGAAATTGCTTGCCTGGGTAAGGAAGGCCTCAGGATGAGAGAATTCATGGTGCTGAGGCGCACTATGTGTGCTGCGTTGTTCCCAGGTCATTTAGAACCAAACACAATAGAAAGTCTATTTATTTATTTATTATTAAGTTATTTACTATTTGTGATTCTATCCCGCCCTGTATGAGAAGGTCCCAGGCCAGGTCATAATATTATACTAACCTTAGACTGGTCCCTGCCCTCAGGGTTACAATCTAAAGAGACATCTCAGATGAGGCTGGAGCACCGGAAGAGTTGGCTTTTATACCCTGCTTTTTTCACCCATTTAAGGGGACTCAAAGCGGATGGCAAAGCTTTCTATTCTTCTCCCCACAACAGAACACCCTGTGGGGTAGGTGGGGCTGTGAGAGCTCAGAAGAGAGCTGTGACTAGCCCAAAGTCACCCAGCTGGCTTCATTGGGGAGGGCGGAATCGAACCCGGTATTCCCAGATAAGAGTCCAGCTCCTTAACCACTAGACCAAACTGGCTTACAATTAGGGAAGTTCTGGGAAGGCAGGGAACGCTTGGAGGCTGTACCAGCACCTTCAAAATTCAGATGCTCTTCAGCGGAAATTCCCTAATCATGCAATACTGGTTGTAGTGCAAATAGGCCCCAGGAGAACTACAGGTCCAAATTACAAGGACTTTAGATTCTATATGTGATTTTAAATTTGATTGTATAAAGCTTTTTAGACTTTTATATTGATATACATTCATACAAAAGAGTTACTAATCCCAGGTCATTTAGATCATTACTCTTATGGAGTAGGACCTTCATAGACATCTCATAGCTGATGGAATCCATCAATCTCGTCTAATCTTCGGTATTTTTCACAGACAAAGGAAAGAGTCGTCCAATCTGTGGTGGAGCAGAAATGGATGCTGAGCGACCCTTGAATCAGGTAGGAGAACAGTCTGAGGGTCTCTAAGGCCTGCACATTCCCCTGATTCTCACCATCTTTGTGGTTTTCAGGGATTCTGTCCAGGTTTCTCACTAGGGATTTTTTTAAGGCAACTGAGTGAGTTTTCCCTCCAAGCTCTTCTCTTTGACTCTGAGAACATGGATATTTTGACACTCTCTGAAGGGTAAATTATTTTCCTTTCTCTTCCAGGCCCAAGTGACATTTGAGGACGTGGCTGTACATTTCACGGAGGAGGAGTGGATGCTGCTGGATCTGGCCCAGAGGGCTTTGCACAGGGAAGTCATGGAAGAGAATTTTACAAATCTGGCCTTTGTGGGTAAGTCTCTCACTGGCTGGATTAACAGTTATGCTGAAGACAGGAATAACTCTGCTGCTTTTTCTCTTGCCTTTTGTCCCGTTCTTTGCACTGTGCTTGCTGAACAGAAATGTCAGTTCTCTGGGATGAAAGTTAGGAAAACAGATTTACAAAGGAGGCCAAGCAGATGCGATTATACTGCTCGTGAATGTTGGAGTAGAACAGTGCTCAAGACTTTCCTCCTTTAAGACCGATTGCACATGAGAAATATGCCATTAGTCTATGGCTGTGAGTGGCCCTAACCGCTGTCCCACCCACACTTGCTGTTATACAATTTGTCCTTGGAAATCCTTCAGTGGGTTACTGTCTCCCAAGAAACATGTCAAGAAAAAGGTTTAAATGCTTTATGGAGTGATTGACCAGGAATTGAAATGAAGCAATGCAAACAAATCCCCTTAACTGTATATATTAACCAAAGTATAATCAGAAAATAAAAGAAGCCAAGTTTGTAAATCACTTTAAATCGTTATAAATCTATGCTGAGGTTGTATTTGGAATATTGTGAAGAGTTCTGGTCACCACACCTCAAAAAGGATATTGTGGAACTGGAAAAGTTATAGAAAATAGGCAGCCAGAATGATTAAGGGGCTGGAACAACTCCCTTATGAAATCAAACTGTAATGTTTATGCCTCATCAGCATTGTGGTATAGAACACCTAGATAGAGAAAAAATATTTTTATCGCACAACACTAGAACCAGAGGGCACACTATGAAGATGGTGGTTATGAGAGTCAGATCAGAGGGTCTTCCGTTTTCTTTCTTTGCTTCATCCTTGATTTTAATGAATTTGTTATATAAATATTACAACTTTAGCTGTGTTTATTCTTTGTACACTGCTTGGAGGTTAACTTTTACTGGAAAATAGAATATAAATGTTTTAAGTAATAAATAGTAAATATTCAATGTCTAGGCCTCTTCAAGCCTTGAAAGACAGTGTTTAAGAGGGTACTGACTGAAATATAAAATCATACACAGTATAGAAAAGGTGGATAGAGAAAATGTCTCTACCATACAACACTAGAACCAGGGGGCATCTATGAAGCTGATGGTTAGGAGAGTCAGATCAGACAAGGGGAAGTATTTCTTCACCCAGACGGTCATCATTCTTAGACATTACTGCCAGAAGGGGCGGTAACAACAACCGGTCTTGATAGTTTTAAGGATTAGATAAATTCATGGGGGACAGGTGGGTCAATGGCTACTAAACTGGATGCCCAGGTATATCGTCCAGACTGGGGAGACAGGTAGGATGCTTCCAAAAACCACATTCTGAGATTTGGGAGTAGGTGAAGGTTTTGTGCTTGTTTTCTGCTTGAGATGCCACTCCTGCTGCATACACCACCACCCCTCCTAATTCGAGGCCACCAGCTGGCATCTTGTGTGACTCCTCCCCTTCGCTGTGGCTAAGGGGTTGCTTTTTATTTTAAAGTTAAACTCAGGGGATTTCACAATTCGTAGTTGTCCAATGTATAATGTTGATTTTGCTTTAATTCAGTTGGTAGTGTATGTTTAGGCTTCTTGTGCCCAACCACTCTGTGTGTTTCTTGACCACAGCAAAGTGCGCCACTTTCCCTTTCTAATCCCCTTATATTATGTATGAAGAAGTTCTTGGACAATAAGAGCTCTTTGATACATTGTTGCTTTTATGAATTTGAAACACAGCTTTATTATGATGTTACACTTAGTTTGTAACACTTCTTCAGTAGAGCTTGGTTTCAGTTGCAAGTGTAACTTTGATCATGCAAACTAACAAATCCTTCCTGCTATTCAAACTTTATTCTTTGTGCTGCCCGCCTGTTTCATTAGACAGGATCAGGGCCAACGGTTTCTCCTACTTATGTCCCTTGCCTGACTACCCAGGTCAATCCTTGGGTCCCTGCCTAATCTCCAAGTACAGGTCCCTCCAGTCGCTCTGAGCCTATCTCTGATTGAAGGCAAAGGCTTTCATGCCTCTTGACACTTTACTGTAAAATAGGACTCAATCACATAAGTACTCTGACTGTGCTCCTTTCCTCAGCACTTCTTTCCTGAACTACAATTCTCTCATCACATTTCCAACCCCTTCTCTCTCATAACAGCTCCAACAACTCCTCTCTTAACCGTTCGTTTCCATCAGCTGTTTCAACTACTTCTCCCTTCACTGCTGTTAGGCTTCTTCACTCACTCATTGGCTGGCGAAATTCTATCACTCACTCTCCGCCTCCCTTTCAAATGGCGGGTGAGGCCCACCCCTTGCCTACCTGCAACTGCCTTCACTATAGTTCCAAAGCGGCTCCATAGTGTGGACTGTAGTAAATGACCAAAATTCACAATCTTTGAACACAATACTTACTCTGAACATAGAAGGATAATGGGTGGGCACCACAATGGGGCACCATGTGGGACGGGATACTGGACTAGATGGGCTGTGGCCTGATCCAACAGGGCTCCTCTTAGGTTCTTGAGCTGAAGAGATGCAGAGCTCCACAGTGGAAGCATCTTTCTTAGTAAAAATTAAGTAAAAGAGGAACCTTCAGAAATATTAAATGCTGTTAAATAACAAGGTGAGCAAAAGACATAAACAGAATGTAAGACAATCATCCTCACCATAACATTGCCCAATAGAATATTACTGAACAATACCATCCAAAAATCTTTAATGAATAATCAGAATAATCTGATCATTCATTTGAACAATTATCGTCTTCAGCCAAATAATGAGAATCTGATAAAGAGCAAATTTGGTCTTGTGGGTAGAGCATCTGACTCTTATCTACTAGTCCCATGGCTCAAGTCCACACTCCTTCAGGAAGCCAGCTGGTGACCTACAGCTAGTCACAACCTACATCTCAGGGTGTCTGTTGTGTGGAGAACAGTTTGTCAGCCGTTTTGAGTCCTTTTAAATGGGTGAGAAAAGGGGGGTATAAAAGCCAACCCTCCTCTTCCTCCTTTCTCCTTCTTCTCCTTGGTCTAGTGATTAAAGAGCCGGATTCTTATCTGGGAATACCGGGTTCAGTTCTGCCCTCCCGCACAGCTGGGTGACCTTGGGCTAGCTACAGCTCTCCTCTGAGCTCTCACAGCACCGCCTACCTCATGGGGTGTTCTGTTGTTCGGAGAAGAGAAGGTGTGTCAGCTGCTTTGAGTCCCCTTAAATAGGTGAGAAAATCAGCGTAGAAAAGCCAATTCTTTTTTTCCCCCTTTCTCCATTTTGAGGTGGTCATCAGAAATGGGTTCCAAACTATAAAGTTTAATTGTTATCCCGGAGCAAGGGTTGACAGAGAGACCATCCTGATTACCACACAGGCAACAAGCCAAAGGCAATTTCTCTAGCTCTGAAGTGCTTGGATTTAGCCTCTGTGTGCAAGGTCTTATTGGCAGACACTGAAAAGCAGAAAGGGTCTGGTTTGCCCTCACTGTTTTTTCTTCCTTTCATGTTTTTCTGATACAGATTATGGGCAGGAGTGTAAAAATAACCACAAGCTATCCAGGTTGTTGTTAGAAAGAAACCCATATGACGAAAAGAAGGAGATATTAAAAAAGGAAAACAAGTTACTGAGACACAATAAAAGTCAGTGGAAGTATGGGAAGAAAGAATCTATAGTATCTCCAAGAGGCGACGGTACCTGTGAGCTCCCCGTTAGAGAAGATGACAAAAGAATAAACATGAATCAAGATCGTGGAATGAGGAAACTTCTCAGACTCAAGCAAAAATTGACTAAGGGCAGTGGAAGCCTGACAGGTCATGTGTGTCAAGCTGACTTCAGATGCTCAGATGGTCTGAATTTACATCCAAGAATTCACAAAGGAGAAAAAATTCAAGAATACATAAAGTGCGAGAGGAGCTTCAGTCACTGTTTAAGTCTTGTTTCTCATCAAAGAAGTGGCACACAAGGAAAACAATATGAATGTAAGGAGTGTGGAAAGGGCTTCAGCCGGAAAACAGACCTTACTAAACATTTCAGGTCTCACACAGGAGAGAAACCATATGAATGCAAGGAGTGTGGAAAGTGTTTCAGCCAGTCATCAAATCTTAATATACATTTCATGATCCACACGGGAGAGAAACCGTATGAATGTAAGGAGTGTGGAAAGAGCTTCAGCACAAGATCACATCTTACTAAACATTTCAGGGCTCATACAGGAGAGAAACCATATGAATGTAAGGATTGTGGAAAGGGCTTCAAGTCAAAATCAGAGCTTACTAAACATTTCAGAACTCATACAGGAGAGAAACCACATGAATGTACAGAGTGCGGAAACCGCTTCAATTCAAAATCTGATCTTACTAAACATTTCAGGACTCATACAGGAGAGAAACCATATGAATGTGAGGAATGTGGAAAGAGCTTCAGTCAGTCATCACTGCTTACTTCACATTTCAGGTCTCACACAGGAGAGAAGCCATATAAATGTAAAGAGTGTGGAAAGGGCTTCAGGTCGAAATCAGATCTTACCAAACATTTCAGGTCTCACACAGGAGAGAAACCATTTGAGTGTAAGGAGTGTGGAAAGAGTTTCAGCCGGTCAGCACATCTCACTATACATTTCAGGTCACACACAGGAGAGTATCCATATGAATGTAAGGAGTGTGAGAAGGGCTTCAGCTCAAAATCGGAGCTTTTTAAACATTTCAGGACTCACACAGGAGAGAAACCATATGAATGTAAGGAGTGTGGAAAATGCCTAAGCTCAAAATCGGAGCTTATTAAACATTTCAGGACTCACACAGGAGAGAAACCATATGAATGTAAGGAGTGTGGAAAGTGTTTCAGCCAGTCAACACATCTTAATACACATTTCAGGTCACACACAGGAGAGAAGCCATATAAATGTAAGGAGTGTGGTAAGGGCTTCAGCTCAAATTCAGAGCTTACTTCACATTCTAGGACTCACACAGGAGAGAAACCATACAAATGTCAGGAGTGTGGAAAGAGCTTCAGTCAATCAACAAATCTTACTAAACATTTCAGGTCTCACACAGGAGAGAAACCATATGAATGTATGGAGTGTGGAAAGAGCTTCAGTAAGTCAACAAATCTTAATAAACACTTCAGGTCTCACATAGGAGAGAAGCCGTACAAATGTCAGGAGTGGAAAGAGCTTCACTCAGTTAACAAATCTTAGTAAACATTTTAGTTCTCACACAGGAGAGAATGTCAGGAGTGTGGAAAGAGCTTCAGCTCAAACTCAGACCTTGCTTCACGTTTCAGCACTCACAGGAGCGAAACCGTATGAATGTAAGGTGTGTGGAAAGAGTTTCAGCCAGTCAACACAACTTAATATACATTTCAAATCTCACACAGGAGAGAAGCCATATGAAATGTAAGGAATGTGGAAAGGGCTTCAGCACAGATGTGCACCTGGATTTTTCAGTAACAGCCTGTATTACAAATTTAAATATGAGAAGACAGGCCAAGGAAGAAGGATAATTCCCTCATCTCTTGCTTTGGATACTGTCTGGAGAATTCTATGCCAATCAATGAAGGAGATAGCCACAACTCTTTGGGAAGATCTTTACATGGGATGTTGAAAGGATTAAGGTATTGGGCTAGGAGTTTTGCTCTTATTTCATAAGATCATTATAAGCAGGGGAAGCCAGACCACTGAGAATCTTCTATCTTATTTTTTGCCCTCTTCCTTCCATTTCTAAATCCCTCCCTTCACTCTGAATGGAACGAACATCTCTCCCTCCCTCCCTCTTCTTGCTCAGCTATTTAGCAGAACCTAGAAACTGTCTAGCCAGTTATGAAGTGATCTCCCTTTTTCCCACCATCATCCTCTAATCACCACATGATATGTAGCCAGATGTCTGATCCTGCTCTGAGGCAGAAATCTGCATAGGTGAGAGACAGTTATACTAAACAGAACAGAGTATTCTTAGAATAGGTTCCTTCCTTCCCTTTACTCCTCTATATCTCTAGATTGCCAAAAGCTGTGCTTTTTAAGCTGATGCTTTTTCCTGCACCAAGATACTGACACTTGTCTGCTTAAAGCACTGTTTTAGCCTACTGGGAATCTATTTTTGCTTATGTTTTGGGTCTCTTGTATAGTGTCCATTTCTGATTCTTTTGAATACTGATTAATAATAAAATCCTATTGAGGAGAATAGAATTGGGGGTCTGTATTCTTACTATCTTGTGCCGTTAAGCACCAAACATGCTCTGGCATTTTTAAAACCTGTACTGAGATCCCAACATGAGATGTCCTAACTAGCCATTTGCCCAAAGCACATGTGTCAGGACAACCGCTAAGAATTGCAGAATTCACACAAGCAAGAAACCATTGGAATGTAAAAATTGTGGAAAAGTTTCAGTTGTTCAGCACATCTGATTTTGCAAGTCAGCATTCAAACAAGCTGAAAACCATAGGAATGTAAGGAGCATGGAAAGAGCTTTGGTTGGTGATCACAGCTGAGTGAACATCACAGAATCCACACAGTGGAGAAACCGTGTCCATGTGAAGATTGGAAGAAATTACATCACGTATAGAATGCTTAAGAAATGTCAGGGAATTTCCATGGGGATAAGCCAGATGATGTTTGCTAACAGTGTTGTTCATATATACTTTTCTTTTTGGATGTCTCTCTAGGAGGGCTTCTGTTGATGGATTTTTGAAAGTGGGTGGTGGTCTTGAATCCTGGGTGGGCTTCTTTGGGCATTTACCCTCAGGGCTCCTAGACTGAAAATGAAACACCACTCTACTATAAACAAATATGTTTTTGATAGGATTGGTGCCTGATACAAAGCACAACATCTGCTGGTTAAGTTTTAGGATATGTCAATGTAAAAGTCCAGAACTTTTCCACAATCACATCTCAAATCATATATAATACATTTGTCTAAGTTGGTCCTGTTGTTATCTTGGATCATTTGTCCATTTGTTCATTTTGGATGGATTTGGATTAGCCTCTATTTTAGAGTGTGACACATGGCAAAAAGTCATGAATGGTTTGATGTCCAAGATGATCAGCCAAGGAATTTGTGTGGCCTTCACACAGGTATTAAGGCTTTTCTGAAGTCAGGAGGAAGTCTCAAATATGTCACTTTTTATGAAATCTTTTTAGGGATGCTATAGATTTGAGTGTAAATCCAGAGGCGTTTTCGCACGGGGCTGAACGGAACGCGGAAAAGACAGGTGAGGACACGTCATCCGCATTGGCCGCGCGCGGCTTGCGTTCCGACGTGTCCTCACCTGTCTTTTCCGCGTTCGAAATGTAGAGCACTTCGAAGTGCTCTACACGCGTTCCAACGCGGACGAGCCGCCGGCAGCCGTTCGGGAGAAGAAGCGTTCGCGCTTCTTCTGTCTCCCGAACGGCTGCCGGCGCGCCTCCGACGCCGCGCGGCTTTGACAATCAGCTGTTTTTCAAACAGCTGATTGTCGATCTGCCTCCGCGGCTGCCGGCGCGCCCCTGGCCGGCGTTTGCCGGCTAAGGCAGCTTCGGGCGCTTTGACCATTCGCACCCAGACGCTCCGGAACGCGTTTACACGCGTTCTGGCGCGTCTGTGTGTGAACGGGGAAAGCGCCCGAAGCTGGCTTAAGCTTTCCGCCTGAACGCGTTCCGTCTGGAACGCGATTCAGTGCGGAAATGCCTCAGGTGTTTTGTTGACTCAAGGCAAACTCCTGCATTTGGTTCCATGGTGGTAGATCATGCCAGTTCAAAATTACATTGGTTTCAGTGGGGAGAAATTCCCAATGCAAGTCAAGGGAGGACAGGAAAGTGCATCTAAAGGGGAACAGCACAGGGAGGCAATGCTAGAAGGTAAAAAGCCCATGTCTGAAACCTCCACCCCACCGATGTCAGCCAAGTTACCCCATTCAAAGTCCTTTACAGATTGCAGTGCAGAACACATAGAGGACTGGCCACACGTCACACAGAATCACCACGCATGGTCCAGAGTTAGGAACGAAGAAGAGCTGGCTTTTCTGCCCCCTTTTAAGGGGACTCAAGAAGGCGGACAAAGCTTCTGTTCTTTTCCCAAGAGAACACTCTGTGAGGAGGGTAGGGCTGTGTGAGCTCAGAGAAGTGACTAGCCCAAGGTAACACCGTTGGCTTCAAGGAGGAACTTCCAGGTACGAGTCCGTCTCCCTAACCACTAGGCCGAACCGGCTCCCATCCTGTCCCTCCTCTGCAATTCCCCATCCCAGCAAGGACTCAGCGACTAAAGAACTGGACCGGAGTTGGCAGAGGGGATAGTGGAGGAGACACCGAGGACACCGAGTGGCCAGTTCTAGAGCGGCGCTGCAGGAAGTCAAACGGCCACTTCCTGCCGCAGTCTCCGCCTTTTCCGGAATCAGTGCGCCCCACCCCCCAAATGGAAAAGACTGGGCGTGTCGCGTGGGGTAAAGGAGCTGGGGCAGGATCAGGCCCCCGGGGTAAATAAGGACGATGGGGGCTTCCCGTGGGGGAGGGCGCAAGGGGGGTGGGGAGGGTTGCCAGGAGCTCCAGGGTGGAGAGGTAGGAGCACAAGCGGGACTTGGGGATATGTATCTTTAGGCATTTGGGGGAGGGGCAAAAGGGGGATACGTTTCTCTCTTCACCCCCCCACCCCGAAGAGGAAGGGGCTTCTACAGTGTGGGATTGACGCTTGAACCCCTTTTACACCCGCAAAGCTGGAGAAAAAGGGAAACGTCGGTATTGCTGAGAAGGAGAGGAGGACTATGCAGATCAGGCAGAGAGAAAAGGAGAAGGGCGATGTTGGGATGGCCGGTGCACAGAGTGCCTAGAACTATGCATGTGTAGAAGTGGTCTGAGCATTTCTCTTGCAATCCCAACTCCTCCAGTTCCCCAGAGTGGGATCTGCTTTTGGACTGGCAGGAACAGAATTGCAGGGGCGACCAAACTGGCTTCCACGGCAAGAGAAAAAAGGAAAGCAATGCTGAGCATGAACAGAGAAAGCCTGGGTGGGATTTCTGCCCAGTGAGCATTAAATGGGGGAAGGGGTGGCCCAGAGAAGTAGAAGGAGCGCTTTTCAGTAGAGCCAGTTTGGTCTAGTAGTTTAGGAACCGAACTCTTATCTGGGAATACCAGGTTTGATGACTCCCTTCTCCACAAAGCCAGCTGGGTGACCTTGGATTAGTCACAGCTCTCTTCTGAGCTCTCACAGCCCCACCCACATCACCGAGTATTCTGTTTTGGGGAGAAGAGCAGAAAGCTTTGTTGGCTGCTTTTATTTATCTGTTTACATTTCTATCCCGCCCCATACCCGAAGGTCTCTGGGCGGGTAACAACAGATTAACACAGATTAAAACAGGATACACATTTAAACAGATACCAATTAAAATGAGGGGGAGAATAAAAACCCATCAAGGACAGGGTATCTCCCAACTACACGGACCCGAGACCCTGTGACACACAGCACCTCTGTCTTGTCTGGATTCAGCTTCAATTTATTGGCCCTCATCCAGCCCATTACTGCCTCCAGACACCTGTCAAGCACTTCCACCGCCTCTCCTTATTCAGAGGGTACAGAGAGATAGAGATGGGTATCATCTGCATACTGATGACACCTCATTCCAAATCTCCTGATGACCTCTCCCAGCGGCTTCATGTAGCTGTTAAAAAGCATGGGAGATAAGATCAACCCCTGAGGAAACCCACAAGTGAGTTCCCAGGGTGTCAAATCCACATCTCCCACAGACACTATCTGGGATCGGCTTTGGAGATAAGAGCGGAACCAATGCCAAGCATTGCCTCCAACTCCTAAACTCCATAGCCTTTCCAGGAGGATACCATGGTCAATGGTATCAAAAGCCACTGAGAGGTCCAGGAGAACCAACAGGGTGGCATTCCTCTTGTCTCTCTCCCGGGGTAGGTCATCAACCAGGGCAACCAAGACGGTTTCTGTGCCATGACTGGGCCTGAAGCCAGACTGAAATGGGTCAAGATAATCAGCTTCTTCCAAACATGCCTGCAGTTGAACAGCGACAGCCCTCTCCAGAACCTTGCCCGGAAAAGGTATGTTAGCCACCGGGTGATAGTTGTTCAAACCTTCTGGTTGCAGGGAGGCCCTCTTCAGGAGGGGGTGCACCACAGCCTGTTTCAGAGCTGGTGGAACTACCCCATCCCTCAGAGAGGCATTCACTACTCCCTGGATCCACCTGGTCATACCTTGCTGGCTGGTTTTTATTAGCCAGGAGGGGCAAGGATCCAGAGAGCATGTTGTCGGCCGCACCCCCACAAGTAGTTTGTCCACGTCCTCAGGCCGCAGTAATTGAAACTGATTCAAGCAAACTGGACTAGACAGTTCTCTGGACACCTCGTTTGGGCTATACCCAATTGTGACATCTAATCCTCTACGAATCTGAGTGACTTGTCCTCAAAGTGCTTTGTAAATTTGTCACAGCAGATATTACTTGGCCCTGGCTCATGCTTCTTTGAGCTCGGTTTCATAAGGCCATTTACTACTGTAAAGAGCTCTGCTGGACGGCTACTCAAGGACGCAATGGTGGCGGAATCTCTTTTTCGCTGCCATCACTGCCACATGGTAGGCACGATAGTGTGTTCTAACATGTGTTCGGTCAGACTCACTGCCGGATTTACGCCACCTGCGCTCTAGTCGTCGGCTTTCCTGTTTCATAGCCCGCAGCTCCATGGAATGCCAAGGAGCTCTAAGGGATCTACAAGCCTGCTGAGGACACTTGAGGGCAATTGTGCAATAGCCCTGCTCATCTGTCCATTCCAGAGAGAAACCAGGACTTCGACAGGAGCACCACTCATGCCAACCAGAAAATCCCCAAAAGCATTCAGGAATCGCTCGGATTCCATAAGTCTCCGAGGGCGGACCATCTGAATAGGTAACACTTCCCCACATTGGGGAGCCGCTGTTGCAAGTCCAAACCTCACCATTGAATGATCCGTCTATGATAATGGGTAGAAAGCCAGCCCTCCTATAAACAGATACTCACCAGTCCGCTCTGAGGCAAAAACCAAATCAAGGGTGTGGCCTGCCACATGCATTGGGTCAGATATAAACTGAGACAGCTCCATGGTTGTCATGGAGGCCATGAAGAACTGAGCTGGTCCACTGAGCGTGGCCTCAGCATGGATGTTGAAATCCCTCAACGCCACTGTGGCAGGGGCTTCCAAAACCATGTCCTAGACCACCTCAGCCAGTTCAGATAGGGAGGATGCTGAGCAGTGGGGTGAACGGTACACCAGCAGCATCCCTATTCTGTCTCTCTGGCCCAACACGAGAAACAGGCCCATTTTAGTCCCCTTAAATGGATGAAAAAACCCTGGAGAAAATGCCAACTCTTATTGTCCTCCTCCTCTTCCTGCCAGAGGTATTTAGAAAATTGTCCTTCCATCCCAGGAGAAGCTCACTGGGATTTGAGGAGCAGCCATCATGGAAGGAGGAAGGAGTTTGGAGAAGGGTCTTTGGGAGGGAGTCACATGGAATGAGGGTCTTTCTCCTTCCTGTACCCTTCCATCCAGGCAGTAGGCTGGGCTCTGCCATCTTTCTCCCAGCAGTACCCCTCCCTCCAACTGCCATCACAAGGCGACGAACCGTCTTGCCTGAGAGGAGTGGAGAAGAGGCCGCAGACTGGACTCTGCCATCTTGCTTCCAGGAGTGCCCCTCCCTCTTCCAACTGCCATCACAAGATGCCAAAGAGACTATGGCAGCCAATCCACCAGTTGAGAAAACGTCTGGTCCTGAGGTTGAGCAGGGCGGAGCTCAGTAAATGCCGACCGACCATCTCTACCATTATCCTGTTTGTCATCAATGAAGAGAAAATTCCAAGTAAAGAGAATAGGAAAATTCCAGCAATTTGAAATGAACAGAAGAATTGGAACAGAAGACCTCATGTGCTTGCTTTTTGCAGTTCCCTGTTCCCTCCCACACCATTTTCCTTATGTTTCTTGTCTCTTTAGATCAGCGGTTCTCAACCTTCCTAATATTGCGACCCCTTAATGGAGTTCCTCATGTTGTGGAGACCCCCAACAACAGGGGCAGAGCAGCTGGGAGGTGGGAGGGAAGGGCAGCAGGAGGCTCGTCGCGACCCCTCTGAAAAGGTAATTCGACCCCCAAAGCGGTCCCGACCCCCAGGTTGAGAACCACTGCTTTAGATTGTAAGCCTGAGGGCAGGGACCTGTCTAAGATTAATATAATATTGTAACCCGCCTTGAGACCTTCAGGTATAGGGCGGGATAGAAATACAGATAAATAAATAATAAATAAATAAATCTTCTGCCTTCCCTGCAGGGAGCAGCCCGGGCTGGATCCACGCTCCAGGTCCTGCCCTTGCATCTACAATACTTTCCAGTCTCCAAAGACAGATTTCGCTGCAGAACTTCTCAGTCTCTCCTGGGCAAAAACATCCTCTTAGAAGAGGAAAAGGACTCTAAGGAAAAAGCTTTGTGATGCAAGAGCAAAATTTGATGGTGTCAGAAAGGGACCCAGACCCATTTGAACATGTTGTCCTGCTTGGGGGCCAGGCCAGACCAGATAAAGATGGACAAACATTCTGGTGTTTTGGCGATGAAGAGTCCAAGGGGCCCCGAGAGCTGTGTAGCAAACTCCACTCCCTTTGCCTTCAGTGGCTAAAACCCGAAAAGCACACGAAGACTCAGATGCTGGACTTGGTGGTCTTGGAGTCATTCCTGGCTGCCCTTCCACCAGAGATGCAGAACTGGGTCCGGGAATGTGGGGCTGAGAGCAGCTCCCAGGCGGTGGCCCTTGCAGAAGGTTTCCTGCTGAGCAAGGCTGAGGACACAAAGAAGAAGGTGAGAGTATTTTAATCTGGTTCTTCTTAGGAATTCATCATACCATAACTGCAATTCCCTTTGCAAACTCATCTCTTTTTATACCTATCCTCATAAGAACATAAGAACATAAGAGAAGCCTTGCTGGATCAGGCCACAGCCCATCTAGTCCAGCATCCTGTTGCACACAGTGGCCCACCAAATGCTCACGGGCATCTCAAGCAGAGACAAGGACAAACCTTCTCCTGCTCTCGAGTCCCAGCAGATGGCCTTAGAAGCGCCCCAGTTCCTCCCCCCCCCTCAGCCTGAAGGATGCACCTAGGCATTCGTTCTAGTAGCCATTGATACATCTGTCATCCATAAATTTGTCTAACCCTACCTTAAAGCCATCCAGACTGGTAGCTGTCACCACCTCTTCCGGCAGCACATTCCATAAGCCGATGACCCTCTGGGTGAAGAAATACTTCCCCCTGTCAGACCTTATTCTCCTACCCATCAACTTCATAGAGTGCCCCCTGGTTCTAGTGTTGTGTGATAGAGAAAAGAAATTTTCTCTATCCACCCTTTCTATACCGTGCATAATTTTATATACTTCAATCAGGTCCCCTCTCAAACGCCGTCTCTCCAGACTGAAGAGGCCTAGACGTTGCAGCCTGGTTTCGTAAGGGAGGTGTTCCAGACCCTTAATCATTCTGGTTGCCCTTCTCTGCACCTTCTCTAGTTCCACAATATCCTTTTTGAGATGTGGTGACCAGAAATGTACACAGTACTCCAAATGTGGCCTCACCATAGATTTATAAAGGGGCAAAATGACACTTGCTGTCTTATTTTCTATTCCCTTCCTAATTATTCCCAGCATTGAATTTGCTTTTTTCGCTGCTGCCGCGCACTAGGTTGACACCTTCATGGAACTGTCCACCAGAACTCCGAGATCCCGTTCCTGGTGTGTTGCAGAAAGCTCAGACCCCATCAGTTTATAGACGTAATTTGGATTCTTGGCCCCAATGTGCATTACTTTGCACTTGTTAAGATTAAAGCACATTTGCCACTTGGTTGCCCACTCACCCAATGCTAAGAGATCCCTCTGGAGCTCTTGGCAATCTCTTTCAGATTTTACTACCCTAAATAATTTAGTATCATCAGCAAACTTTGCTATTTTACTATGTACCCCTTCTTCTAGATCACTGATGAATAAATTAAAAAGCATTGGTCCCAGTACTGAGCCTTGAGGGACCCCACTTTTTACTTCTTTCCACCCTGAGAATTTGCCGTTTATTACTACTCTCTGCTTTCTGCCCTTAAGCCAGTCACAAAGCCAGGACAGAACTTGTCCTTTTATTCCATGGCTGATGAGTTTACTCAGTAGCCTTTGATGTGGGACTTTGTCAAAAGCCTTCTGAAAGTCCAGATAGACAATGTCTACTGGTTCACCTTTATCCACGTGTTTATTGACACTCTCAAAGAATTCCAACAAATTTGTGAGGCATGATTTACCTTTGCAGAAGCCATGCTGGCTTTTGTTCATCAATGCTGGCTCCTCCATATGCACACTAATTTTGTCTTTAATAATGGTTTCCATCACCTTACATGGAACTGACGTTAAGCTAACTGGTCTGTAGTTGCCTGGATCACCCCTTGATCCTTTTTTGAAGACTCATGCATTTGCCTTCCCCTCCAACGGTCTTCTCATGGCCAAATTTAGATTTCAATATACTAAACCTTAAGAAATGAGGCTCCTAAATATCAAAAGGGGTGCCCTTCATATTTTGACCTGCCATGGGCAAAGATCTGTTGGAGGGGCCTCTTCAGAAGTATCAGTTTGGTCTTGTGGTTAGAATGCTAGACTCACATCTTGAGCCAGGTCTGATCCACACTTCTCCATGAAGTGAGCTGGATGGCTTTGGGCTAGTCACAGCTCTCTTTCTAAGGACTCACTTCATAGGGCGTCTGTTGTGGGGAAAAGGACAGAAGATTTGTCAGCCACTTTGAGTCCCATGAAATGGGTGAGAACAGTGGGGTATAAAAGTTCTTTTTCCTCAAAAGGATTAGGGACCTTGGAAGGGCTTTCTCAGTGATGGCCCCCAGGTTGGGTCATGGAATGGCATCCCTTTGGATGTGCATCCAACATCATTTCTTAATATATGGATTTGTGTGTTAAAGACTAATAACAGTAAATATTATTGCAGGTCGAGGTGTGGACAGAAGGGATCAGCGATGTTCCTGAGGCAGAGAAGGCATCCCTGGATCCCCTACAGAGACGGAGCGTGCAGAAGCTTGACGGGGAAATTGCTTGCCTGGGTAAGGAAGGCCTCAGGATGAGAGAATTTGTCTTGCTGAAGTGCCCTCTGTGTGCTGCGTTGTTCCCAGGTCATTTAGAACCAAACACAATAGAAAGTCTAAAATTCCCCATAATGTAAATAACACAATATTTACTATTTGTTTTTTGTGTTTCTATCCCATCTTATAGGAGAAGGTCCCATGCTGGGTTCTAATATTATACTAAACTTAGACTGGTGCCTGCGCTCAGAGATACAATCTAAAGAGACACCTCAGACGAGGCTGGAGCACTGGGTGGGGTGTGAATGGCACCGCCTAGATGCTCTAGATTGCTTTCGGTAACATTGGTAAAGGTGTGGAGGACAATTTTGTGCTCCACACCTGATCAGCCATTAGGGAAGTTCTGGGAAGGCAGGGCAAGCTTGGAGGTGGTACCAGCATCTTCAAAGTTTAGATGCTCTTCAGCAGAAGTTCCCTAATCATGCAATACTGGCTGTAGTACATATAGGCCCCAGGAGAACTATAGGTCCGAGTTACAAGGACTTTAGATTCTATCTGTAATTTTACATTTTGATTGTATAAAGCATTTGGACTTTCATATTGATATGCTTTCATACAAAAGGATTCCTAAACCTAGGTCATTTAGATCATTTTTCTCATGGAGTAGGACCTTCGTAGAGATCTGGTAGCTGGCGGGATCTCTCAATCCCGTCTAATCTTCGGTATTTTTCACAGGCAAAGCAAAGAGTCATCCACTTTGTGGTGGAGCAGAAATGGATGCTGAGCGACCCCTGGATCAGGTAGGAGAAAAGCATTCCTGCCTGAGGGTCTCTAAGCCCTGCACATTCCCCTGATTCTCACCATCTCTGTGCTTTTCATGGGTTCTGTCCAGGTTTCGCACTAGGGATGTTTTGAAGGCAACTTAGTGAGTGTTTACTCATTGAGAACAATCTCCAAGCTCTTCTCTTTCCCTCTGAGAACCTGGACATTTTTACACTCTCTGAAGGGTAAATTATTTTCCTTTCTCTTTCAGGCCCCAGTGATATTTGAGGATGTGGCTGTACGTTTCATGGAGGAGGAGTGGGTGTTGCTGGATCCAGCCCAGAGGGCTTTGCACAGGGAAGTCATGGAAGAGAATTTTGCAAATCTGGCCTTTGTGGGTGAGTCTGCCTCTGGCTGGATTAACCGTTAAGCTGAGGACGGGAATACCTCTGCTGCTTTTTCTCTTGGCATTTCGTCCTATTCTTTGCACTGTGCTTGCTGAGCAGAAATGTCTGTTCTTGGGGATGAAACCTCTGTGAACAGACTTCGAAATGAGGCCTAACAGATGTGATTATTGAGGGCCAGTGAACGTTAGAGTAGACCAGTGCTCAAGACTTTCCTCCTTTAAGACCAATTGCACATGGGAAATATGCCATTAGCCTGTGGCTGTGAGTGGCTTTAGCCTTCCCTAGTCACTGTCCCACCCACACATGCCGCTACATAATTCATCCTCGGGAACCCTTTGGAAGGTTACTGTCTCCCTAGTAACATGTCCAGAAAAAGGTTTAAATGCCCAATCTACATCTCAGGTTGTCTGGTATGTGGAGAACAAAACTTTTTTCAGCCATTTTGAGTCCTTTTAAATGGGTGAGAAAAGTGGGGTATAAAAGGCAACCCTCCTCTTCCTCTGTTCTCCTTCTTCTCCTTGGCCCAGTGGTTAAGGAGCCTGACTCTTATCTGGGAATACCAGTTCTGCCCTCCCCCACGAAACTAGCTGGGTGACCTTGGGCTAGTCACAGCTCTCTTCTGAGCTCTCACAGCCCCTCCTACCTCACAGGGTGTTGTGTTGTGGGGAGAAGAAAAAGAAGGTTTGTGAGCTGCTTTGAGTCCCCTTAAATGGGTAACAAAAGTGGGGTCTTTAAAAATGGGTTCCAAACTATAAAGTTTTATTGTCTTCCCCGAGCAAAGGGTGACAGAGTGTCCACCCTGATTAGCACACAGGCAACAGAACTTGGATTCAGCCTCTGTGTGCAGAGGCATGTTGGCAGACACTGGAAAGTGGAAAGGGCCCTCACAGATTTTCTTCCATTCATAATTTTCCCATACAGATAATGGACAGGAGTATAAAAATAATCCCAAGCTGTCCAGGTTGTCATTAGAAAGGAACCCATATGAAGAAAAGAAGGAGATATGCCAAAAGGAAAACAAGTTACAGAGACACAATAGAAGTCCGTGGAGGTATTGGAAGAAAGAATCCACAGTATCTCCGAGAGGCAATGGTACCTGTCAGCTCCCCGTTAGAGAAGATGACAAAATAATTAACAGGAATCAAGATCTGGGAATGAGGAAACTTCTCAGAGTCAAGCCAAAATTTACTAAGGGCACTGGAAGCCTCACAGGTTATGAATGTAAGGAGTACGGAAAAAGCTTCAGCTCAAAATCAGTTCTTACCAAACATTTTAGGACTCACACAGGAGAGAAACCATATGAATGCAAGGAGTGTGGAAAGTGTTTCAGCCAGTCATCGAATCTTTATATACATTTCAGGGACCACAGAGGAGAGAAACCATATGAATGTAAGGAGTGTGGAAAGGGCTTCAGCTGGAAATCAGACCTTACTAATCATTTCAGGGCCCACACAGGAGAAAAACCGTATGAATGTAAGGAGTGTGGAAAAAACTTCAGTTGGAAATCAGATCTTACTAAACATTTCAGGACTCACACAGGACAGAAACCATACAAGTGTCAAGATTGTGGAAAGAGTTTTAGCTGGTCAGGAAGCCTTAAGATACATTTCAGGGTCCACACAGGAGAGAGACCGTATGAATGTAAGGAGTGTGGAAAGGGCTTCAGCATAAAATCCAATCTTACTCAACATTTCAGGACTCACACAGGAGAGAAACCATACAAATGTAAGGAGTGTGGAAAGGACTTCAGCCAGAAATCAGATCTTACATCACATTCCAGGACTCACACAGGGGAGAAACCATACAAATGTCAGGAATGTGGAAAGAGGTTCAGAGAATCAACAATTCTTAATATACATTTCAGAGTCCACACAGGAGAGAAACCATATGAATGTAAGGAGTGTGGAAAGGGCTTCAGCACAAAATCAGAACTTACCAAACATTTAAGGGCTCACACAGGAGAGAAACCATATGAATGTAAGGAGTGTGGGAAGTGTTTCAGCCAGTCAACAAATCTTAATGTACATTTCAGGGTCCACACAGGAGAGAGACCATATGAATGTAAAGAGTGTGGAAAGGCCTTCAGCACAGGGTCACATCTTACTAGACATTTCAGGGCCCACAGAGGAGAGAAACTATATGATTGTAAAGAGTGTGGAAAGGGCTTCAGCTGGAAATCAGACCTTACTAATCATTTCAGGGCCCACACAGGAGAGAAACCGTATGAATGTAAGGAGTGTGGAAAGGGCTTCATCTCAAAATCAGATCTTACTAAACATTTCAGGACTCACACAGGAGAGAAACCATATAGATGTCAGGAGTGTGGAAAGAGTTTTAGCCGGTCATCAAATCTTAATGTCCATTTCAGGGTCCACACAGGAGAGAAACCCTATGAATGTAAGGAGTGTGGAAAGGCCTTCAGCACAGGATCACATCTTACTAAACATTTCAAGGCCCACACAGGAGGGAAACCATACAAATGTAAGGAGTGTGGAAAGGACTTCAGCCAGAAATCAGATCTTACGTCACATTCCAGGACTCACACAGTGAACTCCTAGGTCCCAACACTACCAAAAGGTTCACGCTACCTGTGACCCAACTCCTGCTGGCTACAGCCCCGCTCTGCTAATTCAAGGCCTCCGGCTGGCATCTTCCATGACACCTTCCCTTTGGTGCGGCTAAGCGGCTGATTTTTATATGTAAACTCAGGGGGTTACTAAATAAATGTAGCTGTTCACTATAATATGCTTAGTTTGCTTTAATTCAGTTGGTAGTGTATGTTTCCACCTCTTGTGCTCAACCGCTGTGTGTGTTTCAACCACAGGATAGTGCGCCGCTTTCCCACTCTCTAATCCCCTTTTATTAGGTATGAAGAAGTCCTTGGACAATAAGAGCTCTTTGATACAACAGTTCTTTTAAGAACTACAAACACAGCTTTATTAGGTTGTAACACTTAGTTTGCAATGCTTCTTCAGTAGAGCTTGTTTCAGTTGCAAGTGTAACTTTGTACATGCAAACAAACAATTCCTTTCTCCTATTCAAATTATGCTTTGTGTCACCTGCCTGTTTCTCTAGACAAGACCAGAGCCAACAGTTTCTCCTAGTTATGCCCTTTCACGGGTGACCGCCTGTCTACCCAGGTCAATCCTTGGTTCCCTGCCTAATCTCCAAGTACAGGTCCCTCCCGTTACTCTGAGCCTATCACTGACTGAAGGCAAAGGCTTTCATGCCTCTTGACACTTCACTCTAGTATACGACTCAGCCACGTAAGTACTCTGACTGCGCTCCTTTCCTCAGCACCTCCTTCAACTATTCCAACTCCTTCATCAACTGTCTCCACTGCTCCTCCTCTAACTGTTCCAACTGCTTCCCTTCGGCCATCCTGAGCCTGCCGGACACTCGCTGGCTGGCGGAATTCTATCACTCACTCCCCGCCTCCCTTTCAGACGGCTTGGTGAACCCTGCCCCTTGCCTAGCTGCAACTGCCTTCACTACAGTTCCAAAGCGCCTCCGTAGTGTGGACTGTAGTAAATGACTTTAATTCACAATCTTTAAACACAACACTTTCTCTCAACATAGGATGATAATGGGTGGACACCACACTATCCCCCAATGCATGTGATACCTTACCTTGTGAAGGCTCGGGCTCGAACTTTGGCCTGGAGAGCAATATGCCACTCTCTGCACATGTGCGCATGCTCCATTAGCTCGGCTGCACACTGACCTTATGGGTCAGTATGGGGTTGGTCTAGCAGATCGCATGGCCGCACAGAGTGTGGCCCATGGCTCTCCCAGGTCTCGCAAGGAGGATCCTGGGCCCGGCAAGGTAGATTGGCTGCACAGGCCTGCCAGCTGTTGGGCCGAAATGGTGGCAGCTGGGTGCAGGGCCTGCACCTGTCCAACTGGGAGAGTGCAAATGCTCTCCCTGCTTGACAGCTGTGGGATGGTCCAGGACAGCCGGTAGCAGGTGTAGAGTGGGATTTCATGCTCTACACCTGGAATGCGATTAGGGCAGCTCTGGGATAGGCTAGGACAGTGATGGTGAACCTTTTGAGCCCAGTGTGTCAAAATTCTCAAGAAAACCTAGCTTAACTCGAGTGCTGTGTCACATCTAGAAATATCCATAATTTTGTGATATTTGTAGCTCTAGTAAAAAAGTTATATTTTTGATTAATCGGTACTTAATGGTTACTTCAAGTGACAGTGGAAAAACACCCTATTAAAAGCAAAAACAAATAATTCTTTACATTAGTGACTTTTGTTGCCGAATTTTGTTTGCTAAATCTTCAATTGAAAGTTGGTATTTCGTACACTTCAAGAACAAGCAAGCACTATACACCCAGGTGGCAGAGTGACCATGTGTGTCACCCAAAAGGGCTTGGCGTGTCACCTGTGACACACGTGTTATAGGTTGGCCATCACTGGGCTAGGACAGTTCCAAACAGAACTGGACTCCAGCCAACGCATATGCTCTGTCCCAGAGCTGCCCTAATCGTGCAACAGAGGGCCTGGTGCATATAGGCCTCATATGAATTTAATGAGCATGGAAAGAGCTTCATCTCAAAATCATTGCTTACTGCACATTTCTGGTCTCACTCAGGAGAGAGGCCAAAGAAATGTAAGGAGTGTGGAAAGAGCTTCCGTCATTCAGGAAATCTTTTTAGACATTTCAGGTCTCACACAGGAGAGAAACAGTATAACTGTCAGTAGTGTGGAAAAACCTTCAGCTGCAAATCGTATCTTACTGCTCATTTCAGGACTCACACTAGAGGGAAATCATATAAGTGTCAGGAGTGTGGAAAGTCCTTCAGAACTTCATCACAATTTTCTATCCATCATGTAGTCTGTTTGCCCCCCAAACCCTCATCTTTCTCTGAACAAAAGCCAGCATGGCTTCTGCAAAGGTAAATCATGCCTCACAAATTTATTGGAATTCTTTGAGAGTGTCAATAAACACGTGGATAAAGGTGAACCAGTAGACATTGTCTATCTGGACTTTCAGAAGGCTTTTGACAAAGTCCCACATCAAAGGCTACTGAGTAAACTCATCAGCCATGGAATAAAAGGACAAGTTCTGTCCTGGCTTTGTGACTGGCTTAAGGGCAGAAAGCAGAGAGTAGTAATAAACGGCAAATTCTCAGGGTGGAAAGAAGTAAAAAGTGGGGTCCCTCAAGGCTCAGTACTGGGACCAATGCTTTTTAATTTATTCATCAATGATCTAGAAGAAGGGGTACATAGTAAAATAGCAAAGTTTGCTGATGATACTAAATTATTTAGGGTAGTAAAATCTGAAAGAGATTGCCAAGAGCTCCAGAGGGATCTCTTAGCATTGGGTGAGTGGGCAACCAAGTGGCAAATGTGCTTTAATCTTAACAAGTGCAAAGTAATGCACATTGGGGCCAAGAATCCAAATTACGTCTATAAACTGATGGGGTCTGAGCTTTCTGCAACACACCAGGAACGGGATCTCGGAGTTCTGGTGGACAGTTCCATGAAGGTGTCAACCTAGTGCGCGGCAGCAGCGAAAAAAGCAAATTCAATGCTGGGAATAATTAGGAAGGGAATAGAAAATAAGACAGCAAGTGTCATTTTGCCCCTTTATAAATCTATGGTGAGGCCACATTTGGAGTACTGTGTACATTTCTGGTCACCACATCTCAAAAAGGATATTGTGGAACTAGAGAAGGTGCAGAGAAGGGCAACCAGAATGATTAAGGGTCTGGAACACCTCCCTTACGAAACCAGGCTGCAACGTCTAGACCTCTTCAGTCTGGAGAGACGGCGTTTGAGAGGGGACCTGATTGAAGTATATAAAATTATGCATGGTATAGAAAGGGTTGATAGAGAAAATTTCTTTTCTCTATCGCACAACACTAGAACCAGGGGGCACTCTATGAAGCTGATGGGTAGGAGAATAAGGTCTGACAGGGGGAAGTATTTCTTCACCCAGAGGGTCATCGGCTTATGGAATGTGCTGCCGGAAGAGGTGGTGACAGCTACCAGTCTGGATGGCTTTAAGGTAGGGTTAGACAAATTTATGGATGACAGATGTATCAATGGCTACTAGAACGAATGCCTAGGTGCATCCTTCAGGCTGAGGGGGGGGGGAGGAACTGGGGCGCTTCTAAGGCCATCTGCTGGGACTCGAGAGCAGGAGAAGGTTTGTCCTTGTCTCTGCTTGAGATGCCTGTGAGCATTTGGTGGGCCACTGTGTGCAACAGGATGCTGGACTAGATGGGCTGTGGCCTGATCCAGCAAGGCTTCTCTTATGTTCTTATGTAACCATGGCAAAATCAGGAGGCACTCCCAGGCAATGCTGCCCCCAAGTCTTCTGGCAAATGTGATCTGGATTAAATAAAAGATTTGTTGCCTAGAAATGAAATGAATAATGAAATTGAATTAAAAACAAGAGAACAGTTAAACCAAGAAGGTAAAAATATATGGTGGTTTTCATATGTACAACTTATGGGTATATATAGAAAAGACAGGATAAATTTCAGGTGGGAAAGAACCATAGATAAGTTTATAAATTATTGGAACCCCTTTATTGACTATCTACAACAAATTGATGTAATCATGCATGGATTTGATTTTTAATCAGAATCTTGGCAGACAAGAAAAAGGCAACAATGATGGGAGCAAAAGAAGAAGAGATACCATAATGAGATCTGAAAAAACAGGAAGTCATCAATTGTTGTGTCCCAGGTGGGTGAGGGCAGTGAGGCAAACACACGCCCACGCTCACAGTAGTCCTTTGGGGGCTCAGATATAGTCAGCGTCAGTTCAGTCCAAGGTCAGGGTTCCAGAGGTACAACAAAAGTCACAGCAAGGAGGAGGGGAAATGGAAGGAGAAGGAGATTCCTACGGAATATGAATGGTTAATTAAACTGGTTGATCTGGCAGAAATGGATAATCTGACAAACTTGTTAAATGATAGAACAATGGATAAATTTGTAGAAGACTGGCACCTTTTTATGAACTATCTACACGAACTACAAGTGTTGACAGAAGGTTTCGACTAAAAAACAAGGCAGTCAGAAAATGACAAGAATGAATAAAGAAGCAAAGGAACAAGCGGTATTAAGAAGGGAAGTTGGAGAAACGGGGGAAGTCATACAGAATAATAAAGCAATACACACTAAGAGAAGATACAAGAAATTGTATGATAGATATTGTTTAATTGTTTTTTTTAATGTCATATTGCTTTTAAAATCAATAAAAATATATTAAAAAAAAAGTCACAGCAAGGGTCAGGATTCCAGAAGTTCAGCAAGTCAGAAGAGGGTCCAAGAGTCAGGTACGGCAGGAGTTGCATCAGAGTTGTCTGCAACACAGGCTTCGCGTGTGCTGCTCAATTAAGTAGGGGAGTCATCACCACGCCCATGCCGGCTCAGCTTAGCCAAACCCTGCGACTGGCGTCTCACCTGTTTCTGCTGCTGAAGGAGCAGAGGAGAGGGGTGCTCTTGGGGTTGACTGTCGAGCTCTTGTGCCCAGAGCTGTCTGTGTGCTCCCCCCAAACTGGCCTCAGATCCTCAACATCTGCAGCGCTGTTCCCCGGTTGCTGCCCAGGCTCTTGCACCTTGCAACTGTGCCCTCCTCCTCCGAGGAAGAGACTGGAGGGGCGTGACGGGGCATGACACCGATAAGAACAACTGAAAGATGAAATAATAATCTATGATATTATTGAATGAAAAGATGAAGTTTTAAAGTTGTTAAAAATTCAAATAAGTATTTTTTAAAAAGAAATGCTTAAAATACATGAGGAGGAGATGTGTGCCAGGATTTCTCAGTCACAGCCTGTATTATAAATTTACATATGAGAACACTGGCCAAGCAAGAAGGATAAACCCCTCACCTCTTTCTTCCCTTTTCTATACCTCCAGATTGTCAAAAGGTGTGCTTTATAAACTGATACTTTCTCCTGTATCAGCTAGTCTCTTGCCTGCTTAAAGAACTGCGTAGTGCCCCTTCATTTCTGATTCTTTTTAATTATGATTAATGCTAAAATCATTTTCCTATTGAGGAAAATGGACTCTGGGGTGTCTATTTTTTCTGACATGTGCAGTTAACTACCAAAACTGCTCTGGCATTTTTAAAACCTGTACAGAGAAGATCCCAAAATGAGAAGATGTCCTGACTAGCCATTTCCCCAAAGATAAATGTCAGGACGACGGCTAAGAATTGCAGAATTCACACGGGAAAGAAACCATTGGAATATAAAAATTGCAGTAAAGTTTCAATTGTTCAGCTCATCTTATTTCGCAAGTCAGGATCCATGCAAGCAGGGAAACATAGGAATGTAAGGAGCATGGAAAGAGCTTTGGTTGGTGATCACAACTGACCGAACATCACAGAAGCCACACAGGGTAGAAACTGTCACTGATAGAATTGCGTAAAAAATGACAGAGAATCCCCATGAGGATAAGCCAGAAGGTGTTTGCTTACTGTTGTTCATATATAGTTTTCTTTTTGGATGTCTTTGTGGGAGCACTTTCGTTGATGGATATTTGACAGCGTGTGGTCGTCTTGAATCCTGGGCGTGCCTTTTTGGGCATTTACCCTCAGGGCTCTTAGACTGAAAATGGAACAATTGACACCACAGTATGATAAACATTTTTTTTTAATAGGACTGGTGCCTGATACAAAAACAACATCTGCTGGTAGGTTTTAGGGAATATTATATATAAAAATATGTCAATATTAAAGTCCAAAACCTTTTCCACAATCATATCTCAAATCACATATAAGATATATATTACAAGACCACCATTGGCTCAGCAGGACAGGACCGGTCGTGTCCTGCCTGAGCCAGTGGTGGTCTTGTAATATATAGCCCACACACCGCAGGTTGTAAAAATCTCTATAGCTATTGTGACGTCCATGGATGAGGAACTAGCTATGACTCTCTATATACAGGGATAATTGAAGGGAGACAATACCTGGAAAACTGCCCACATATAAGATGTTTAGTTCATATAAATTGGTCCTGTTGTTATCTTGGATCAGTTGTCCATTCTCTACATTTTGGATGGACTCAGATTACACTTTTTTAGAGAGAGTGACAAAGAACAAAAGGTAATGAATGTTTTGATGTCCAAGATGATCAGCCATGGGATTCGTGTGGCCTTCACGCAAGTATTAAGGCCATGCAGAAGTCAGGAGGAAGTCTCAAACCTCTCACTTTTTATGGAATCTAGTTAGGGATGCAATAGACTTCAGTGTAAATCAGCGTGTTTTGTGACTCAGGGCAAACTCCTCCATTTGGTTCTATGGTGGTAGACCTTGCCAGTTCAAAATTACATTGGTTTGAATGGGGAGAAGTTCCCAATGCAAGCCAAGGAAGGAAAGGAAAGTGCATCTAAGGAGGCACAGCACAGGGAGGCGATGGCAGAAGACGCTAAGCCCATGTCTGAAACCTCCACCACACCAATGTCAGCCAAGATACCCTCATTCAAAGTCTTCCACAGACTGAATGCAGAACAGATAGAGGACTGGCCAGATGCCACACGCATGGAGGCAAAATCACCATGCAAGGCCCAGAGTTAGGAATGAAGAAGAGTTGGCTTTTCTGCCTCGCTTTTCTCACCCACTTAAGGGGGCTCAAGAAGGCGGACAAATCTTCTCTTCTTCTCCTCACAGCAGAACACCTGTGAGGAAGGTGGGGCTGTGTGAGCGCAGCGCTGTGACTAGCCCAAGGTTACTCAGCTGCTTTATGGAGGAGGGCAGAGTCGGACGGGGAGACAAGAACAGCCCTCTAACCAAACTGGGTCAGAGAGGAAGAAATGACTTCATTACCCTGCATTTTTCACACATTTATGGGAGCTCAGAGAGGCTGAAAAGCTTTCTATTCTCCCCACCCTGAGAGCTATTTGGGGCAGTGAGGCTGTGACTAGCACAAGATAACCCCGTGGGCTTCACGGAGGAATTCCCTGGTACGAGTCCGGCTCCCCAACCACTAGACCGAACCGGCTCGCATCCTGTCCCTCCTCTTCAATTCCCCATCCCAGCAAGGACTCAGCGACTAAGGAACTGGACGTTAGCAGGCAGAGGGGATAGTGGAGGAGCGGCTGAGGACATAGAGTTGCCAGTGCTAGAGCGGTGCTGCAGGAAGTCAAACGGCCACTTCCTGCATCAGTCTCCGCCCCTTCTAGGACCAGAAGGAGGAAGAGGGAGGAGGACCCTGTGTCGTGTGGGACTGGGGTAGGAATAGCACTGCGGGGTAAATAGGGAAGATGGGGCTCCCCGTGGGAGGAAGGCGCAGGGGGGGGGGCTTGGGAGGGGAGAGGGGGGTTGCCAGGAGCTCCAGGGTGCAGAGGTGGGAGCACCCCCCCTGCCCAGAATAGGGAGTGGGAGGGGACCACAAAGTGGAGTTGGGGGGACATGTATCTTTAGGCATTTGGGGGAGGGGCAAAAGGGGGATACGTTTCTCTCTTCACCCCCCACCCCGAAGAGGAAGGGGCTTTTACCCCAGCAAAACTGGAGAGAAGCAGAGGACTATGCAGATCAGGCAGAGAGAAAGGGAGAAGGGCGATTAAATGGGATGGCCGGTGCACAGAGTGCCTAGGACTGTGCGTGTGTAGAAGTGCTCTGGAGGAATCTGCAAGTTTTCGTCCTCTGAGCATTTCTCTTGCAGTCCCAACTCCTCCAGTTCCCCAGAGTGGGATCTGCTTTTGGACTGGCAGGAACAGAATTGCAGGGGTGACTAAACTGGCTTTCACAGCAAGAGAAGAAAGGAAAGCAATGCTGAGCATGAACAGAGAGAGCCTGGGTGGGATCTCTGCCCAGTGAGCATTAAATGGGGGAAGGGGTGGCCCAGAGAAGCAGAAGGAGCTCTTTTCAGTAGAGCCAGTTTGGTCTAGTGGTTAAGGAACCGAACTCTTATCTGGGAATACCAGGTTTGATGACTCCCTTCTCCACAAAGCCAGCTGGGTGATCTTGGACTAGTCACAGCTCTCTTCTGAGCTCTCACAGCCCCACCCACATCACTGGGCTTCTATTTTGGGGAGAAGAGCAGAAAGCTTTGTTGGCCGGTTTTAGTACCCTTAAATGGATGAAAAGAGCCTGGAAGAAAAGCCATCTCTTATCGTCCTCCTTTTCCTCCCACCAGACGTATTTAGAAAATTGTCCTTCCAGCCCAGGAGAGGCTCGCTGGGATTTGGGGAGCAGCCATCATGGAAGGAGGTTGGAGAAGAGTCTTTGTGCGGGAGTCACAATGAGGATCTTTCTCCTTTCTGTACCCTTTCACCAAGCTCTTTCTCTCATGGCCCTAAACCTTCTTCTGCCTTCCCTGCAGGGAGAAGCCCAGGAGATCCCCACTCCAGGTCCTGCCCTTGCATCTACAATACCTTTCAGTCTCCAGGGACAGATTTGGCTGCAGAATTCTCAGTCGTTCCTGGGAGAAAACATCCTCTTAGAAGAGGAAAAGGAGCCTAAGGAAAAAGCTTTGTGATGCAAGAGCAAAATTTCACAGTGTCAGAAAGAGGCTCAGACACCTTTGAACATGTTGTCCTGCTTGAGGACCAGGACAGACCAGTTGACGTCGGACAGGCATTCCTGTGTTTTGGCTATGAAGAAGCCAAGGGGCCCCGAGAGCTGTGTAGCAAACTCCACTCCCTTTGCCTTCAGTGGCTAAAACCAGAGAAGCACACGAAGACTCAGATGCTGGACTTGGTGGTCTTGGAGTCATTCCTGGCTGCCCTTCCACCAGAGATGCAGAACTGGGTCTGGGAATGTGGGGCTGAGAGCAGCTCCCAGGCAGTGGCCCTGGCAGAAGGCTTCCTGCTGAGCAAGGCTGAAGACACAAAGAAGAAGGTGAGAGTATTTTAATCTGGTTCTTCTTAGAAATTCATCATACCATGACTGCAATTCCCTTTGCAAACTCATCTCTTTTGATACCTATCCTGATGCATTTGCCTTCCCCTCCTACAGGCTTCTCACTGCCAAATTTAGATTTCAACATACTAAATCTTAAGAAATGAGGCTCCTAAATACCAAAAGGGGTGTGCCCTCACATTTTGACCTTCCATGGGCAAATCTGTTGGAGGAGCCTCTTCAGAAGTATCTGTTTGGTCTTGTGGTTAGAATACTAGACTCACATCTTGAGACACCCAGTTTGATTCCGCACTCCTCCATGAAGTGAGCTGGGTGGCTTTGGGCTAGTCACAGCTCTGTTTCTAAGCACTCATTTCACAGGGTGTCTGTTGTGGGGAAAAGGACAGAAGATTTGTCAGCCACTTTGAGTCCCGTGAAATGGGTGAGAATAGTGGGGTATAAAAGTTCTTCTTTTTCCTCAAAAGGATTAGGGACCTTGGAAGGGCTTTCTCTGTGATGGCCCCCAGGTTGGGTCATGGAATGGCATCCCTTTGGATGTGCATCCAACATCATTTCTCAATATATGGATTTGTGTGTTAAAGACTAATAACAGTAAATATTATTGCAGGTCGAGGTGTGGACAGAAGGGGTCAGCGATGTTCCTGAGGCAGAGAAGGCATCCCTGGATCCCCTACAGAGACGGTTGTGCAGGGAGAGCGTGCAGAAGCTTGACAGGGAAATTGCTTGCCTGGGTAAGGAAGGCCTCAGGATGAGAGAATTTGTCTTGCTGAAGTGCCCTCTGTGTGATGCATTGTTCCCAGGTCATTTAGAATCAAACACAATAGAAAGTCTAAAATTTCCCATAACGTAAATAACACAATATTTATTATTCATTATTTGTGTTTCTATCCCATCTTATATGAGAAGGTCCCATGCTAGGTTATAATATTATACTAAACTTAGACTGGTGCCTGCACTCAGAGATACAATCTAAAGAGACACCTCAGACGAGGCTGGAGCACTGGGTGGGGTGTGAATGGCACTGCCTAGACACAGGTCATTTAGATCATTTTTCTTGTGGAATTGGACCTTCATAGAGATTTGTTAGCTGGCAGGATCCATCACTCCCATCTAATCTTCGGTATTTTTCACAGGGAAAGCACAGAGTCATCCACTTTGTGGTGGAGCAGAAATGGACGCTGAACAACCCCTGGATCAGGTAGGAGAAAAGCATTCCTGCCTGAGGGTCTCTAAGCCCTGCACATTCCCTTGATTCTCACCATCTCTGTGCTTTTCATGGGTTCTGTCTAGGTTTCGCACTAGGGATGCTTTGAAGGCAACTTAGTGAGTGTTTACTCATTGAGAACAATCTCCAAGCTCTTCTCTTTCCCTCTGAGAACCTGGACATTTTTACACTCTCTGAGGGGTAAATTATTTTCCTTTCTCTTTCAGGCCCCAGTGATATTTGAGGATGTGGCTGTACGTTTCATGGAGGAGGAGTGGGTGTTGCTGGATCCAGCCCAGAGGGCTTTGCACAGGGAAGTCATGGAAGAGAATTTTGCAAATCTGGCCTTTGTGGGTGAGTCTACCTCTGGCTGGATTAACCGTTAAGCTGAGGACGGGAATACCTCTGCTGCTTTTTCTCTTGGCATTTCGTCCTATTCTTTGCACTGTGCTTGCTGAGCAGAAATGTCTGTTCTCGGGGATGAAACCTCTGTGAACAGACTTCGAAATGAGGCCTAACAGATGTGATTATTGAGGGCCAGTGAACGTTAGAGTAGACCAGTGCCCAAGACTTTCCTCCTTTAAGACCAATTGCACATGGGAAATATGCCATTAGCCTGTGGCTGTGAGTGGCTTTAGCCTTCCCTAGTCACTGTCCCACCCACACATGCCGCTACATAATTCATCCTCGGGAACCCTTTGGAAGGTTACTGTCTCCCTAGTAACATGTCCAGAAAAAGGTTTAAATGCTTTATGGGGTTATTGTCCAGGAACTGAGATGAGAGAATACGAACAAATTCCTGTAAATAAATATATTAACCAAAGTATAGTCAGAAAATAAAAGTCAAATTTATAAACCATTATAAATCACTAGTGAGGTTGTATTTGGAATATTGTCTACAGTTCAGCACATCTCAAAAAGGATATTAAGGGGCTGGAACATCTCCTTTCTGAAATTATACTGTAATGCCTCATCAGCATCATGGTATAGGACAGGTAGAAAGAGAAAAAAATCTTTTCTCTATCCCAGAACAGTAGAACCAGGGGGCATTCTATGAAGCTGATGGTTAGGAGAGTCAGATCTGACAAGGGGAAGTATTTCTTCAGCCAGAAAGTCATCGGTCTGACACATTGCTGCCAGAAGGGGCCATAACAGCAACCAATCGTGATAGCTTTAAGGATTAGATAAAGCCATGGAGGACAGGTGTGCCAATGGCTACCAGAGTGGATGCCCAGATGCATCCTCCAGACTGGGGAGACAGGCAGGGTGCTTCCAAAGGCCACATGCTGGGATTTGGGAGAGTTGAATTTTTTGTGCTTATTTCTGCTTGAGATGCCCATAAGCAATTGATGGGACACCACGTGGGATGGGATGTTGGAATAGATGAGCTGTGGCTGATCCAGCAGGGCTCCTCTTAGGTTCTTAAATTGGAGAGATGCAGAGCTCCACAATAGAAGCTTCTTTTCAATAAAATTAAGTAACAGAGGAACTACAAAAATAATAAATGCTGTTATATAACAGTCTCTTGATTCTCGTCCACACTCCTTCGTGCAGCCACCTGGGTGACCTTCAGCTAAAACAAATACTCTTTCTGAGCTCTCACAGCCCAATCTACATCTCAGGTTGTCTGGATTCTGGGGAACAAAAGTTTTTTCAGCCATTTTGAGTCCTTTTGAATGGGTGACAAAAGTGGGGTATAAAAGGCAACCCTCCTCTTCCTCTGTTCTCCTTCTTCTCCTTGGCCCAGTGGTTAAGGAGCCTGACTCTTATCTGGGAATACCAGATTCAGTTCTGCCCTCCCCCACGAAACCAGCTGGATGACCTTGGGCTAGTCACAGCTCTCTTCTGAGCTCTCACAGCCCCTCCTACCTCACAGGGTGTTGTGTTTTGGGGAGAAGAAAAAGAAGGTTTGTGAGCTGCTTTGAGTCCCCTTAAATGGGTAACAAAAGTGGGGTCTTCAAAAATGGGTTCCAAACTATAAAGTTTTATTGTCTTCCCCGAGCAAAGGGTGACAGAGTGTCCACCCTGATTAGCACACAGGCTACAGAGCTTGGATTCAGCCTTTTTGTGCAGAGGCATGTTGGCAGACACTGGAAAGTGGAAAGGGCCCTCACAGATTTTCTTCCATTCATAATTTTCCCATACAGATAATGGACAGGAGTATAAAAATAATCCCAAGCAGTCCAGGTTGTCACTAGAAAGGAACCCATATGAAGAAAAGAAGGAGATCTGCCAAAAGGAAAACACGTTACAGAGACACAATAAAAGTCAGTGGAAGTATGGGAAGAAAGAATACACGGTATCTCCAAGAGGCGATGATACCTGTGAGCTCCCCGTTACAGAAGATGACAAAAGAATAAACATGAATCAAGTTCATGGAATGAGGAAACTTCTCAGACTCAAGCTAAAATTAAGTAATGGCAGTGGAAGCCTCACAGGTCATGTGTGTCAAGCTGACTTTAGCTGCTCTGAGGATCTGAATTTACATCAGAGAATTCACAAAGGAGAGAATACTCAAGAATACATAAACTGTGAGAGTAGCTTGAGTCAGTGTTCAAGCCTTGTCTATCATAAAAGAAGTGGCAGAGAAGGGAAACATGAATGTAAGGCATGCGGAAAAAGCTTCAGCTCAAAATCAGTTCTTACCAAACATTTCAGGACTTACAGAGGAGAGAAACCATATGAATGTAAGGAATGTGGAAAGGGCTTCAGCACAAGTTCACGTCTTACTAAACATTTCAGGGCTCACACAGGAGAGAAACCATATGAATGTAAGGAGTGTGGAAAGGGCTTCAGGTGGAAATCAGATCTTACTAAACATTTCAGGACTCACACAGGAGAGAAACCATACAAATGTCAGGAATGTGGAAAGAGTTTTAGCCGGTCAACAAATCTTAATATACATTTCAGGGTCCACACAGGAGAGAGACCATTTGAATGTAAGGAGTGTGGAAAGGACTTCAGCATAAAATCCAATCTTACTAAACATTTCAGGACTCACACAGGAGAGAAACCATATAAATGTAAGGAGTGTGGAAAGGACTTCAGCCAGCAATCAGATCTTACATCACATTCCAGGACTCACACAGGGGAGAAACCATACAAATGTAAGGAATGTGGGAAGAGGTTCAGCCGGTCAACAAATCTTAATATACATTTCAGGGTCCACACAGGAGAGAGAACATAGGCCTTTCACAGTACAGCCGTACAGCTGTAGTGCAGGAAGGCTAGGCCATGTGGGGACGGATTCCCGATTTGCACCTAGGCGAGTAAGGGACCCATGGGAATGCATCCTTACGGACCTTGGTGTGAATGAGGAATCCGCCCCTGCATGGCCAATCTGAAAAAGGCTGGTGCAGGCGCGGGATGCTCCTGTCAGGTCTACTGTCCCAACAGCACCAAGGGGCTGTCTTGTCCCATCCCCAGGTTCCTCCGGGCTGCAGCTTACCGGATCTTGTGGGCTACAGTTTGAGGGACACCCCCCCAAGCAACCCCCCCCCCCCCCCCGGGGCCGCATGCTTCCCTGGATATATGCACGCGGGCAAGTTACCTGCTCACCCCCGGAGTTCAGACTGGAAAGCCCAGTGGCAGGGCGTCCTGGTTCAGTCGGTGGTGTTCAGTGTCAGTGTGTGTCACCACCTCTGGTTAGCCAGTGAATGGTGCCTGTGCAGAACACCTGGTTCGATCCCAGGTGTTCTGCACAGACGAGCCCCACATCAGCGCATCATGCTGGAGGCACACAAAATAGTAAACGGGCCCCACACTGTCTACCATTTTATGTCCCCTGGCATGATGCGCTGGCACTGTAGGCTCGTTCTACCGTCCTGCGCACCAAGCAACAGATTGCCCCGGCTGGTGGCGGAACCACCACATCGGTCCAGAAGGTCTGACAAGGTAAGTGGTTGTGCATGGGCCTCACGGGTAGCGTGGGCCCCTGGCTGGGTGGGGATGGCCAGGGTGCCCCAGTGGGGCACTTGCAAAGGGGCACTTGCGAAGGGGCAGGTGGAGACTGAACGAGGGGTGGCCTGGGGGCCAATCGGACTGCAGCAGTCGGCAGTGAACCCCTAGGTCCCAACAGCACCAAGGGGTTCACACTACCTGTGATCCCCCTCCCGCTGGCTACACCCCCCCTCTGCTAATTTGAGCCCTTCAGCTGGCATCTTCCATGACACCTTCCATTCGCTAAGCGGCTGATTTTTATATGTAAACTCCGGTTACTAAATAAACGTAGCTGTTCACTGTAATATGCTTAGTTTGCTTTAATTCATTTGGTAGCATATGTTTCTGCATCTTGTGCTCAACCGCTCTGTGTGTTTCAACCACATTCCCGCTCCCTAATCCCCTTTTATTATGTATGAAGAAGTTATTGGACAATAAGAGCTCTTTGATACAACGGTGCTTTTAAGAACTTCAAACAAAGCTTTATTAGGATGTAACACTTAGTTTGCAATGCTTCTTCAGTAGAGCTTGTTTTTAGTTGCAAGTGTAACTTTGAACATGCAAACAAACAATTCCTTTCTCCTATTCAAATTTTATTCTTTGTGTCACCTTCCTGTTTCTCTAGACAAGATCAGAGCCAACAGTTTCTCCTACTTACGCCCTTTCACGGGTGACCGCCTGTCTGCCCAGGTCAATCCTTGGTTCCCTGCCTAATCTCCAAGTACAGGTCCCTCCCGTTACTCTAAGCCTATCACTGACTGAAGGCAAAGGCTTTCATGCCTCTTGACACTTCACTCTAGTATACGACTCAGCCACGTAAGTACTCTGACTGCGCTCCTTTCCTCAGCACCTCCTTCAACTATTCCAACTCCTTCATCAACTGTCTCCACTGCTCCTCCTCTAACTGTTCCAACTGCTTCCCTTCCTCCATCCTGAGCCTGCCGGACACTCGCTGGCTGGCGGAATTCTATCACTCACTCCCCGCCTCCCTTTCAGACGGCTTGGTGAACCCCGCTCCTTGCCTAGCTGCAACTGCCTTCACTACAGTTCCAAAGCGCCTCCGTAGTGTGGACTGTAGTAAATGACTGTAATTCATAATCTTTAAACACACTTTCTCTCAACATAGGATGATAATGGGTGGACACCACACTATCCCCCAATGCATGTGATACCTTACCTTGTGAAGGCTTGGGCTCGAACTTTGGCCTGGAGAGCAATGTGCCACCCTCTGTGCAATGCTCTCCCTGCTGGACAGCTGTGGGACAGCCCACGATGGCCGGTAGCAGGTGTAGAGTGGGATTTCATGCTCTACACCTGGAATGCGATTAGGGCAGCTATGGGATAGGCTAGGACAGTTCCAGACAGAACTGGCCTCCAGTCAATGCGTATGCTGTGTCCCAGAGCTGTCCTAATCGTGCAACAGAGGGCCTAGTGCATGTAGGCCTCATATGAATTTAAGGAGTGTGGAAAAGCTTCATCTCAAAATCATTGCTTACTGCACATTTCAGGTCTCACACAGGAGAGAAGCTATAGAAATGTAAGGAGTGTGGAAAGAGCTTCCGTCATTCAGGAAATCTGTTTAGACATTTCAGGTCTCACACAGGAGAGAAACAGTATAACTGTCAGGAGTGCGGAAAAACCTTCAGCTGCAAATCGTATCTTACTACCCATTTCAGGACTCACACTAGAGGGAAACCATATACGTGTCAGCAGTGTGGAAAGTCCTTCAGAACATCACAATATTATATACATCATGTAGTCTGTTTGCCCCCCAAACCCTCTTCTTTCTCTGAACCATGGCAAAGTCAGGAGGCACTCCCAGGCAATGCTGCCTCCTAAGTCTTTTGGCAGATGCGATCTGGATTAAACAAGATATGTTGCCTAGAAATGAAATGAATAATGAATTTGAATTAAAAACAAGAGAACAGTTAAACCAAGAAGGTAAAAATATACGGTGGTTTACATATGTACAACTTATGGATATATATAGAAAAGACAGGTTAAATTTCGAGTGGGAAAGAACCATAGATAAATTTATAAATTATTGGAACCTGTTGTTATCTTGGATCAGTTGTCCATTCTGTACGTTTTGGATGGACTCAGATTACAGCCTTTTTTAGACAGAGTGACAAAGGGCAAAAAGTCATGGATGTTTTGATGTTCAAGATGATCAGCCATGGGATTCGTGTGGCCTTCACACAAGTATTAAGGCCATGCAGAAGTCAGGAGGAAGTCTCAAACCTCTCACTTTTTATGGAATCTAGTTAGGGATGCAATAGACTTCAGTGTAAATCAGCGTGTTTTGTGACTCAGGGCAAACTCCTCCATTTGGTTCTATGGTGGTAGACCTTGCCAGTTCAAAATTACATTGGTTTGAATGGGGAGAAGTTCCCAATGCAAGCCAAGGAAGGAAAGGAAAGTGCATCTAAGGAGGCACAGCACAGGGAGGCGATGCCAGAAGATGCTAAGCCCATGTCTGAAACCTCCACCACACCAATGTCAGCCAAGATACCCTCATTCAAAGCCATTTACAGACTTCAATGCAGAACAGATAGAGGACTGGCCAGATGTCACACGCATGGAGGCAGAATCACCATGCAAGGCCCAGAGTTAGGATTGGAGAAAAAGAGTTGGCTTTTCTGCCTCACTTTTCTCACCCATTTAAGGGCACTCAAGGAGGCAGACAAAGCTTCTGTTCTTTTCCCCACAGAAGAACACCTGTAAGGAAGGTGGGGCTGTGTGAGCGCAGAGCTATGACTAGCCCAAGGTCACCCAGCTGCTTTATGGAGGAGGGCAGAGTCGGACGAGGTGACAACAACCCTCTAACCAAACTGGGTCAGAGAGGAAGAGATCCCTTTATTACACCGCATTCCTCACTCATTTATGGGAGCTCAAAGGGGCTGAAACGCTATTCTCCCCACCCTGAGAGCTATTTGGGGCCTGCGAAGGAGGCTGTGACTAGCACAAGATAACCCTGTGGGCTTCACGGAGGAATTCCCTGGTACGAGTCCGGCTCCCCAACCACTAGACCGAACCGGCTCGCATCCTGTCCCTCCTCTTCAATTCCCCATCCCAGCAAGGACTCAGCGACTAAGGAACTGGACGTTAGCAGGCAGAGGGGATAGTGGAGGAGCGGCTGAGGACATAGAGTTGCCAGTGCTAGAGCGGTGCTGCAGGAAGTCAAACGGCCACTTCCTGCATCAGTCTCCGCCCCTTCTAGGACCAGAAGGAGGAAGAGGGAGGAGGACCGTGTATCGTTTGGAGCAGGAATAGTACCGCGGGGTAAATAGGGAAGATGGGGAGGCTCGGGAGCGGGGAGGGTTGGCAGGAACTCCAGTGCGCAGAGCTGGGAGCCCCGCCAGCCCAGAATAGGAAGTTGGAGGAGGGGGCAGAAGGGGGAGTGGGGGGGACATGCATCTTTAGGCATTTGCGCAGGGGCCAAAGGGGGGATACGACCCTTCCTGCTCCCCCCCCGAGGAGAAAGGGGCTTCCACAGTGTGGGCTTGACGCTTGAGCCGCTTTTACCCCATCAAAACTGGAGAGAAAGGGAAACGTCCATATTGCTGAGAAGGAGAGGAGGACGATGCAGATCAGGCAGAGAGAAGGGGATTATGGGGTGGCCGGTGCACAGAGTGCCTAGGGCTGTGCATGCACAGAGATGCTCTGGAGGAATCTGCAAGTTTTGGTCCTTTGGGCATTTCTTTTGCTATCCCAACTCCTCCAGTTTCCCGGAATCGGATCTGCTTTTGTACTGGCAGGCACAGAATTACAGGAGACCCTTGTTCTGCCTTCCCTGCAGGGAGAAACCCAGGCTGGATCCACACTCCAGGTCCCGCCCTTGCATCTACAATACCTTCCAGTCTCCAAAGGCAGATTTGGCTGCAGAACTTCTCAGTCTCGCCTGGGCGAAAACATCATATGAGAAGAAAAAAAGGAGCCTAAAGAAAAAGCTTTGTGATGCATGAGCAAAACTTGACGGTGTCAGAAAGAGGCCCAGATGCCTTTAAACATGTTGTCCTGCTTGAGGACCAGGACAGACCAGTTGAAGTTGGACAGACATTCCTTTGTTTTGGCTGTGAAGAGGCCAAGGGGCCCCAAGAGCTGTGTAGCGAACTCCACTCCCTTTGCCATCAGTGGCTAAATCCAGAGAAGCACAGGAAAGCTCAGATACTGGACCTGGTGGTCTTGGAGTCATTCCTGGCTGACCTTCCACCAGAGATGCAGAACTGGGTCCGGGAAAGTGGGGCTGAGAGCAGCTCCCAGGCGATGGCCCTGGCAGAAGGCATCCTCCTGAGCAAGGCTGAAGACAAGAAGGAGGTGAGGGGATTTTAATCTGGTTCTTCTTAGGAATTTATTGTATCATGACTGCAATTCCCTTTGCACACTCATCTGTTTTCATACCTATCCTGATGCATTTGCCCTCCCTTCCGGCAGGTTTCTCACTGCCAATGTCCTGCTGAGTCAAGGCTTTCTCTGTGATGGCCCCCAAGTTGGGTCATGGAATGGCCTCCCTCTGGATGTGCATCCAGCACCATTTCCGAATATATACATTTGTATGCTAAAGACAAATAACAGTAAATATTATTGCAGGTTGAGGTGTGGACAGGAGGGGTCAGTGATGTTCCTGAGGCAGAGAACGCATCCCTGGATCCCCTACAGAGACGGCTGTGCAGGAAGAGCGTGCAGGAGTTTGATGGGGAAATTGCTTGCATGGGTAAGGAAGACCTCGGGATGAGAGAATTCATGGTGCTGAGGCGTCCTGTGTGTGCTGCGTTGTTCCCAGGTCAGTTAGAAATAAACACTATATAAAGTCTAAAATTTCCCATAACATACCTAACACAATATTTTTTATTTATTTATTTATTTATTTATTTATTTATTTATTTATTTATTTATTTATTTATTTATTTATTTATTTATTTATTTATTTATTTTGTTTCTGTCCTGCCCTATGCCCATGGTCTCCCTGTGGATATCAATATTATATTAATCTTAGTCCAGTCCCTGCCCTCACGGTTACAATCTAAAGAGAGACCTCAGAGGACCCTGGAGGACGTGAAGGGGTGTGAATGGCCACTGCAAGGACGCTTCAGGTCGCTTTTTGGTAACATTGGTAAATGTTTGGAGGACGATTTTGTGCTCCACACCTGATCAACAATTAAGGAACTTCTTTGGAAGCTGTTCCTGTAAGGAAAATGAGAGAGGGAAAAGACAGAAAGGTGGTGCTGTACATATCATGAAGAGATTTCAATTAGAAGGCCTGTTTAGAGTAATTAACCCCACATCCAAGGAATTCACCTTCTTTTCCCCCAAATATCATTCCTCTTCTAGACTATCTCCTAGCTAGCAATTCTCTTGCTGACCATTCTGTGGTCTCCTCTCTCTTTTCCTTCAATTCGACCTCTCAGTCTTCCAAATTTTGGCGGTGAATTGGAAACAATCCCAAGAAAAAATTAGTACACCACTACAGTATTATTTCTGACCCCAGGCATGTCTTATGTTACTATCTAGGAAGCAATGAAGGCTGTAATGATGGGGTTATGTATTTCGGAAAATTCTTGGGAGAATAAGGTAAAAAGAAAAAAGAGACACTAGTTTCTGAAATAAACAATTTTGAGAAATTGAATAACTGTAACTGTTTGAGAAGAATTTATAAAGAACTCCTAACCAAATGCCATGAATTGAGTGTCCTAGACTCAGAACAAGATGCCAACAGTCAAATTTATCTGAAAAATGTTTATTAATGAGGGGAACAAGAATTCTAAATTGCTCGCTTGCCTTCTTAGGAAAAAGAGATTGAAAAATCACATACACGTACTCGAAACTAAGAAGGGACAGATAGTGACTAAACCCATGCAGATTATGGACACTATGCTGCAGTTATATAAAGAACTTTATGCAGCTCCCCTGTTCTCCTCTGAGCATTCATCCTCTCTAAAGGAGTACCTTCTATCCTCCCATCTCTCTACTCTCTCTGTGGATCAGAGAGACATGCTGAATGAAAAAATTACAATAGAAGAAGTCATTGCAACTATTACAGTACTTAAGAGCAACAAAGCACCGGATGCTGATGGGTTCACTGCCCTGTTCTATAAATTCTCCCTCCCCCCATCTTATCTCCTCATTTGGCTTTAGTGTTTAATCAAGTATATGAAACTGGAATAATCCCAGATTGATGGCGGGAATCTCTTACTGTAACATATCTTTAAAAAGATAAACTGAGTGAATTAGTCACATCTTATGGGCTGATTTTGCTTCTAAATGTGGACTTTAAATTACTACCTTGAATTTTGGCTCAACGATTGAATACATTTATTTCACAAATCATTGGGCGAGAGCAGTATGGATTTATTACACACAAGGTCCATTGTGGACCCGGTATGCCTAGCGTGGAACACTTTAGCACATGCCAAACGAATGGGGAAACAATTGGTTATCGTCTCTTTTGATCTTTTCAAAGCCTTTGATTCCTGTCCCACTCCTTTCTTATAACGGTATTAGAACATATGAATTTTGGCCCCAACTTTATTGCTTTCCTTCGCTCTCTTTATACTTCTTCCTTTGCAAGGCTCCAAATTAACCATTCATTTTCCTCTCCATTTGACCTAGGCAGGGGAACCAGACAGGGCTGCCCCTTATCTCCGCTACTTTTTCCCATATTGTGGCGTTCTCTTCAGCCTGGGCAGGACTTTACTTCCCCCTTCCTCTGACTAGTGAGTGGTTAAAAATAAATTAGTTTTATAATCATTAAAAGTGTTGCCTGTTGCTTCCCTAACCCCCGCAGGCTAAAGAGTCCACCACAGCTTCTCCTTTCCCTAGGCCCAAGGCCTATAAGACTCAAATGAATACTGCAGGCAGATGGCTCTTTGAAATAAATAAGAAAAATGATTTATTGCTTACACAACTTGTAAAGAAAACAGGTAAACACTAAGTGACTATCAGTGTCTTCTCAGTCTACCCAACAACCTATGCCCCCACTGGCTGCTGCAAGGACTCCCTTAGGCTGTCACATTAAGCTCTGGAACTCTGTTTGTCTTGGTGTTTCCCTCAGGCACAGGACTGTCTCACACACACCGATCCTCCCTCTCTAGAAACCCAGGCATAAAACCCTGGAACTATCTTGGTGTTTCCCTCAGGCACGGGGCAGTTACACACACGTCCTCCCTCCCTGGAATACCAAGCATAGAGCACTGGAACTTGTCTGGGTGGTACCTTTTATATCCCTGGCCCTGTGCGGGCTCAAGCCTGATTGGCTGTTTGTGAGTGGTTGCTTCCCCCCCCCTTACCTTATGCTAACTAGGGGTGTCTTGCCCACTCTTTACCTGCTGTTCTGATATTTACATTACAATACAAGGAATACAGCCAGAACAGAACAAATACAGCACACATATGTAAAATAAAATGCTTTTACCACACATTAGATACAGTAACAAAATGGTGGGTGTCACACATAGCTATAGAGGTATTAGCATCCCAGTTTGGTCAAAACGTTCTGATTAAAGGGTATGATTTTAATTGCCAGTCGATCAAGTTTAGTTTGTTTGCCAATGATCTTCTAGTGATGACATCAGATCCAGTATGTAAGTTGGCAGCATTAGAAAGGGAATTAGGGGATTTTCATTATTACTCGGGTTTACAATTATGATAAATCAGAAGTTTTATTTTTAAATGTCTCCCCCAAGATACAACGGAGATACATGAGTAATATGGGCTGACAATTGCTAGGAAAAAACAAAAATAGCTCGGAATCTGGCTTACAAAATTTTTTAACAGAATTGTTCAATTCAGTTATTTCCCAGTGATCTCAAAACTAACTAAACAAACGAATAAATGGAAAAGAACTAAAATGTTTAATATGGGTGGCCAAATAGCTACTGTTAAGATGAAAGTGATACCAAGTTTCCATTATTTGTTTAGAACAGTGATGGTGAACCTTTTGAGCTCAGTGTGTCAAAATTCACAAGAAAACCTAGCTTAACTCAGGTGCTGTGTCACATCTAGAAATATCCAAAATTTTGTGATATTTGTAGCTCTAGTAAAAAATTTATACTTTCGATATATGTTATTAAAAGCAAATAATTCTTTACATTTACTAAATCTTCAATTGATAGTTGGTATTTCGTACACTTCAAGAACAAGCAAGCACTACACGCCCAGGTGCCAGGGTGACCATGTGTGTCACCCAAAAGGGCTTGGCGTGTCACCTGTGACACGCGTGTCATAGGTTGGCCATCACTGGTTTAGAACAATCCCGATCCATATACCACACAAGTTATGTATGGAATGGACAAAAAAAAAAATTAATCAATATATTTTGGAGGGGGAAGAAACCTAGATTGTCAAAACAAATATTAATGAGACCAAGGGTGTTTTTCCACTTAGCACTAGATTACCCATTACGGACCCATAATGAGTCCTTAATGGGTACTGTAGTGCTAGTGGAAAAACCCCCAAGTACCCATTATGGGTCCTTAATGGGTTTTTAATGGGTACTCTAGTGCTAAGTGGAAAAACACCCCAAGTCAATTAGGTGGATGGGGAAATCCCTCTCCACAACAGTATTATGACTCATGTCAATTCCATAGATTGATGGCCTTACTGTCACCCTCCCCCACTCTCTGGGCCAAGATTGAAAGGGAAGATCTTCCCAAGCCTATAGCAAAGCCTATAGATACCAAATTGCTTAATATAAAGAATCCCATTACATTAAGCACTATTTTATGATGGAAGACTTGGCAGAAATGTCTGGCCCCTCCTCCCTCTCCTCTCTCTCTCTCTTCCTTTCCCCTTGATAGACTTTCCTGAATAGAAACATGGACAATTTTGGAGAGGCAAGGGTTAACTACTGTGTCGCCTCCTTCCGGCCGGGGGCTTATGAATCCTTTTATTTGTTTATTTATGGCCTGAAGCGTGGTAGATGTGTTTAGGGTAACTTTCCAATGTCTTCCCCAGCCAAAAGGCACGCCACTTCTTTAGTTCTGCTCCTGCTATAGCTGTTGAAACTGTTTCCAACTGAAAGGTGAGGCCCCTTCCCCACTCTAGCAGTTACTGTGACCTTTCACTGCTCAAGCTTCTGTATGAATATGTTAATAATAGGCTTTGTAGCTTCTTTTATCAAACGAGCAACATTTTTTTTCTTTAAACCTCCCACTAAGCTAAATTCAAACAACAAACTTTTCCAACAATTAACTCTAAGGCACTTTATACAGTCAATAGTGACTCAGTCTCTGAAAGTCTTTATTCTTCTTTCGCTTTTCCGGACATTCCCTCTTCGTCCGTTGCTCCTGCCGCTTTTTTCTGAGCTTGCTGTTGTGGGCTTGTCCTTTCTTTCGTCCTTCACAAGTTTGTGACTTGCATTGTCCTTTTGAGGCTTTTCTCCGAACTGGTACTGTCGTTTCGCCTCCCCTGGCACGATCTTTGTCTGGTTCACTTGCCACTGCAGCCCCCCTAGGTGCTTCGGTATCTTTTAACTGGGCTAGCTCTTCTTGAGCCGAAATAAGGGCCACTCTAATAGCGAGTCGCTCATCTTCCATCACGCCCACATATTTGTCTCAACTCTCGTTTTCTATTTTGTGCCGGGCGTTGACGGCATCTAGCTGTTCACAAATAGCCTGGAGCCACCTTGACTTCCTTTCTTCTTTCTGCAACTCCAGACTCAGCTGCCATACCAATGCATGTGATCCCTTGCTTTGTTGACTTCGCTCTTTGACTGAGCTTTCTTTTTTCTTTTGCACATCAAGAACAGTCTCTCCCTTTTGGCTTAGGTCTTCCCCATTTGGACTTTGCTTTGCCGTTTGTTGCTTTAACATTTCAGATTTGCTTGATTGGTTTTGGGCTACGGTTTCTGTCACATAGGTGCACACGTAAACTGCTGTATCTAATTCTGTTTCATTGACCTGCATTTGCTCTTCCCCTTTTGACTCTGACATTCCCTCCTGCCTCTTCTGCCTCTCTGTTGCATTCCACAGCTTCTCCACGCTACAACTTAAACTCAGTCCTGCCTTGCGGGCCAACTCATTATCCACCAGAATCGGTTTGGTTAGGTCATGGCATATGGCAAACTCATGTTCACCTTCTCATTGCCCAATTCTGACATGTAACTTGGCCACTGGTGCTACAACAACATGGCCTCCAAGCCCTCTTAGTCTTACTAGTTTCTCTGGTATATAGTCATTAAATCTTAGCAGGTCTGGCTTCACCACACTGATTTGCGAACCTGTGTCGTGCAGGCCCCATAAGTCTTTTCCTTTCACATGCACCTGTACAAGGTAGTTGTCCTCAGGGTTTGCTGCCAGGTTCACCAGCACGGACCCTTCGGGAATATCCTCCCTTGATGCAGTAGGCTCGCTCTGTTCCCCCAGGCTTTCACACTGATTGGGTGGTTTTCGTATATAATAACTTGTATATGTCTTATACTTTTCTTCCCTTGCTGCATGGGCCTTCAGACATTGATCCCTAAGATGATCCAACTTGCCACAATTATAGCAGGCTCTGTCCCTATAGGCCACCCCTGGGCTCCTCTCCTTTTGCTGCAAGGACAACCTGTCTCTTGGCTCACTACTTGCCCCCTCCAGCTTCTCACCTGTCCAGTAGCCACGTTGGAGCTCAGTTTTTCCCCGTGACCCTTTCTGCCTAGCAGCACTCTGCTTCTTAAAGCTTTCTCCTCTGGTCTGGACCAGTGTGTCGGCATAGATTGCAGCCTTGTTCAGTTGCTTAAAACCTTTGTCAAGCAAATGTGATTTGGTAAAATGTCATAAGACCTTTCCAAAGCAATAAGATCTAACATCTGTTCTAATGGTTCAGCTTGAGTTTCTCTCACCCAGTCTTCAAGATGCTTTTGCAGTCTAGAGCCCATCTGGGTGTATGTTTCCCCATCCTCTCTACAGACTGCTCTGAAAGCCCGCCAGTGGTGTTCGGCATTAAGGCTAAATCTCTGTTTAACTATTGCTTTAAATTCTTCATAGGATTGAGATGCCTGGTCCGAGAAACTCAAAGTTCTCCTGCTAACTTCGGACGTAGACAAGCCATTTGGCATTCTGGTGGTACAGCCATGTCTCTGCACACTCTTTCAAATGTAGTTAGGAAGGCTTCAGCATCATGTCCTTCCACAAACGGAGGAAATGTTTTAAAATTTATCCCCCCTGCACCACCATCTGCTACTGGCGTAGGTGCCTGCCCTTGTTCAATTCTCAGTTGTAAGACTGACAGTTCATGCTGTCTCTCTCTTTCTCTCTCTTGTCTTTCTCTTTTTCTTCTCTCTCTCTTTTTCTTCCATTTCCATGCGCTTCATTTGAGCCTCAAATTCAAGTTTCAAGCGTAAAATCTCAAGCTGCCTATCCCCTGGTGCTTCTGCCTCATCTGGCTAAGTGTCACTCTCACCATCTCCTAAACCAGGGTTCACTCTTCTACCCCTGGTTTCCATTTTCTGTATGTGTGTTTGCTCATTTACTTCTTTTCCAAGTCTTGCTACCGACTTCATATTTCTTTGAATAGCACAAGGCTTGCCTGTGTCAGCAGTTTTGAGTGGTGTTTCTACCTTTTACCTCGAATTTTACATCAAAACACCCTCTTTATTTGCTTTAAGTCAACCTCCTTACATTTACCCTCTGCTTTACCTCAGGAGGATGACTTTTATTTGGCTTTAAAAGTTAAAACTCAAAAAATCTTCCTCAGCTCTTTCCACTATATACTGTTGTGAAAACGCTTTATTCAGTACCACACCAATTCAATCCCGCAAGCTGCCACCAGTTATTGTGTCGCCTCCTTACGGCCAGGGGCTTATGAATCCTTTTATTTGTTTGTTTAAGGCTTTGTAGCTTCTTTTATCAAACGAACAACAAGTTTATTGTGTACAGACTTCTTGGTATTAAATCAGTGAGTTTCAATGAATAACGACAAACAATCTGACTTTCTCAGTCTTAGTCGCCACACCAGAGATCATTTCAGCTTATAAACCTAAGCTCTGGGATTCTGCCTTATGAGGATTACTTTCTTCAGGTAAGGGCATGTTTCACCGTGTGCCTTCCTTACCTGATAACCCAACTTAGAATCCCCTGGATCTACCTTGGAGCCTCTCCCAGCTGCCGGACAGGTTATCCACCTAACCTCCCTCCCTGGGTCCCCAAGCATAGAACAACCAACGGTTTTTCTGCTCTTGCTTATATAAGCTATGGCTCTGCTAGCCTTCACCCAATTGGTCGGCTTCTCCTGAGAGTTCCATCCCCCCTCCCTGCTGTTGCTGGGGAGAAATCTCTCTCCACTTACCTGTCTAGCTCTCAGTTTTAAACACTTTGACCCCACATTGGCTGGTGTAGATGGTTGTGTGCTCATTACACTTTCATCGATTCTAAATATTCCACTTCCTGTTAGTTACACCAAGCCCGTGGGCATCACAAGTACTCTCAAGAGATTTCCACCTTAAAGGAATATAAGGGATATGTTGAGCAAGGAGATTAAGAATTGGATGGTCTCTCTCATGGTTCGTAGCATATTTATTCAGTTTCATAGAGAAGGAATAGGTACAAGAGATCTGATGCTGTTTGAATATATTATAAAGGATATTACATACAAAAAGAAAAGTATATCATCGGTGCTCTACAACTTCTCCTTGAATATAACTTTAACAATTTGCAGGATCTCAAGAGAATGTGGGAATTGGATTGTAAGGTTACTTTGGATGATGCCACCTGGCTGAAAATACTAAGTAAAATGTTTTCCACATTCAAATCTCAAGCGGAACGAGAATTGTTTAGTTGGTACAGAATGCCACTGGTTCTTCGCAGAATCGATACTAAGCACTCTCCACAGTGCTGGAATGGCTGTGACAAACGTGGATCTTATTTTCATCTATGGTGGCAAGGCCCGGTAATCCAAAAGTTTTGGCTTCTAGTCGAAAAAGATCTGAGAGCTATAACCTCCCAAACTTTTACATCAGTTATGATTTTTCTTTTGTACTTTAAAGAAGCTGTTGCTGTTAGGCATTGAAGCCAGTATAGGAAAAATGTACAGATGTGTACAGAAGGTAAAAGGTTAAAGAACGTAACTATCTGCAGCTGAAGGCTGGAAAAGCAAAGTGTTCAAGGTCAGATATGTGCTTGGCAGCACGTAAGCTTGTGCAACACAAGGAAAGTGAGTCACCACCGCATGACAAAAATGTATAAATTGCCCACACACTACTGTGTGTGTGTGGGTTGCTGGTCGTGAGAAAGGTTGGTTGGTCGGAGAGTTGGAAACTTTGCGGAACGAGCGTGTATATTTTGTAAATGCAGCAACTTCAAGAATAAAACACCTCTGAGGAGAGAGATTCGGCTCCAGTCTGTTTCTTTCGCAGCGGGCAGGAGGAATTTCCTGATGAAGCCGAACAAATCCAAGGACGCCAGTAATTCCTGAGGCAACAGAGATTGCTTTGCTGGCGCGGCTGCTTCTTTACACCAACAGTTGCCCCCCTACAACACAGAATTATTAAAGACTCTGATCACAACAGCAAAAGCAGAGGTTGCTTTTTTTTGGAAATTTCCAGGCCGTTTGTCTCAAAGCAGTTGGATTTCATGAGTGTGGTCCCAACTCACCAACGAAGGGAGAAGATGCAACAAAGGGAGAAGATGCAAGCAGTGGAAGTACAAAGCAAATTGATTGGTAAATGGCTGCCATTTATCAAGAAAGCACAATCTAATTTAAGCTATAGGATTGCTGACTCTTATTCTTTTCAATTCTTAAAGAGCAAAATTCAAGCTCTATCTCTGGAGATAATTTGGGAGTAAAAACATTTAATTGTTATCCAATGGAGCAAGAGGTTGTACTAGCTTTGATATGACTGAGATGTAGGCTATATGGTTATGTTATGTTTTGGTTGATTGATGGTATATGTAATGGTTGAAATGCTTAGATGTTAATTGTAATTGTAAGTTAAGTTTTAAGAAATTATTAAAAAATATAAAAAACAATTAAGGAACTTCTGGGAAGGCAGAGCATACTTGGAGACTGTACCAGCCTCCTCAAAGTTCAGATGCTCTTCAACAGAAGTTCCCTAATCTTGCAATAATGGCTGTAGTGCAAATAGGCCCCAAGAGAAATACATGTCCAAGTTACAAGGACTTTATATATAATTCTATATGTAATTTTAAATTTGATTATATAAAGCTTTTTGGACTTTTATATTGATATGCTTTCATTCACAGGAGTTTCTAATCCCAGGTCATTTAGATCAGTACTGTTTTGGAGTCGGACCTTCATAGAGGTCTGGTAGCTGATGGGTTCAATCAATCCTGTCTAATCTTTGGTATTTTTCACAGGCAAAGCAAAGAATCATCCAGTTTGTGGTGGAGCAGAAATAGATGCTGAGCGACCCCTGGATCAGGTAGGAGAAAAGCATTCCTGCCTGAGGGTCTCTAAGGCCTGCACATTCCTCTGATTCTCACCATCTCTGTGCTTTTCATGGGCTTTGTCCAGGTTTCTCACTACAGATGTTTTGAAGGCAACTGAGCAAATTTTTCCTCACTGAGAACAATCTCCAAGCTCTTATCTTTGACTCTGAGAACCTGGATATTTTTACACTCTCTTAAGGGTAAATTGCTTTCCTTCCTCTTTCAGGCCCCAGTGACATTTGAGGATGTGGCTGTACATTTCATGGAGGAGGAGTGGGTGTTACTGGATCCAGCCCAGAGGGCTTTGCACAGGGAAGTCATGGAAGAGAATTTTGCAAATCTGGCCTTTGTGGGTAAGTCTCCCTGTGGCTGGATTAACCTAAACTGATCCCTGGGGGAAAGCCCACAGGAGCTGGGCAGTATCCAGTTTGGGAGTGTGCACCCTCAAGTGGGGAGGGCTGGAAATATGCACATAATGCTGAGCCAAGTGGGGAAAAAGTCAATAGTATGCAAGCAGAACAATGCAAGGGGCAGTATAAGGATTCACATGTTCCTCAACAACAGAATTTGGAAATTAAAAACAAGAGTTCATTTAGAAAATAGAAGGTTTGTCTAAATGAGGAGAACAGAGGCATTTTCGCATTACACGCGTTCCATTTGGAACGCGTGTAGAAAGGGAAGCCTAAGACGCTTCAGGTCGCTTTGACCATTCACACACAGGAGCGCAGGAACGTGTGTAAACGCGTTCCGGTGCGCCTGTGTGTGAATGCTCAAAGCATTCTGAAGTGCCTTAGCCGGCAAACGCCGGTAAGGGGCGGGGAGACGGCTGCCGCGGCTCCCGCAGCCGGCACGGCAGGCAATCAGCTGATTGTCAGCCAGCGCTGGCGGGAGAGGAGAGCCCGCGGCTGTCAGGGAGAAAGAAGCATGAGCGTATGCTTCTTTCCCCGAATGGCTGCGGGCGCTTTGTCCGCGCCGGAACGGATGTAGAGCACTTTAAAGTGCTCTACATCTGGAACGCGCGCAAGACAGCTCCGGACGCGTGGGAGCGCAAGCCCCGCTGCGGCAATGCGTATGCCGCGTCCAGAGCTGTCTTGCACGCGTTCCAAAACGGCGTGTGCGAAAACGCCTCAGGAGGGAACATAAACACTGGCAACACAAATGCAAGATGACCAATAACTTCTATGAGTATATCAGTAGTAGGAATCCAACCAGGAAAGCAGTTGGACCATTAGATGATAAAAGACAGAAAGGGATAATTAAAAAAGACACGGAGATTGCAGAGAGACTAAACAAATTATTTGCCTCCATATTCATTAAGGATCCATATTCATGGAGGTAGCTGAGCCTGTATTTTCTGAAGAATTAAACTGGACAGAGATAACCAAGGAAGAGGTCCTTGCATGTCTTAATAAACTAAATGTTAACATGTCACCGGGACCAGAAGGTATTCATCGAACAGTCTTTAAGAAACTCAAATGCAAAATTGCCAACCTTCTAGCAAAAATATATAATCTTTCCCTAACATCAGGCTCTGTACCTGAGGACTGGAGGGTAGCAAATGTATCACCAGTCTTCAAAAAAGGATCCAGGGGTGATCCAGGCAATGACAGTTCCATGTGGATCCTATCTAAGGTTGGATCCACCATCTTGTCTCTTTCATGCAGTTCTATCTACAGTTCACTCTCAATCTTATTAACCATGTATATATCTACCATACATAAGAAGGACAAAGGCAACTTATTCACAAGCAATTGACCGCATATTTCCAAGCAAACTAAGGATATACTATCAGTTGGAAGAGAAAACATATTATACAAAAATGCCATTAGTTTCTGGTTACTAGGGGAACACTTTAAATAAGCTGAAGCATTTAAGCTTGCACATTTAAAGAATGAGAATGGACACATGCCCAAGTAGCTAAACAAGCATGTATTTCATTTCAGGATGTCAATGACAGTTCACTCAAGGACAGGGAAGGAGCAGTCTAGAAGAATCAGAGTTTAGGTAGACTCTGCAGGCATCTGTAATTATGGATAATTGAGTCATGGGATTTTAAGCTACTTACTGAGATAGGAAAGGGAGAAGAGGGGAAGTCAAGAGGAAACTGCCTTGCTTGAAGACTATGAATACACCCTGAATACATGCTTTGAAGATATTTTCACTTTCTTTCTTTTGTAAAACTACCTCTTTCCTCACAAGTTCTGAGGAGAACCAAAAAGGTTCTCTTCTAGATAAGGTGGAACTCTAGACCCTGGTGGTACATAGCAAGATTGTCTCTTGGACAATGGATTCAGATCTCTTCCAGTCCTGGAGGGTCATCTGATGTGTCGCACTCGTCACCTGGCATGTCACGTGATATGCTGGCACCGATGTCTTCTTTAATGATCCCTTTCTGTCCTTTACCATCTAGTGGTCCACCTGCTTTTCTGATTGGATTCCTACTTCTGATATATTTATAGAAGTTCTTGTTATTTCTTTTGATGTTTTTTGCAATGTGCTCCTCAAAATCTTTCCTAGCTTTCCTAATGGCCATCTTGCATTTGTGTTGCCTGTGTTTTATGTGTCCTCCTGTTCTCCTCATTTGGACAACCCTTCCATTTTCTAAATGGACTCTTCTTGTTTTTAATGACTTTGTCTTCTGCACTTGGGAGCCACATTGGTTTCTTCTTGGACCTAGGAGTCCCCTTTCTTCTTTTTGGCATGCATTCTAGTTGCACTTCCATTATTGTGTTTTTAAGCAGTCTCCATGCATTTTGAAGTGATTGAACTCTTCTAACGTTCCCTTTCAGTTTCCTTTTTACCAGTTTCCTCATTTTGGGGGAAGTTTCCCTTATGAAAGTTCAAGGTCTCTGTGTTAGATTTTATTAAGAACTTACTCCCTGTATTTAAGTTGAAGGCTATTGCATTGTGGTCACTATTCTCAGCTGGATCAGCCACAGTGACATCCTTTACCAGGTCCTGAGCATTACTTAGGATCAAGTCCAGGACTGCCTTTCCCCTGGTTGGTTCCATGACCATTTGCTTCATGGAACAGTCATTTAGCATGTCTGGAAATTTTCTCTTTTCCTGAGTTGAACAGGAGTTCACCCAGTTTATATGAGGATAATTGAAGCCCCCCATTATAACTACCCTATCTTTTCAGGATACCTCCTTTACCTCATGTTGCAATTTTTGATCTCCTTTTGGCGTTTGGTTGGGAGGACGACACCATATCCCTATTGTTAGGATTCAGTTTTGGCTTGGTATTCTGCTCCTGTGGAAGAGTCAGTCTCTCCTAGACATTCCAGTTCATAAGATTCTATCTCTTCCTTAATATAACAGGGCTACACCATCTCCATGTGGCCCTTCCCTGTCTTTCCTGTACAGTTTGTAATCTGGGATGACTGTATCCCATTAGTTTCACTGGTCCACCACATTTCAGTTATACCAATAATATCAGTCCTATTATCCATCACTAAGCTTGCTAGTTCCCCTATTTTAGCTCAAAGGTTTCTGGTGTTTGTTTATATACATTTGTATTCATTCCTGTGGTCCAAATTCTGTCATCGAAGAACATGTGAATCTTTATACTGCCCATTGCATTGTTCTGCTTGCATACTATTGACTAATTCCCCACTTCGCTGAGCATTATTTTGACAGACACTGAAAAGCAGAATGGGTCTGGCTCGCCCAGATGTTCCTTCTGTGATTTTTAGGTAGCCAAAAAGGAAGCATCCCTCTCTCCAAAGATATTGAGGAACACCTGGTCTTAAAAAGCAAGTGGGAAAGTTATGAGAAAAAATCAGAAATGAGGGTTGATGGGGAACTTTAGAACACACCGGAACAGAGGAGAAAGGCAAGACTTTGTAGAAGTGGGAAGAATTCACCTGTGCCTTGTCCTCAGGGTTTTGCTTGAAACCTTCACTGTCTTTTGCTCTTCTGATATTTTTCCCATACAGACAATTGGCAGGAGTGTAAAAATAACCCCAAGCTGTCCAAGTTGTCATTAGAAAGAAGCCCATATGAAGAAAAGAAAGAGATATTTCAAAAGGAACACAAGTTACAGAGACACAATAAAAGTCAGTGGAAGTATGGGAAGAAAGAATACACAGTATCTCCAAGAGGCAATGGGACCTGTGAGCTTACCAGTACAGAAGATGACAAAAGAATACAAATGAAGCAAGATCCTGGCATGAGGAAACTTCTCAAAATAAACCAAAAGTTGACTAAGGGCAGTGGAAGCCTCACAAGTCATGTGTGTCAAGCTGACTTTAGCTCCTCTGATGATCTAAATTTACAACAAAGAATTCACAAAGGAGAGAAAGCTCAAAAATACATAAAGTGCGAGAGGAGCTTTAGTCCCTGGCCGATCTTTGTTTCTCATCAAAGATGTGGCACAGAAGAGAAACAATACGAATGTAAGGACTGTGGAAAGGGCTTCAGCTCACAATCAGATCTTACCAAACATTTCAGGGCACATACAGGAGAGAAACCATATGAATGTAAGGAGTGTGGAAAGAGCTTCAGTCAGTCAACAAATCTTACTAAACATTTCAGGACTCACACAGGAGAGAAACCATATGAATGTAAGGAGTGCGGAAAAAGCTTCAGTCGATCAGCACATCTTACTACACATTTTAGGTCACACACAGGAGAGAAACCATATGAATGCAAGGAGTGTGGAAAGGGCTTCAGTTCAAAATCAGAGCTTATTAAACATTTCAGGACTCACACAGGAGAGAAACCATATGAATGTAAGGAGTGTGGGAAGAGTTTCAGCCAGTCAACACATCTTAATACACATTTCAGGTCTCACACAGGAGAGAAGCCTTATAAATGTAAGGTCTGTGGGAAGGGCTTCAGCTCAAATTCCGAGCTTACTTCACATTCTAGGACTCACACAGGAGAGAAACCATACAAATGTGAGGAGTGTGGAAAGTGTTTCAGTCAGTCAACAAATCTTAATAAACATTTCAGGTCTCACACAGGAGAGAAACCATACAAATGTCAGGAGTGTGGAAAGAGCTTCAGCTCAAATTCAGAGCTTACTTTACATTTCAGGATTCACACAGGAGAGAAACCATATGAATGCAAGGAGTGTGGAACGGGCTTCAGCTCAAAATCAGATCTTACTAAACATTTCAGGGCTCACACAGGAGAGAAGCCATATAAATGTAAGGAGTGTGGAAAGACTTTCAGTTCGAAATCAGAGCTTACTTCACATTTCAGGACTCACACAGGGGAGAAACCATATGAATGTAAGGAGTGCGGAAAGGGCTTCGGCTCAAGAACAGATCTTACTAAACATTTCAGGTCTCATACAGGCGAGAAACCATATAAATGTGAGGAGTGCGGAAAAGACTTCAGCCGGAAATCAGAGCTTACTTCACATTTTAGGACACACACAGGAGAGAAACCATATGAATGTAAGGAGTGTGGAAAGTCCTTCAGCCAGTCAACACATCTTAATATACATTTCAGGTCTCACACAGGAGAGAAGCCATATAAATGTAAGGAATGTGGAAAAGGCTTCAGGTCAAAATCAGAACTTACCTCACATTTCAGGACACATACAGGAGAGAAAACACATGAATGTAAGGAGTGTGGAAGGAGCTTTGGTTATTCAATGAATCTTATTAGACATCTTAGAACTCACACAGGAGAGAAACCATATAAGTGTAAGGAGTGTGGAAAGTGCTTCACCTCAAAATCAGAGCTTACTTCACATTTCAGGACTCACACAGGAGAGAAACCATATGAATGTAAAGAGTGTGGAAAGAGCTTCTGCCGGAAATCAGAGCTTACTTCACATTTCAGGATTCACACAGGAGAGAAACCATATGAATGTAAGGAGTGTGGAAAGAGCTTCAGTCGGAAATCACAGCTTACTTCACATTTCTGGGTGCACACAGGAGAGAAGCCGTATGAATGTAAGGAGTGTGGAAAAGGCCTCAGCTCCAAATCAGAGCTTACTAAACATTTCAGGGTTCACACAGGAGAGAAACCATATGAATGTAAGGTGTGTGGAAAGAGTTTCAGTCAGTCAACACATCTTAATACACATTTCAGGTCTCACACAGGAGAGAAACCATATGAGTGTAAGGAATGTGGAAAGGGCTTCAGCCGGAAATCGGACCTTACTTCACATTTCTGGACTCACACAGGAGAAAAACCATATGAATGTAAGGAGTGTGGAAAGGGCGTCAGCTCAAAATCCGAGCTTGCTAAACATTTGAGGGCTCACACAGGAGAGAAACCATATGAATGTAAGGAGTGTGGAAAGAGTTTCAGTCAGTCAACACATCTTAATACACATTTTAGGTCTCACACAGGGGAGAAGCCATATGAATGTAAGGAGTGTGGAAAAAGCTTCAGCCGGAAATCAGACCTTACATCACATTTCAGGACACACACAGGAGAGAAACCGTATGATTGTAAAGAGTGTGGAAAGAGCTTCAGTCATTCAGTAAATCTTTTTAGACATTTCAGGACTCACACAGGAGAAAAACCATATAAGTGTCAGGAGTGTGGAAGGTGCTTCAGCCAGTCAGCAAGTCTTATCAGACACATCAGGATTCACATATGAGAAAACCAATGTGGAAAGTCTTCAGCCAGAAATCAGGGCTTACTTTACATTTCACTATTCATGTGGGAGAGAAACTATGTAACTGTCTGGAGTGTGAAACGACCTGCAGCTACAAATTGTATGTTCCTGCCCATTTCAGGACTCACATGAGAGAAACTATGAATATAAGGAATGTGGAAAGAGCTTCATCCAGTCAACAACTCTTATACATTTCAGGACTCATGCAGGATAGAAACCGTATGAATTTAATGAATTTAGAAAGAGCTTCAACTGGAAATCAAGACTTCACATTTCAGGATTCACTCAGGAGAAACCATACGAATGTAAGAAGTGTGGAAAGAGCTTCAGTCATTCAGTTAATCTTATTAAACTATTCAGAACTCAGGAGAGAAACCGTATGAATGTACTGAATGTGGATACATATACATATATCTCACAACTCTGGCAGGCCCGATAAAGAAATTTTATATGATATATGCTGCTATAAGGTCTAGATGCTTAAAATACATGAGGAACAGATGTGCTCCAGGATTTATCAGTCACAGCCTTTTAGTACAAATATGAGAATATAATGAGTGTGAAAAAGAGCTTCAGCAAGTCACCATTTCTCATTCAGGAGAGAAACCATATAAATGAAAGTGTGGAAGGAGCTTCAGTTATTCAGTAAAACTTTTTAGACATTTAAGGACTCACATAGGAGAGAAACCATATAAGTGTCAGGAGTGTGGAAGGAGTTTTGGCCAGTCAGCAAGTCTTATTAGACATTTCAGGACTCGCGCATGAGAGAAACCAGCGTGGAAGGGTCTTCAGCCGAAATCAGGGCTTACTTCACATTTCAGAACTCACACAGGAGAGAAACCACATGAATGTAAGAAGTTCTCAGGGTGGAAAGGAGCTAAAAGTGGGGTCCCTCAAGGCTCAGTGATGGGACCAATGGTTTTTAATTTATTCATCAGTGATCTAGAAGAAGTGGTACATAGTAAAATAGCAAAGTTTGCTGATGATACTAAATTATTTAGGGTAGTAAAAACCAAAAGAGATTGCCAAGAGCTCCAGAGGGATCTCTTAGCATTGGGTGACTGGGCAACCAAGTGGCAAATGTGCTTTAATCTTAAGTGCAAAGAAATGCACATTGGGGCCAAAAAAACAAATTATGACCATAAACTGATGGGATCTCAGCTTTCTGCAACATACCAGGAAAGGCATCTCAGGGTTTTGGTGGACTGTTCAATGAAGAAGTCAACCCAGTGTGCAGCAGCAGCAGCAAAAAAAGCTAATTCAATGCTGGGAATAATTAGGAAGGGAATAGAAAACAAGTTAGCAAGTGTCATTTTACCTCTTTATAAATCTAGGGTGAGGCCACATTTGGAATATTGTGTACAGTTCTGGTCACCATATCTCAAAAAGGATATTGTGGAACTGGAAAAGATGCAGAAAAGGGCAACCAGAATGATTAAGGGTCTGGAACACCTTCCTAATGAAATCAGGTTGCAACGTCAAGGCCTTTTCAGTCTGGAGACACAGTGTTTTAAGAGGGAACCTGACTGAAGTATATAAAATTATGCACAGTATAGAAAAGGTGGATAGAGAAAATTTCTCTATTGCACAGCGCTAGAACTACGGGGTACTCTATGAAGCTGATGGGTAGGAGAGTCAGATCCGACAAGGGGAAGTATTTCTTCCCCCAGAGGTTCATTGGTTTATGGAATTTGCTGCCGGAAGAGGTGGTGACATCTACCAGTCTAGATGGCTTTAAGGTAGGGTTAGACAAGTTTATTTATGACAGATGTATGAATGCCTAGGTGCATCTTTCAGGCTGGGGGGGGGAGCGGCGCTCTTCTAAGGCCATTTGCTGGGACTCGAGAGCAGGCAAAGGTTTGTCCTTGTCTCTGCTTGAGATGCCCATGAGCATTTGGTGGGCCACTGTCTGCAATGGGATGCTAGACTAGATGGGCTGTGGCCTAATTCAGTAGGGCTTCTCTTATGTTCTAAGTGTGGAAACAGCTTCAGTCATTCAACAAATTTTATTGGACATTTTAGAACTCACACAGGAAACCATATGAATGTAAGGAATGTGGATAACATATATATTAGATATTATATAATATATATAATTATAACTCTGTGGTAGGCCCCATGAAGCAGAATCTGCATAGCTGAGAGACCATTACACTAGACAGACCAGGGTATCATTAGAGCAGATTCCTTTCTTCACTTTTTCCCTCTATATCTGTAGATTAGCAAAAGGTGTTTTTTTTAAATTGATATTTTTCTAGTACCAAGCTACTGTTCCTTGTCTGCTTAAAGAACTGTGCTTCCCTACTGGGAATATATTTTTGCTTATGTTTTGGGAATCTTGTAGTGCCCATTCATTTCTGATTCCTTTTAATACTGATTAATAATAAAATCATTTTCCTATTGCAGAAAATGGACTCTGGGGTTTGTATTCTTGCTTACTTATGCTGTTAAGATCCCAACATGAGAAGACTTCCTGACTAACCATTTCTCCAAAGACATGTGTCAGGATGACCACTAACAATCACAGAATTCACACAGGCAAGAAACCATTGGAATGTAAAAATTGCGGAAAAGTTTCAATTGTTCAGCACATGTTATTTCGCACGTCAGGATTCACGCAAGCAGGAAAACAGGAATGTAAGGAGCATGGAAAGAGCTTCGGTTGGTGATCACAACTGACTGAACATCACAGAATCCACACAGAGGAGAAACTGTGTCATTGTGAAGATTGGAAGAAATTACATCACATAGAATGCTTAAGAAATGTCAAAGAATCCCCATGGGGATAAACCAGATGGTGTTCTCTAACAGTGTTGTTCATATATAGTTTTCTTTCTGGATGTCTTTGTAGGAGTGCTTCTGTTGATGCATTTTTGAAAGTGGGTAGTGGTCTTGAATCCTGGACGCACCTGTTTACAGCTGGCGTGATATGCGTCCGGCCAGCTGTCCCGTTCAACAATCTAGCAGCTGCATTCTGCACTAGTGGCAGCTTTCAAACCATCTTGAAAGGCAGCCTCATGTAGAGTGTATTACAATAGTCTAGACTGGAGATTATCCAGAGCTTGGATAAATGTGGCCAAGTCATCTATGCCCCGAAAAGGCTTCAATTGCTCATGAGCCCTAGTTGGGAATAGGTACTCTTGGCCATGGCCTCCACCTGAGCTTCAAGTGTCAGCACAGAGTCCAAGAGTACAACTTTTGCACCTGTCCCCGGGAATTACAACCCCAACAAGGACATGGTATCTCCAAACTACATGGACCACAGCACCTCTCTTGCCTGGATTCAGCTTCAATTTATTAGTCCCCATCCAGCCCATTACCACCTCCAACACCTGTCAAGCACTTCAACTCTCTCTCCTGATTCAGATGGCACAGAGAGATAGAACTGGATATCATCTGCATATTGATGACACCTCACTCTAAATCTCCTGATGACCTCTCCCAACAGCTTCATATAGATAATAAAAAGAATGGGATACAAGATGGACCCCTGAGGAACCCCGCAAGTGGGTTCCCAGGGTGTCAAGTCAGAATCTCCCACTATTAACCTCTTAAATCAGCCACAGAGGAAGGAGCGGAACCAGTGGAGCCACTGCCTCCAACTGCTAAACTCCGTAGCTTTTCCAAAGAAATACCATGGTCAATGGTATCAAAAGCCACCAAGAGGTCCAGGAGAACCAACAGGGTTGCACTCCCTCTGTCTCTCTCCTGGAGAAGGTCATCAACCAGGGCAAGCAAAGCTGTTTTCATGCCATAACCAGGTCTGAAGCCAGTTTCAAATGGGTCTAGATAATCAGCTTCCTCCAAGCATGCCAGCAGTTGAACAGTTACAGCTTTTATCAGCCAGGAAGGGCAAGGGTCCAGAGAGCATGTTGTCAGCCAAAGCCCCACAAGTTGCTTGTCCACATCCTCAAGCTGCAGCAATTGAAACTAATCCAAGAGAACTGGACCAGAAAGTTCTCTGGATGCCTCCTCTGGACTATTCCCAATTCTGACATCTAATCCCCCATGAATCTGATTCACTTTGCCCTCAAAGAGCCTTACAAACTTGTCACAGCAGATATTAGATAGCCCTTGTCCACACTTTCTTGGGTTGGATCTTATAAGGGCATTTGTCACCCGGAAGAGCTCTGCTGGATGACTAATCGACACAATGGTGGCAGAGAAAAACCCTCTTTTAGCTGCTATCACCACCAACTGGTAGGCACAATAGTATGCTTGGTCTAGCCCATGCTTGGTCAGACTCGTGGCAGGATTTATGCCACCCGTGCTCTACTGTCGACCTTCCTGTTTCATCACCTGTAGCTCCATGGTATCCCAAGGACATTTACGGGCACTAGAGGTAATGAAGAATAATATAATTGCATATAACTGCTCTATTTGGGTCTGTAAGCCAGCCTAGCGAGGGTATCTCTGTCTCAGGGAAACGGTAAGTAAACAGCACTGAGAAAATGAAACTAAGGGCCTTTCCACATATGCTGCCGAAAAATTGATCTACAAAGATCCGTTTTTCGGCAAACTGTTTTCTCCAAGAACCTGTCCCATATAGGGACAGATTCTCGGAGGCCCCAGGCGTGTGTGGACGCATGGGGCGGCAGCGGCAAAGCTGGATGGGGGAAAATATGACTGCTCTTTAGCACCACCCAGGGAACATGCATGAATGGCTGCCTCTGGTTGGCAGTTAGGGCAGGGAAGGAGGTTCAATGGGATAGGTCTTCCTTTGGCCTGAAAAGGTGTTAATAATTTCCTCTTATTTTCTCCAAAAGATTGCCTACCTCTTTAGATATTCTATAGAGGAAAGTATGTCCAAGTGAATGGCTGTTTTTGATATGACTGGTGCCTGATACAAGAACACAACATATACTGATATGTTTTAGGAAATTATATAAAAATATGTCAATATAAAAGCCCCCAAACTTTTCACATCTCAAATCATGTATAAAACATTCCATTGTGTACCTTTTGGGTGGACTTGGATTAGCCTCTTTTTTTGGGAGAGTGACAAAGGTTCATGAATGGTTTGATGTCCAAGATGATTTGTATGGCATTCACACAGGTAATAAGGCTTTTCTGAAGTCAGGAGGAAGTCTCAGATCTGTCACTTTTTATGGAATCTTGTTAGGGATGCTATAGACATCAGTGTAAATTCGGGTGTTTAGTGACTCAAGGCAAACTCCTCCGTTTGGTTACATGGTGATAGACCATGCCAGTTCAAAATTACATTGGTTTGAATGGGGAGAAGTTCCCAATGCAAGCCAAGGAAGGAAAGGAAAGTGCATCTAAGGAGGCACAGCACAGGGAAGTGATGCCAGAACATGCAAAGCCCATGTCTGAAACCTCCACCACACCGATGTCAGCCAAGATAACCCCCATTCAAAGTCTTCTACAGACTGAATGCAGAACAGATAGAGGACTGGCCACATGTCACACGCATGGAGGCAGAATCACCATGCAAGGCCCAGAGTTAGGAATGAAGAAGAAGAGTTGGCTTTTCTGCCCCGCTTTGCTCATCCATTTAAGGGCACTCAAGAAGGCAGACAAAGCTTCTGTTCTTTCCCCAACAGAACACCCTGTGAGGTAGATGGGGCTGTGGGAGCTGCGAAGGAGACTTGTGACTAGCCCAAAGTGACACTACTGGCTTCATGGGGGAATTCCCAGGTACGAGTCCGGCTCCCCAACCAGTAGGCCGAACTGGCTCCCATCCTGTCTCTCCTCTGCAATTCCCCATCCCAGCAAGGACTCAGCGACTAAGGAACTGGACTGGAGCAAGAAGAGAGGATAGTGGAAAAGCGGCTGAGGACACCGAGTTGCTAGTACCAGAGCGGCACTGCAGGAAGTCAAACGACCACTTCCTGCATCAGTCTCCGCCCGTTCTAGGATCAGAAGGAGGGAGAGGGAGGGGAACCCCGAGTCCTGCGACGTAAAGGAACTGGGGCAGGAATAGGATCGCGAGGTGAATGGGGAAGATGGCGGCTCCCTGTGGGGGGAGGGCGCAAGGGGGGTAGGTTGCCAGGAGCTCCAGTGTGCAGAGCTGGGAGCCCCTCCGAGCCCAGAATAGGGGGAGGGGGGCACAAGGGGGAGTTGGGGGGACGTGTATCTTTAGGGCTGTGCATGAGCAGAGATGCTCTGGAGGAATCTGCAAGTTTTGGTCCTTTGAGCATTTCTGTTGCAATCCCAACTCCTCCAGTTCTCCGGAGTGGTATCTGCTTGTGGACTGGCAGGAACAGAATTGCAGGAGAACCTTGTTCTGCCCTCCCTGCAGGGAGAAGCCCAGGCTGGATCCACACTCCAGGTCCCGCCCTTGCATCTACAGTACCTTCCAGCCTCTAAAGACAGATTTGGCTGCAGAACTTCTCAGTCTCTCCTGGGCAAAAAAATCAGATGAAAAGAGAAAAAGGAGTCTAAGGAAAAAGCTTTGTGATGCAAGAGCAAAATTTGACGGTGTCAGAAAGAGGCCCAGATGCCTTTGAACATGTTGTCCTGCTTGAAGACCAGGACAGACCAGTTGAAGTTGGACAGACATTCCTGTGTTTTGGCTATGAAGAGTCCAAGGGGCCCCGAGAGCTGTGTAGCAAACTCTACTCCCTTTGCCATCAGTGGCTAAAACCGGAAATGCACACAAAGACTCAGATCCTGGACCTAGTGGTCTTGGAGTCATTCCTGGCTGCCCTTCCACCAGAGATGCAGAACTGGGTCCGGGAATGTGGGGCTGAGAGCAGCTCCCAGGCGGTGGCCCTGGCAGAAGGCGTCCTCCTGAGCAAGGCTGAAGACATGAAGAAGGTGAGGGGATTTTAATCTTGTTCTTCTTAGAAATTCATCATACCATGATTGCAGTTCCCTTTGCAAACTCATCTCCTTTGATATCTATCCTGATGCATTTGCCTTCCCCTCCAACCGGCTTCTCACTAACAATATCCTGCTGAACCAAATTTAGACTTCCTCTTATTAAATCTTAACAAATGGGACTCCTAAATATCAAAAGGGGTGTGCCCTCACATTTTGACCTTCCATGGGCAAAGATCTGTTATAGGGGCCTCTTCAGAAGTATCAGTTTAGTCTTGTGGTTAGAATGCCAGATTCACATCTTAAGCCACCAAGTTTGATTCCACACTCCTCCATGAAGTCAGCTGGGGGGTCGTGGGCTAGTCACAGTTCTCATTCTGAGCACTCACTTCACAGGGTGTCTGTTGTGGGGAAAAGAACAGAAGGTTTATCAGCCACTTTGAGTCCCCTTATATGCATGAGAATAGCGGGGTAGGAAAGCCAGTTCTTCTTTTTCTAAAGGATTGGGGACCTGGCAAGGGCTTTTTCTGTGATGGCCCCCAGATTGGGTCATAGAATGGCCTCCCTCTGGATGTGCATCCCACACCATTTCTAAATATACTCATTGGTGTGGTAAAGACAAATAACAGTAAATATTATTGCAGGTCGAGGTGTGGACAGAAGGGGCCAGCGACGTTCCTGAGGCAGAGAAGGCATCCCTGGATCCCTTACAGAGACAGCGGTGTGGGAAGAGCATGCAGGAGTTTGATGAGGAAATTGCTTGCCTGGGTAAGAAGGCCTCAGGATGAGAGAATTCATGGTGCTGAGATGCTCTGTGTGTGCTGCGTTGTTCCCAGGTCATTTAGAACCAGAGCGAGACTCTTATTTGGGAATACCGGGTACGATTCCACTGTCTGCCATGAAGCCAGCTGGGTGACCTTGAGCTAGTCACAGCTCTCTTCTGAGCTCTCACAGCCCCACCCACCTCACGGGGTGTTCTGCTGTGGGGAGAAGAATAGAAAAGCTTTGTCAGCCGCCTTGAGTCCCCTTAAATGGGTGAGAAAAGCGGAGTAGAAAAGCCAACTCTTCTTCGTATTTATTTATTTATTATGTGTGTTTCTATCCTGCCCTATACAAGAAGGTCCCAGGTTGGGTAATAATATTACAATCTAAAGAGACACCTCAGACAAGGCTGGAGCACTGGAAGGTGTCTAAATGGCTGCAGCCAGGACTCTCAAGATAACTTTTGGGTAACATTGATGATTTTGTGCTCCCCACCTGATCAACAATTAGGGAACTTCTGGGAAGGCAAAGAACGCTGGGAGGCTGTACCAGCATCTTCAAAGGTCAGATGCTCTTCACCAGAAGTTCTTTAATCATGCAATACCGATTGTAGTGCAAATAGGCCCCAGGAGAACTACAGGCCCAAATTACCAGGACATTAGATTCTATATGTGATTTTAAATTTGATTGTATAAAGCTTTTTAGACTTTTATATTGATATATGTTCATAAACAAGATTTCCTAAATCCAGGTCATTTAGATCATTCCTCTTATGGAGTAGGACCTTCATAGAGATCTGGTAGCTGATGGAATCCATCCCATCTAACTGCTGTTATTTTTCACAGGCAAAGGAAAGAGCCATCTGGTTTATGGTGGAACAGATATGGATGCTGAACAACCCCTGGGTCAGGTAGGAGAAAAGCATTTCTGTCTGAGAGTCTCTAAACCCTGCACATTTCCCTGATTCTCACCAGAGGCCTTTTCGCACTAGGCCCTCCCGAATGCATTTAGAATGCCTTGGGACAGAGCATACGCACAGCTGGCACTTAGTTCCATTCAGAACTGCCCCAGCTTGTCCCAAAGCATTCTAGATGCATTCGGGAGGGCCTAGTGCCCTCAACGCATCCCAATACGTCCCAACACGTCCCCAGGCTTACTTGCTGTGTCTGGGAAGCAGTCAATTCACATTACTGCCTCCCAGCTCCACGTGGCTCCCGCCCTCTGGCCTTTCCTATTGGCTGCTGCTGACACATCATCCTGCAACGTATCGGGAGCAGTCCGAAAGACGGGGTGAGAAGGCTCGATAGCCTGTTGACAAGTGAGTGGGCCACCCTGCCCCACGCACCCCTACACCGACCATAGGTTTCCCCCCTCCACCACAGGCGATGACCCGGGGGAAGCACCCCCGGCCCACCCGATCGCACTCAGAGCAAGACTCCCAAGCATCAAACTCGGGAGGTGGGGCTCAGGCAACAGCCCCCACCGGGTGTCTCCTGCCAGACCAGGGTCCTGTGGGGGACACGGAGCAGCCCGAGGGAGGGCGCCAGTCTCCCCCCACTATGTGGGGACCCATGTGGTGGGCCCCCAATTGCTGTCTCCCTCCCTTCTCTCAGTCGGTGCATCGACCCGCGGAAGTCCCCGAGCGGGTCTCCATGTCCTAGGGTGGAGGCTGGTCTAACAATTTTTGCCGGGGTTTTACTCTTTGTGGTCTCATTCAGTAGCGTGTATCTGCACAGAAGTCCCCAGAGGAACTGTTTTTAGCAGGGAAACCTCCCACTGCACCCCCAACAAGTAGGCAGGATGCCTGGAATGATTTAGTTGGTAAGTTTAATTCAATTTAAAAAAAAAAGACACAGAAAATACGAAACATCGAAGACAGTACAGAACATTCAAAATATAAACAATCGTGTCGGAACGAATGCATGACATAGTAGTAAAAATGCTTGTCTCTTTTCCTAACTCTAGGTAACCAGATAATTAGGAATAGCCAATAGATGGATAGATCACACATGTGTGCTCAATATTCATGCATCCAAGATAGTCTTCTAACAGAGTTATCAGGGACAGATGTTAACACTAGGTGTGAATGTTCCTTCTCGAAACGGCCAATCAGTATGGAAGGCCTGGAGGTCAGCTTCCCATTCACACCTAGGCAGGTAAGGGACACCTTGCAAACACATCCCTTACCTGCCAATACATATGGGAAACTGCCCTCCATGCATTCCAGCCGAAGCACACTACAGCTGTCTTAGCTGTAGTGCGAAAAGGCCTCATCTCTGTGCTTTTCAAGAGTTTTGTCCAGGTTTCTCGATAGCGATGTTTTGAAGGCAACTGAGCGAGTTCTTCCTCACTGAGAAATATCTCCAAGCTCTTCTCTTTGACTCTGAGAACCTGGATATTTTACACTCTCTGAAGGGTAAATTATTTTCCTTTCTCTTTCAGGCCCAGGTGACATTTGAGGACGTGGCTATACATTTCACGGAGGAGGAGTGGATGCTGCTGGATCTGGCCCAGAGGGCTTTGCACAGGGAAGTCATGGAAGAGAATTTTGCAAATCTGGCCTTTGTGGGTAAGTCTCTCTTTGGCTGGATTAACATGCTGAAGACAGGAATAACACTGTTGATTTTTCTCTTGGCATTTCTTCCCATTCTTTGCACTGTGCTTGCTGAGCAGAAATGTCAGTTCTCTGGGATGAGACCTGGGTGAACAGATTTCCAAATGAGGCCTAGCAGATGCAATTATTGAGGGCTCGTGAATGTTGGAGTAGAACAGTGCTCAAGAGTTTCCTCCTCGAAGAACAATTGCACCCGAGAAACATACCATTAGCCTACGGCTGTGAGTGGCTTTAGCCTGCCCTAACCGCTGTCCCACCCACACGTTCTGTTACACAGTTCACCCTTGGAAATCCCTTGGTAGGTTATTGTCTCCCAAGAAACATGTCAAGAAAAATGTTTAAATGCTTTATGGAATGATTGACTAAGAACTGAAATGGGAGAATACAAACAAGTCCCTTTTACTGTATATATTAACCAAAGTATAATCAGAAAATAAAAGTCAAGTTTGTAAATCATTATAAATCTATGGTGAGGTTGTATTTGGAATATTGTGTACAGTTCTGGTCACCACGGGTGTTTTTCCACTGTCACTAAAAGTACCCATTAAGTACCCATTAATGGGTACATAATGGCATTTTTTTATCCATTAATGGGTACTTAATGGGTACTTCTAGTGACAGTGGAAAAACACCCCACATCTCAAAAAGGATATTGTGGAACAGAAAAGGGCAGCCAGAATGATTAAGGGGCTGGAACACCTCTCTTCTGAATTCAAACTGTAATGTCTATGCCTCATCTGCATCATGGTATAGAACAGATAGAGAAAAAAATCTTTTCTCTATCACACAACACTAGAACCAGGGGGCATTCTATGAAGCTGATGGTTAGGAGAGTCAGATCAGAGGGTCATCAGTCTGAGACATTATTGTCAGAAGAGGCGATAACAGCAATCATTCTTGATAGCTTTAAGGATTAGATAAATTCATGGGGGATAGGTGTGTCAATGGCTACTAGAATGGATGCCCTCCAGATTGGGGAGACAGGCAGGATTCTTCCAAAGGCCACCTGCTGGAATTTAGGAGAGTTGAAGTTTTTGTACTTGTCTTCTGCTTGAGATGCCCATAAGCAATTGATGGGCAACCACGTGGGATGGGATGCTGGACTAGGTGGGCTGTGGCCTGATCCAGCAGGGCTCCTCCTAGGTCCTTAAGCTGAAGAGATGTAGAGCTCCACAATGGAAGCTTCTTTCGTAGTAAAATTAAGTAAAAGAGGAACCTTCAAAAATATTAAATGCTGTTAAATAACAAGGTGGGCATAAGAAATAAACATAATGTAAGACAGTCATCCTCACCATAACATTGCCAATAGAATATTAATGAACAGTGCCATCCAAGATGTCTTTAACGGACTAAGAATCAGAATAATCTGATCATTCATTTGACTATCGTGTTCAGCCAAATCTTGAGAAACTGATAATCGAGAGCCAATTTGCTTGTGTGTCTTATCTACTAGCCTCTCAGTTCGAGCCCACACTCCTTCATGAAGCCAACTGGGTGACCTTCAGCTAGTCACAACTTTCTTTTTGAGCTTTCATAGCCCAACCTACCTCACAGCGTGTTCTGTTGTGGGGAGAAGAAGAGAAGGTGTGTCACCCACCTTAAATGGGTGAGATAAGTGAAGTCAACTCTTCTTCTTCCCTTTCTCCCTTTTGAGGTGGTGGTCTTCAGAAATGTGTTCCAAACGACAATGTTTAATTGTCTTCCTGGAGCAAGGTGTGATAGAGTGTCCACCCTGATTAGCATGCAGGCAACAGGCAAAATCTAATTTCTCTAGCTCTAACGAGCTTGGATTCAGCTTCTGTGTTCAGGGCCAAGTTTGCAGACACTGAAAAGCGGAAAGGGTCTGGTTTGCCCTCACTGTTTTTTCTTCCTTTCCTATTTTTCCCAAACAGATAATGGACAGGAGTGTAAAAATAACCCCAAGCTATCCAGGATGTCATTAGAAAGAAACCCATATGAAGGTAAAAAGGAGATATGCCAAAAGGAACACAAGTTACAAAGACACAATACAAGTCAGTGGAAGTATGGGGAGAAGGCATCCACAGTATCTCCAAAAGGCGACGGTACCTGTGAGCTTCCCGTTACAGATGATGACAAAACAATAAACAGCAATCAAGATCCTGGCATGAGGAAATTTCTCAGAGTCGAGTCAAAATTGACTAAGGGCAGTAGAAGCCTCACAGGCCATGTGTGTCAAGCTGATTTCAGCTGCTCAGATGATCTGAATTTACATCTAAGAATTCACAAAGGAGAAAGAACTCAAGAATACATAAAGTGTGAGAGGAGCTTCATTGAGTGTTCAGGCCTTGTTTCTCATCAAAGAAGTAGCACAGGGGGGAAACCATATGAATGCAAGGAGTGTGGAAAGGGCTTCAGCTCAAAATCAGATCTCATTTTACATTCCAGGACTCACACAGGGGAGAAACCATACAAATGTCACGAGTGTGGAAAAAGCTTCAGTCAATCAACAAATCTTAATATACATTTCAGAGTCCACAGAGGAGAGAAACCATATGAATGTAAGGAGTGTGGAAAGAGATTCAGCTCAAAATCAGATCTTACCAAACATTTCAGGGCTCACACAGGAGAGAAACCATATGAATGTAAGGAATGTAGAAAGAGATTCAGCTCAAAACCGGAGCTTATTTTACATTTCAGGACTCACACAGGGGAGAAACCATATGAATGCAAGGAGTGTGGAAAGGGCTTCAGCTCAAAATCAGATCTCATTGTACATTCCAGGACTCACACAGGGGAGAAACCATACAAATGTCAGGAGTGTGGAAAAAGCTTCAGCCAGTCAACAAATCTTAATATACATTTCAGGGTCCACACAGGAGAGAAACCATATGAATGTATGGAGTGTGGAAAGAGCTTCAGTCAATCAACAAATCTTAATATACATTTCAGGGTCCACACAGGAGAGAAACCATATGGATGTACGGAGTGTGGAAAGAGATTCAGCTCAAAATCACATCTTACTGAACATTTCAGGGCTCACACAGGAGAGAAACCATATGAATGTAAGGAATGTGGAAAGAGATTCAGCTCAAAACCAGAGCTTATTTTACATTTCAGGACTCACACAGGGGAGAAACCATACAAATGTGAGGAGTGTGGAAAAAGCTTCAGTCGATCATCAAATCTTACTGCACATTTCAGGTCACACACAGGAGAGAAACCATATGGATGTATGGAGTGTGGAAAGAGCTTCAGTAACTCATCAAATCTTAATAAACATTTCCGGACTCACACAGGAGACAAACTATATGAATGTAAGGAATGTGGAAAGAGATTCAGCTCAAAATCACAGCTCACTTCACATTCCAGGACTCACACAGAGGAGAAACCATACAAATGTCAGGAGTGTGGAAAGAGCTTCAGGAAGTCAACAAATCTTAATCTACATTTCAGGGTCCACAGTGGAGAGAAACCATATGAATGTAAGGAGTGTGGAAAGAACTTCCGTAATTCAGTAAATCTTTTTAGGCATTTCAGGGTCCACACAGGAGAGAAGCCATATAACTGTAAGGTATGTGGAAAGAACTTCAGCTGGAAATCAGTGCTTACTTCACATTTCAGAACTCACACAGGAGAGAAACCACATGAATGTCAGGAGTGTGGAAAGTGTTTCCGTCAGTCATCACTGCTTACTAAACATTTCAGGACTCACACAGGAGAGAAACCATATAAATGTAAGGAGTGTGGAAAGTGCTTCAGTCAGTCATCAGTGCTTACTGCACATTTCAGGTCTCACACTGGAGAGAAACCATATAAATGTAAGGAGTGTGGGAAAAGCTTCAGTCGATCATCAAATCTTACTACACATTTGAGGTCACACACAGGAGAGAAACTGTATGAATGTAAGGAATGTGGAAAGGGCTTCATCTCAACATCAGAGCTTACTTCACATTCCAGAACTCACACAGGAGAGAAGCCATATAAATGTAAGGAATGTGGAAAGAACTTCAGCTGGAAATCAGTGCTTACTTCACATTTCAGAACTCACACAGGAGAGAAACCATATGAATGTAAGGAGTGTGGAAAGTGTTTCAGCCAGTCATCGATGCTTGCTTCACATTTCAGAACTCACACAGGAGAGAAGCCATATAAATGTAAGGAATGTGGAAAGGACTTCAGCCGAAAATCAGACCTTACTTCACATTTCAGAACTCATACAGGAGAGAAACCATATAACTGTCAGGAGTGTGGAAAAACCTTCAGCTGCAAATCCTATCTTACTGCTCATTTCAGGACTCACAGTACAGGGAAGCCATATAAGTGTCAGGAGTGTGGAAAGTCCTGCAGAACGTCATCAGAATTCTCTATGCATCATGTAGTCTGTTTGCCTCCCAAACCCTCTTCTTTCTCTTAGCCATGGCAAAACCAGGAGGCACTCACAGGCAGTGCTCCCTTCTATGTCTTTCGGCAAATGTGACCAATGGCATTTTGGCATATTTTATATTAGATACGCCATGGTCACTTATGGTATGAAAAAGCGAAAGTAAATTCTGGATTTTAAAATCACTTTGTGATTAATGCTTTTTATAAGACCTGGCTGAATTACAAAAATACCTTATACAGGAAAATACCTCTATGGGTGTCTCCACACAAAGGATTATGAAAACAATTTGGAGAAAGAGGAATCCAGATTAAATATGAAGATTTGTTCCACAGAAATGAAATGAATAATGAATTTGAATAAAAAACAGAACAGTTCAACCAAGAAGGTAAAAATATACAATGGTTTACATACGTACAACTAATTGATATATATAAAAGAGATAAAAATAGGTTAAATTTTGAGTGGGAAAATCCGATTTGGAAACAACAAGTAAAAAAGGCAGAAAGAAATAATTGGTATTATGTACAAACTGTTAGTGCAGATTGAAATGGAACATGAATAGGTTAAAGAATGTATGATTATGTGGGCAAGAAATTTTGGATATAATATACAATGGATCAATGGGAGAAGCTTTGGACAAAAACCAAAAAATTTACCTGTATGGTATTAAAAGAAAATGTATATAACATGGTGTCTAGATGGTATCTAACACCACACAAATTAGCAAAGATATATCATGATGTGTCAAATAAATGATGGAAGTGTAAAACGACTGAAGGAGCTTTTTATCTCATGTGATGGAGTTGTGAAAAAGCAAAAGAAAAAGAAAAAAAGAAAAATTGGGTACAAATACGTAGTATGATGAGACAGATTCTAAGCTTAGTATTACTTTTAAACTGGAAATGTTTTTTGTCAGGACTATTAGCTGAAAGTTTAAATAAAATGGATTCTTTGGTTTTTTATATTGACAGCTGTAGCAAGATTGTTATATGCACAAAAATGGAAAGACATTGAAATCCCCATGGTGGAAGAATGGTTAATTGAATTGATTGAGCTGACAGAAATAGACAAATTAACAAATTTTATAAAAGAAAGAACAATATATATGTTTGTAAATTATTGTAACCCCTTTATCGACTATCTACAACAAACTGGTGTAATCACGGATGGATTTGATGGTTAACCACAATCTTGGCAGACAGTTTTTCCACTGTCAGAAAGTACCCATTTTTGCACCCATTAAGGACCCATTTGGGTGTGAGCCGGATGATCCCATTTCCACCACGGCACCCATTTGGGACACATTTGTTTCAACTGCCACTGGGGAAATCCAGATCAAATGGGTACTTTCTGGCCTTTAATCCGGATTTTCTGTAGATCCCATTAATGGGGTCTTCAGGCAGAAAATCCAGATAAAAGGGAGCCTATTTCCACACTTGTGTGGCAATGGGGTCTAGAGGAGGCTAGGGGGAGGGGGCACCCATGGGGGGGAGCCCCAAAACCTAAGCTTCGAAGTCATTTCGAAGTCACTTCGAAGTCTGTGCAAAATAGCTCCGGAGCGTCTTTGTTGTCTGTGCTGATCTTCAAAGTGAACTTCAAAGTGACTCCGAAGTCACTTTGAAGTCATGTCGAAGTTCACTCCGACTTCAATGGAGCTGTTTTGCACAGACTTCGAAGTGACTTTGAAATGACTTTGAAGCCACTTCGGAGATTGCACACCCTGTCCCCACAAACACCTGGGGTGACAAGCAGACCCCTCATGGGTAGATTCGGATTTCCAAATGGGTGCTCCGGTGTTTCCACGGCAGGGAGGCTAGCATTCATTGATATTGGGTGCTAGACCACCCATGGAAACACATTGGGTACTTCCCTTAATCTGGATCTACGAGATCCAGATTAAGGAATGTACCCATTCCTTAGATCCGGATCTTCTTAGGTCCGGATTAAAAGAACTCGGTGGAAAAACACCCATGAGAAAGGCAATACAGTGATCCATGCTCTGGTAACCTCTAGATTGGATTATTGCAATGCACTCTACATGGGGCTGCCCTTGAAGACGGTCCGGAAGTAGCACTTTGTGCATAATGCAGCTGCCAGAGTGCTGACTGGAACAGCTAGCTGGACACATATTATGCCGGTTCTAAAATAATTACACTGGCTGCCACTTCACTACCGGGCCCAATTCAAGGTGTTAACTGACTTATAAGGCCCTAAATGACTTGGGCCCCAAATATTTAAAGGAATGCCTTCTCAGTACCATCCTCCTGGTTGTTCCTTGACCCTTGGCAGTGATGTAGGTGGGTACCCGGGAGAGAGCATTTTCAGTGATGGCCCCTAGACTGTGGAATGGTCTCCCCTCCGGGGTGCGCCATGTCCCTTCCTTGTTATTATTTAGGAAGGCTGTAAAGGTGTATATTTTTACCCTAGCCTTTGGCCAAGATTGATTCATTCTTCCTTTGGTTACAGTTATTATTAATACACCATTGAATGCACAGCTTAAATTAGAGCTTTTAACTATGTACCTTGGTTTAACCTGTACCTTGATTTTAATATGTTTTTAATTGTATCTTGTTTTCTAATATGTTTTTAAAACGTTGGTTGATTCATTGTCACCCGCCCAGAGACCTCTGGGTATGGGGCGGGATAGAAATGGAAATAAATAAATACACACTGATGAGAGCAAAAGAAGAAGAGATACCATAACGAGATCTGAAAAAATGGAGGAAGTCATCAGTAAGAACAACTAAAAGATGTAATAATAACCTGTGATATTATTGTACAAAAAGATGAAGTTTTAACGTTGTTAAATTCTAATAAAAAGGATTTTAAAAAATATAAATGCTTAACATGTACGGTTATAGGATTTCTCCGTTACAGCCTGTATTACAAATTTACATATGAGACGACTGGCCAAGGTAGAAGGATAAACCCCTTACCTCTTAGGGTGGTTCCACACTGCCCCTCTGAAATACGGATCTGTTAGATCCGTATTTCGGAGATCCATGTCTAGGAAGATCCATATCTAGTAGATACAGATCTCCTAACACCCCTCGTCCACACCCGCAAGGGAAAGACAGATTTAGACACGGATTTGAGCACCCACCTCAGTCCGTCCTCCCAAGGCCCTCCCCACAAAGTGACTTAGCCAGGAAAGGCTGGCCAGGGGCGGGGACGCCTCCCCCAGGCCTGCCCGCCATTGGGTGGGAGCACCCAGGGGCGGCCAGCCCTGTCAGGCGCCTTTCCCCGGTTCCTGCCAGCTGTACAGGACCCAATCAGGAACCCGCCCGTGCACCCACCCAGGGACCCGGGGGCTGCTGCCTATGGGCCAGGGGATATGGGACCCCTTGGTAGACTGGACCCACATGGGTCCGGTTTACTGGCCTCCCACCTCCCACAGCAGATTCTGAGCCTCTGCGGAGTCTAGCCGCCTCAATCGAGCCCCCCCCCCCCAGCATCCTCACCCCGGGGCCTGGGGATGTGTGCGCGCACACACATGCAACACCTACGTCCTTGCTGCCCTGGGTCAGAATGACCTGGGGCAGCCAGGAACGCGCACCACATGCACGTGGCACAGCTTCTGCTTGTGCAGTCAGAAGGCACGATGCGTGCACGTGGTGTGTGCTCCCGGCTGCCCCAGGCTATTCCGACCCAGGGCAGTGAGGAGGTAGGTGTTGCGTGTGCGCAGGCGTGTCCCTGGGGAGGGGGTGGGGCCCTGCACCTCTGCGGGGATTAGCCGCCTCACTCTGGGCTAAAAAAGCTACATCCCCATTTAACCAAAGGCACATGTACAGCGAAGGTGCCTGACTGATGCACTCCAAGGGAGAGACCACTCCACGGCCTAGGGGACATTACTGAGAAGGGCCTCTCCTGGGTGCCCACCGCTTTTGCTTTTGAAGATGGTACATGGGCAGGTTAGTATGGAGGAAGGCATTCCTTCAGATATCTGGGCCAATAGCTCTTCTCACAATAAATCTCTTTGAAAACTTCCTCAGTCTGGCTGCAAGCAACTTGCATTTTTGTTGTGGCCCTAAAAATAACTGTATAACAGCTTTGTTGAAATGGCTGCACTAGCTTCCAGTTTGTTTTCGGATCCAATCCATGGTGTTATGTTCTTGAAATTTAGCACCCATTTGCCTCCAGCAATGCCACTCCAGGTGTCTTACAAATTCCATATCCAGGGAAAGGAGATTGAACCAGACAATACCTTTTTCAGTAGTGGCCCCTCCGCTTTGGAATCTGTTGCCCCTTGAGTACTTGTTAGCTGCCTTGGGTTGCTATAGTAATTGCTGCCTGATCCTCCAGTCAAATGGGAACCAGAGCCAACCTCCTCTCTCCCTCAGAAGCGGACCTTATGCAGCTTCTGTCTTCCTCCCATTTATCTCCTACTAGGTTCTGACTGGTTCTCAAGTTTAATGAGGCAATGAGTAAATCAACCCTCACAGAATGTGTTTTGTTTGGTTTCTGCAAACTGATGTGTCGGGAAAAAACTCCTTTTGCAAGTCTTTGGGCCTATTCACACTTGGCCGTATTCTGGAATATAGTTCATGATAGGGGTCTGCTGTGTGTGCATGTAATGCAGATTCTGGCAGGCCTCATCTCAAGACTTCTATAGCTTGTGTAGCCTGTGGGCATCAGGCACCCTTATTCTGGATATATTCTGGGATATATTCCAGAATAAAGCCAAGTGCACACAGCTCCCTTGTCTCTAAAGAAAATCAGGAGTGCGGGTTGGACAGTTCCCCTCTGCTTGATGGCAAATAATGACATCCACCATCCAGGCAGGTTGTGTTATTTCTTATTGAAGTCTATGACAAACCAAGATGCGATAAGCACCATCTGAATCATTACTTTCAATTCTCAGATATGCTCCCATTCCCTACTGCCTTTTAATGGCCAACTGAGCAAGGGATCTTTGTTGGACAAAATCAAGGAAAAAAGATTACTTTGGCCTTGAAGGTCAAAAGCCAGTGGGATTCCCTTCCACTCTGACACCAAGGGACGCTATTCAATAGGAAGAACACACAAGATACTGTGTTGATTTGCCTCCATTTCCCTTAGCTAAGGACACAGCCTGTTTCAGAAGGAAAACACATCACAGATGTGTATCTAAAAAACCCCAGAAACAGCTTAGGAAGAAAAGGTTCCATGTACAGCAATAATGCCTTCACTATAAAAGTGATGATTCTGACTGAGAAACACTGTAATGCATCTCTAAGTCTGGGAAAGCATCCATAGGTTTAGTGACTGAGAGTTGCCAGTCCTAGATAGGAGTTGGAACTGGACTGACATGGTATTGCTATACTATACCAGGCCAGCAAGTGCAAACAGGTTTTTGCCATTTAGGTAACCCACCCACCCGCTCCAGTAGATCTCAGTGCAAGGAAGGAAGCACTTCTTTAGATATTTAGGGCCCAAAGTGATTAGGGCTTTATTCTCTGAATTTAGCTCACTAGGATTCTGGTAATGAGGAGCATTTGAAGAGGAAAGATATATCAGTTTGGTTCAGTAGGAAATTGGTAGTATGGAACATTTAGAGGGAAAGGTGAAGGAAATGGAGGGGTTGAAATGGCAAAGGAATCTTGGACTAGTCAGGATTACAGTAACGATATGATGAACTACCAGATTAAAATCTCACCTTCTTGGCCTCTTCAGCCTTCCTCAGGAGGAAACCTTCTGCCACATTTCCAGACCCAGTTTTGCATCTCTGGAGGAAGGACGGCCAGGAATTCCTCCAGGATCACCAGGTCCACCATCTCAGCTTTTGTGTGTTGCTCTGGCCTCAGCCACTGGCAGCAGAGGTAATGGAGAGAGCTGCAAACCTCTTGGGGTCCTTTGGCCTCTTTGTAGCAGAACCCCTGAATCTCCACCTCCAATCACCTGGTCTGTTCTGGTCCTCAGGCAGGAGAACATGTTCAAAGGCATCCAAATCCCTTTCTGATTCTGGGTCGGTCAAATTTTGCTCTTCCATCAATGATTTTTTTGTTTGTTTTGTTAATATCCCCCCACCTTGAATATCATATTTGCTAAATCTTTCATGTCCAAACTGCATCCATCTTAAAAAAGATTTGTGCCTTTTTCTATTTTTAAATCTCCGTAAAACCAAAACACGTAAGATATCAACGAGATCAAAAGATGCATTTGGTAACTTGCTTTGCATCAAGTTAGTTTCTTAAATGTTTCATCCTTCTGAGACAAAACTACCCTATTCCCAATCACACAACAAAAATCATTTTCAAAGGATAAATCCATAAATTCTTAGGAAAAATATTTTTTATTCCAATTTGGGGCACAGACACTTCCACTTCAATGTATTTTCCATGTTCACTTAACAATTTTAAAAACCTTATTTAATATACAGAACCTTTTTTTCTCTTTGATTTACATAGCAAACATTTTATATCCTTTTTCCAAATATCTATCTCTTGACTATAAATTGGGTCCAAATTCAATTTTCTCAAAAAAAGAAAGGAAAAAAAAGAAACATTTTCCTTCTCATTTATGGTGCATTTGTATGAAGTGTGATTTCATTGAGTGTTGTTAGAAATATTCTTGGCTGTGGCACCAAGAAAGGTGTTCGTTCATTCTTTCTTCTGGTTTCACCCTAAGCACAAGGTCCCATTTCTTCTCATTTACTAAAGATGAAGTGTAGATGTGGTTAGATTCTCCCTAGCATATATTACCACTGTAATTTTATTAGGTTCTTTCCAACAACCTGCTTATTTAGTGCATGTCCCAGAAGTCTCTTCAGCTTTGGAAGATGCCATTTAAGAGGAAACCTGTTTGAAGTTTATAAAATCATGCATGGTGTGGAAAGGGTGGGTGCAGGAACATTCTTTTCTCTTAGCTCACAACACTCGAACCAGGGGACACACTATGAAGCTGATGGGATGACTCAGAATAGAGTCTTGGCTCATCATCGGCTGCTGCTACTTTCAGTCTATAGTCCGTTGCGTCTGATAGTGTTGCTGTTTCTCTTGGGAAAAAAAAAGAATTCCCCAACTCCATCAAATGAAACTGCGGATAATCAGTGGACTTTTGGTTTCAGTGAATTCACAACACTCAGGCCAAACATACTTTGAATGGTGGTCTTTCTCAATGGTTTGAGTCTATACAAATGCAAAAAAAAGTTTATACAAATACTAAGCAAAATAAACAAGTCACAAATAAAGATACAACTCAGCGATGGAAGAAGCTGCAACATCTATTCTGGATACAGTTTTATCTTGTTAAAACTGCGGGCCCTGCAGTTTAACAACTGAGGTTACCTGATAAGACACTACAGCCGAGTCTAATTTTTTCAAGATGTCTCATATTTTCGCATGAGCATTGGGAGTTCACTGAAACCAGGAGACTACACATTGCCCATACTTTCATCACATTAAGGTGGGAACTCTTATTTTCCAAAACGAACAACAGCAATACATCCACACCCAGTCGACCATAGACTGAAAGCAGTAGCAGCTGATAATGAACAAGGACTTGATTCTGGGTTGTCCAATTTCCATTTGTGCATTTTCTAGTTGGGTAAAATTCCCATATATTGTCAACTTGTTCCTTGTTGTTTATGCATATCAATGCAGTTAAATATTGGTTTAATATTAAATACACATTAATTCAGATAAGATCACTGACAGAACTTTCTTTCTGGCATTCAGTTAACTTTCTTTCAGGTTTCAGATCTATTTCTTCAAGATGAGCTGTAGCCTGATCCAGCAGGGCTCCTGTTATTTTCTCCCAACTGAAATACTTTCCGTGTTCATTGAATTTATATGATTTCTCCCTATGTGCATTTTTTTGATGACAGGAAAGTGAAAACTTGCGTGTGAACCTCTTCCCACACTCATCGCATACAAATGGCTTCTCCCCTGTGTGAGACCTCAGATGGTCTGTAAGATGACTGCTTGACCTGAAACCTTTCCCACACTCTGTGCACTTATACGGTTTCTCGCCTGTATGCAAACTCTGATGATGAGAAAGTGAACTTCTTCTAAGGAACCTATTTCCACACTCCATGCATTTATATGGCTTCTCCCCTGTGTGCATTCTTTGATGACAAGAAAGCGACCTGTGGCTACTGAGTCTCTTTCCACACTCGGTGCATTTATATGGTTTCTCTGCCACAGGCATTCTTTGATGGTAAGAAAGTGCCTCATTACTACTGAGGCTCTTTTCAGACTCTGAGCACTGATAAGGCTTCTCCCCTGTCTGCATTCTATGATGGCAAGAAAGTGACTTGTTGCTACTGAAGTCCTTTCCACGCTTGGTGCATTGATATGGTTTCTCGTCTGTATGCAATCTCCGATGATTAAAAAGTGAACTACTTCTAATGAACCCCTTTCCGCACTCAGTGCATTTATATGCTTTCTCTCCGGTGTGCATTCTTTGGTGGTAAGAAAGTGAACTGTTGTGCCTAAAGCTCTTTCCACACTCCTCACATTTATATGGCTTTTCCCCTGTGTGGGTTCTTTGATGCTGAAAGAGAGAATCCCTCCGACTGAAGCTCTTTCCACATTCCATGCATTGATATGGCTTCACCCCTGTATGGATTCTCTGATGGACCTTAAAATTATGCCTCATACTGAAACACATTCCACATTCCATGCATTTATACGGCTTCTCCCCTGTGTGGACTCGTTGGTGATAAATAAGGACACTGCTCCAATTGAATCCCTTTCCACACTCTAGGCATTTATATGGTTTCTCTCTTGAGTAGCTTCTTTGACATTCTATGAATTTCCCCATCACACTAACCTTCTTGACACATTCCATATTTTTATTTGGTTTCCCTATTTTTTTATGGACGAGGACAGAAGCATCACTCACTCTTTGTCCATCGTTCCTGCATTCATATGGTTTCACATCAAGAACTTCAGTTCCTTGATATTTTACAAGTCCTCTATCAGCACTCAGGGGCTTTGCATGAAGAAAGTTTGTTGCTTCTGTCCTCTGAGAGTCCATGGTTGTGGTTAACGCTTTTCCAAATTGCACCGTTCTGCACATTTGCTCTCCTATATCAATAATAAGATATAGACCTGATTTTGGCTCATTTTCTACTGTTTTCATAGACAGCAAAGATTGTTTTTTCAATTCGCCATCCACAGGAATCCTCATAATGTTATTCCTTTCTTCTTTAACAGTGCATGCTTGGAAAAAGAGAAAAGAAAGTAATTGTTAGATTTCAGCCTTGCTGGCTAGTGTTTTGTAATTTATTTGGTGGGCAATAACCAGTTAATCTATTGTTACCCACCTAGAGACCTTTGGGTATGGGGCGGGATAGAAATGTAAACAAACAAACAAGAGCTAAACAAACAAAATAAATTTAAATGGACATTAAGCTTATATAGATAAAAGAATAATGAATGAATAATTAAACCATATTAACATGGAGTAAACTATCCCCAGGACTGTTTTTTCCCTGCTAGAAAATTCCAGGTCATCCCTGAAATGGCAGGAAACAGCCCACTTTAGCAACTGTGAGGCACAAAGGTGTTACATAAATTTGTGTGTGTGCTTTTGCAGTGTAACTTTCATGCATGGTGTTTTAAGGACTTCAAGTTAGGTTGGACTGATCGCAGATTGGAACAAACCCCAATGGAATGGAGGGCAAAATACTTTACTGATATTAATACAAAGTTTCTTTATTAAAACTTTGAAAGGCACACAGAAACAAACTTTTTTTAATGAATGAAGTGGCAACAATAAAACACTTTTACAACTGGGCAAATAAGTTGTAGCCAACAACCAAAATTCTCAAAACAACTGACTCGTAACTTGTAGCAAGAGACAAGGTAAGGCAAGACAGAAACCAAACTGAAGGGTAAATCATAAAAAAGGGGCTGAAGAGCAAGGAGAACGTGAAGAGAAAAGAAAAGTAAAGAGAGAAGGTACTAGAAGCTAGTGGGCAAATAAGGTACACCTTTCCTCAAATCCAGTCCTGACACCTATTCGCACGAGGGCTGTTGGAATGCGTGAAGGATGCCCTGGGACGGAGCATTCGCTCCTCTGATCAGAGGGGACAGTGCGCGCAGATGCACCTGGTTTGCCATTTTGGGACCCGGCAAGGATGAGGTAAGTACCTCTCTTGCGTGTGCGCATCCCCACCTATGCACAGGAGGGTGGGTGCCCGGGGCGGTTCCTGCGGGCCCTAAGGGGCCCAATCCGATCCCCTAGAACCCGCAGGAACCTGGGGAAGGGATTGGACAGGCCTGCCCGCCCCTCAGCCAAATCTGACCCAATGGCAGACAGGCCTGGGAGTGGGGTCCCGCCCCGTGCTGGCCTTTTCAGGCTAGGACATGCAGGGACGCTTTCCCCATTCGCACGTAGGCAGGTAGGAACGCATGTGTGAATTGGGAAAATGTCCCCATGTGTCTTAGCCAAAGTCAGTGATGGCCAACCTATAACAAGCGTGTCACAGGTGACATGCCAAGCCCTTTTGGGTGACACACATGGTCACCCTGGCACCTGGGCATGTAGTGCTTGCTTGTTCTTGAGCCAGGAAATACCAACTTTCAATGGAAGATTTAGCAAATGTAAAGAATTATTTGTTTTTGCTTTTAATAAAGTACATATATCAAAAATATAACTTTTTTACTAGAGCTACAAATATCACAAAATTATGGCTATTTCTAGATGTGACACAGCACCTGAGTTAAGCTAGGTTTTCTTGTGAATTTTGGCACACCAAGCTCAAAAGGTTCACCATCACTGGCCTAAGTGCACTACCGTCATTCATCTGTAGTGCAGAAAGGCCTCTTATCAGGGATTACACAATTACCCACACAATTACACAAACCCACAGCAGCCAGTGAGGGGACTGTGCCCTCATAGCTTAGCAAAATGGTTTGCCTGCCACTTTCTGAGCCCCAAGCACACACACAAAACACACAGCAACTCTTCTTGGATCCTGAAGAGATGATGTGAAGTTCAGTTCTTGTAATCAGTATGTAGGGGGATTGAATGGGGCCACCAGGCAAAAGGTCCACCAGGGCATAGTCATGGACTTTCAGAGGTCCAAAGTTCTGCAGTTCAGCCCGTGAAGGAATGATGGAAGGGACTTTGGGCCAAATTAAAGACAATTAATAGAAGGCAACATGGATTCTTATACCTTCCCTTGAACAATACTTCTGGGCTGTGGAGCCAGATGTTTGGGAGAAGCCAGAGGTAAACAAATGATTTCTAAACACTGAGTTTCCAGATCAGATAAACAACTCCACTGATTAGATCTGCTATCAATTTGGGTTCCCATATTACCATATTCTTGCAGCTGACAAGGCAAGATCACTGTCCTAAAAGAGCAGGGTCTTCTGTAGGTTGATGGATTGTCATCCTGTTGCACTAACAGATGTTATTTGGTGGGAAGAAGAAGAATTGGCTTTTATACCCTGGTTTTCTCACCCACTTAAGGGGACTCAAAGCAGCTGACAAAGTTTTCTGTTCTTCTTCCCACAACAGACACTCTGTGAGGTGGGTGGGGCTGTGAGAGCCAGGAGAGAGCTGTGACTCACCCAAGGTCACCCAACTGGCTTCAGGGAGGAGAGTGGAATCAAACCCAGTATTCCGAGATAAGAGTCCAACTCCCTAACCACCAGACCAAACTGTGCTGAAAACTATCACGGAGCTAGGATGGATTCTGGTGAAAACACAAATTGCATGCATTTGATTGGTCACTTCCAGCCTTGACTCAAATTCCATGTGCAGTAGTCTCCAAAAATGCGCACTGTAACAAAACTGATCAGCGAATAGAGATATTCTTCTTAAGAGCCAGCATACTGCACTGGTGAGGAGCTCTAGGCTAACACTTAGCTCTCCCTGGGTTCAAACCCCTGCAGTCACTGGGTGATACTAAGCAAGGGAACACCTATGTGCCTAACCTCTGCCATTCATGGTCCCAAGTGGTGAAAGGAAGAGGGTCTCCATCATCAGGCTCCTTTAAAAACTGGCCAAAAAAGAGCCCCCATGTTGCATCACTGTGGAAGGACACCACTCCTTGGCAACCACAGTGGAAACAAGCAGACGTTTGCACAAACTGCAGAAGAGAGACCATCCGCTCCCAGTTACCCAAGGGTGAAAGACTGGGGCCCAAATGGTGGAGCCTTTGCCTGTTTGCTGCTGCTGCAGTATTTCTGGAGATCAACACCTGCACTGGGGCTGCTGTAGGGGTGGTTCAGGGACTAGCAATGGGGAAGAAGAAGAGTTGGCTTTTCTACCCCACTTTTCTCACCCATTAAGGGGTTTCAAAGCAGCTGACAAAGCTTTTCTATTCTTCTCCCCATAACAGTCACTCTGTGAGGTAGGTGGGGTTGTGAGAGCTCAGAAGAGCTTCATGGGAGAGGGTGGAATCGAACCCGGTATTCCCAGATAAGAGTCCGGCTCCCTAACCACTAGACCAAACTGGCTCACAGAGTATTTCTTTGCTTGCAGGAGCGGGCCCATGGCAGATGAGCCATGTAACACCTGTGGGCTCTGCAGGCCTATAAAGGCCCACTGTTTGGGGTGGTGGGCCACACCAAAGAAGCCAGCCACTTTGGGATAAGAAGGGTGTGGCCAACCTCATTTGGCCCTGGTCCTCATCTCAGGAGGTTACATGGTGGGCATTTTTGGTGAGGTGAGAGTGTTTTCGAAATTACTGTTTTAACTTGTTTATTGCTAAATACTGTTTTAACTTTTTTGTTTTTTACATGCTCTGTTCTGCAGGGAAGGAATCGTGCATCAAGGCAGTGTAGGAGGGGGTTACGTGTCCCAGGCTCCACCAATATTGCGCTAATGGGTAGGGTGGATGGGATATGTTGCTGGGAGGCAGACAAGACATACTGAAGCGATCACTCCTTCTACTCTGCCTTCCACCTGGGGTAAAAATTCAAATAAAAGAAATAAAATGGGACAGGATGCTAAAACAAAGTAATGAAGTTACTCCTGTCACCAGTGAACCTGTCAATCCAATCAAAGGGAGACTCACCCAAAAAGGCCAGACTTGCAAAATTCTCTTTTGTGACCTGTCTGTGCAAAGCCCTCTGGGCCGGATCCAGCAAAGCCCATTCTTCCTCTGTGAAATGCACAGCCAATTCCTCAAAAGCCTCCTGGGTCTGAAAGAAAAAGAAAAACGATTTTTCCTTCATGGAGTGTAGGAAAACCCAAATTCTCTGAGAAGAGCCTGGAGATTGTTCCGAGTGAGGAAAAACTGGCTCAAGCTGACTTCAAAAGAATGCCTAGTGAACAACCTGGATGCAGCAGAGTGATTGAGAAAGTAAAGGTCCTCAGGTAGAAACATTTTTATCCTACCTGATCCAGGAGCCATTTAGTATTCATTTCTGCTTCATCACAAACTGAAGAGCTCTTTGCACTGCCTGTAGAAATACAAAGGATTAGAGGGAATTGCCTGGCCCCATCGGCTGCCAGATCTCATTCAAGGCGCTAAGAAAACCCTAAACGACCTGGGAACAACACTGAGCAGACTCATGGAGTTTCAGCCATAAGAACCTAAGAGGAGCCCTGCTGGATCAGGCCACAGCCCATCTAGTCCAGCATCCTGTAACACACAGTGGCCCACCAGTGGTCCATGAGCATCTCAAGCAGAGACAAGGGCAAACCTTCTCCTACTGAATCCCACGAAATGGCCTTAGAGGCATCCTGCCTGTCCCATCCATGTTTGTCTCAGCCATGTTCCATCCCTTGTCTTGAGGCACCCAGGCTGCCCAAAAAGGCATTCCTTACCAATGCAGACTTCCTCATCACTCTCCGGCAAGCTTTTCCTGCTCAGTCTGCTCTGGATGAGATTTAGTGGCCCCTTCTTAGTCTCATGGATATTGTTGACCCCGTGTGTCCACACTTTAACCTGCAACAATATTTATTTTATTTTATTCACTTGTCTTTACTAGCCACCTACACGTATACAGGAATGGTATTTGACGAACATTCAGAGGGAGGCCAATTCCACAACCTGGGACCCATCACAAATTCCCACTCCTTTAATTTCTGGGTGCCAGAAAGATCTCTTCCGCAGATCTCGATCCATGGAAAGTTTGAATAGGAGGGAGAACTTCTTTGGGTATTTAGGGCCCCAAATGTTTAGGGTTTTGTAAGACTGAGTTGAACTCTGAATCTAACTCAGTAGGAAATTGAGAGTGAGGAACATTGAGGGGGGCAGAGAAGATAGGAAAGGAATGAGGTGAAGTGGCAAAATGAACCTTGGATAAGTTGGTATTGCAATAGCTGTATAATGGATCCCTAAGAACCACCAAATTAAAATCCTCTCACCTTCTTTGGACCTTCAGCCTTGCTCAGGAGGAAGCCTTCTGCCAGGGCCACCGCCTGGGAGCTGCTTTCCGGTTCACATTCCCGGACCCAGTCCTGCATCTCCAGGGGAAGGATGGCCAGGAATTGCTCCAGAATCACCAGATCCAGCATCTCAGCTTTTGTGTGTTTTTCTGGCTTTAGCCACTGGCAGCAGAGACGATGGAGGGAGCTGCAAACATCTCGGGGGCCCTTGGTCTTCTCATAGCAGAAGCTCCTAAATCTCCATCTTTCTTCTTCTGACCTGGTCTGGTCCTCTGGCAAAATAACATCTCCAAAGTCATCTGGGCCCCTTTCTGATTCTAGGCTGGTCAGATTTTGCTCTTTCATCACTGAACCTTTTCCTTAGATTTTTTTCTCTTCCTTCTATCAAAGTCTACACATCCAGGAGAGATTTGAGAAGCTCTGTAGCCAAATCTCTCTTACAGTTGAAAGTACTGAGGAAACAAAGAGTAGAAATGGGCCTTTAAGGCAGGCTGAGCTTCTTCCTGTAGGGAAGGCAGAACAAAGTTTAAGGCCGGGCAGAGAAACAGCTTGAAAGAAGGAGGAAGGTAGATAAAAACGCTCCCTTCGTGTTACCCCCTCCATAAAGACTATCTTACCTCATTTCTCCTCCTGTGATTGCTGCTCCCACAAGTCTCTCGGAGCCCCTTCCTTGTTCAGCATCCCAAATGCCCTGCCACCCATTTTATGTACAATATCCTTTGAAGAAGACAGAGTCTGCCAGAGAAGGAAATGGTGGGGTGCAGCTGGAGTCCTTCTTGTGATGTCCCTTCTATTCCCCCCAGAGATTTAGAAATCATCATGTGCAAGCCACCTCCCTTCTTGGATAATATTGTCATGATTACATTGAAGCAAGGAACTCACTCTTCATCCTCCCAACTCCAATTCCCAACAGCTCTCACAGGATGAACAGTCAGAAGTAGGATGGTAAATGATATTGGAGAACATCTGAAGGGAGTCCATGAGCTTCTCCTGCTAGACAGACTCCCCATAACTCTTGGCAGGACAGCAGAGGGCAATCTAGAGAAAAGGGTGTGCGATTGTCCCCACCACTTTCTCAGGGCCTCCCATTTTCCCTCTTAGTTGTCTCTGGGCAAACAAGCTACACACACTCTGGTCATACTCAGAAGCAACTTACTTACTTCCTGTGAGCCAGTTTGGGCTAGTGGTTAAGAAGCCAGACTCTTATCTGGGAATACTGGTTTTGAAGCAAGCTGGGTGACCTTGGGCTAGTCACAGGTCTCTCCTGAGCTCTCGCAGCCCCACTAACTCACAGGGTGTTTTCTGGTAGGGAGAAGAACAGAAGGTTTGTCAGCCACTTTGAGTCCCCTTAAATGGGTTAGAAATGCAGGGTAGAAAAGCCAACTCTTCCTCTCTTCCTTCCACTACAAATCACTTTGGCTGCCCCCAAAATACTTCACCAGTCTAACTCAAAGCAGAGCCCATTACATGGAAGTCAAGCTAGGATTTGAAATTTTATTTCTTCATGTGAGCCAGTTTGGTCTAGTGCAGCGGTTCTCAACCTTCCTAATGCCGCGACCCCTTAATGGAGTTCCTCATGTTGTGGAGACCCCCAACCACGGGGGTAGAGCAGCTGGGAAGTGGGAGGGAAGGGCGGCAGGAGACTTGTCGCAACCCCTCTGAAAGGGTAGTTCGACCCCCAAAGGGGTCCCAACCCCCAGGTTGAGAACCACTGGTCTAGTGGTTAGGGAGTCGGACTCTTATCTGGGAATACCAGGTTCGATTCTGTCCTCCCCCATGAATCCAGCTGGATTACCTTGGGCTAGTCACAGCTCTCTTCTGAGCTCTTACAGCCCTACCTATCTCACAGAGTGTCTGTTGTGGGGAGAAGAAGAGAAGCTTTGTCAGCCGCTTTGAGTCCCCTTACAGGGGAGAGAAAAGTGGGGTAGAGAAGCCAACTCTTCTTCTTCCCAATTCAAAGATCTCTATCCTGCCCAATATCTAGAATCGGCAATAAATAACTATAAATGCAGGTAAGGAGACACACTATGGCCCCAATTCCCCCCTGTGCATCGCCGTCCCACTCTTTATCATATGGGGGGGGGGATTCCCAGCTCTGTACCCTGGCTCGCCCGGGGACCTTCCACCTACTCCTAACCCCTACCCCCATCCCCAGACAGACACCATCTTCCCAATTTCCCCTCCTGCCCTGCTTCTCCCCCTTTTACACGCTCGCAGGGGTGAAACGGCGCCTCCTACCCCAAAACAGCTCCTTCCCGCATGACGATTCTCGAATTTCTGGGGATGGGAAACTTCCCAACAGGAAGTGGGAGCATCGCTCCTTCCGCCGCCACTCTAGGACTAGCAACTCTCTATCCTTAACCCTTTGCACCGCTTGCTCTTCTCCGTCTAACTTTTCTACCTTCCTCCTGATTGATCCCAAGGAGGAGGAGGAGGCTTTTTCTACCCTAGTTTTCTCACCCATTTAAGGAGACTCAAAGCGGCTGACAAACCTTCTGTTCTCCCCACAACAGAACACCCTGTGAGGTGGGTGGGGCTTTGAGAGCTCAGAAGAGAGCTGTGACTCGCCCACGGTCACCCAGCAGGCTTCATGGGGAAGATAAGAGTCTGGCTCCCTAACCACTAGACCAGACTGTGATTTTTCTAGGGAGGACGAGGCGCCGAGGAAGAGAGGAGCATATAGGAGGAAATGTAGACCTTCCTGCCTCTCCATTTCCCTTCCTTCCAGCAGCAGCTGCCTTCGCAGCGGGGCCCATGCGGGACTTCCAGTTTTGATTGTGAAAGTGGGTGGAGACTTCCTCAGAAAGTGGCTCTTTCATTTCCTGTGGTGCCACTCTAGGACTGGCAACTCGCTGGCCTTGGCTTGTCCCTCCCTTTGCAGGCTGCTGTTGTTCCTTGAGTTCGTTCCTCATGGTTGTCTCTGCTGACCTTCACTGGCCTCAAGAAAACCTCACTGAGGCAATTAACTGATAAATCAGACGCCAGAGCTATTTCATAAACGCTAACTTGCTATGGTCATATCACTGCTAATTCCTGTAAACAAATCTTAAGAACAAAAGAGAAGCCCTGCTGGATCAGGCCACAGCGCATCTACTCCAGTGCCCTGTTGCACATAGTGGCCCACCAATTGCCCATGGGCATCTCAAGCAGAGACGACAAACCTTTTCCTGCTCTCGAATCCCAGCAAATGGCCTTAGAAGCATCCTGCTTTCCCTCCAGCCTGAAAGATGTACCTAGGCATTCATTCTAACAGCCACTAAGACATCTGTCATCCATAAATTTGTCTAACCCTACCTTAAAGCCATCTAGGCTGGTAGCTGTTACCACCTCTTCTGGCAGCAAATTTCATAAACCGATGAGCCTCTGGGTGAAGAAATACTTCCCTTTGTTGGATCCGACTCTCCTACCCGTCAGCTTCATAGAGTTCTAGTGTCGTGTGATAGAGAAAAGAAATTTATCGGGCAAGACTCAAAAATAACCCCCTGGAAGAAAAATCTGAAAGCAACATGCTTAACACTCTGTGAAGAAGCACAAATGCTGCAGGGAGAGGGAAAGAAACTCAAACCTGCCTGTTTGAAGAAGGAGCTGGAACTTTCGAAGCTTTGGATATAGTCAAGGCCTAGGCTTTTCTGAGCTGCAACAATGAATGGTAAAAGACATCTACTTGGGAGACAAAAATAGCCTGCGTGACACCCAGAATATTTTGCACAAAATTCTTCCTGAGCATGTCGAAGTCAATGCAAAAGCCACAAGTGTGGCTTTCTTTATTTATTTACATTTCTATCCCGCCCCATACCCGATGGTCTCTGGGCGGGTAACAACAGATTAAAACAAATTAAAACAGGATAAAAATTAAAACAGATACAGATTAAAATGAAATACAGATTAAAACAAGATGCACGTTTAAAAACACCTTAAGTCTCCATCTGCATTGTTTTCTTTCTCTGACTGTCATGATCATTGAATGGTAGTCTGAAAATGCTTTTGCTATTATCTCCACCTCAAACATTTGCTAAAATTTTAATGCTCAAACTGTGTCAATCTTGAAAAAGACTGGTCTTTTTGAGTAATACATACAACCCATTAAATTTCCATTTTTAAATATCCACACCACCAAAACGCCTAAGGTATTGACAAGGTCAAAAAAGGTCTTTTGTAACTTCCCTTGTGTTAACTTTACCAGATGTTTTATCCTTCTGCAGCAAGACTACTCCGTTCCAATTCTGCCTAGAAACACCAATTTTCATGAGGTAAATCCATCAGTTTATCCATAAAGTACCAAAGATTTTAGTTCCACCAATAAATATTCCACACTCATCAACCAATTTTAATAATTTTATTCACTGAGATTTTATATACAGAACAATTCCCTCTTCTCATAGTTCCAAAGATATAAATTCTCATCCAAGTGACTTACACAGCAAATATTTTACATCCTTTTTCCTAATCTGAATCTCCTGAATACAAATTGGGTCCAACTTGAATTTTCTCTAGAAAGGAAATATTTCTTCTCATTTATGGCGCCTTTGCATCCATCATTTACATCAAGTGTCAGAACTTTACATTTCATCACCAGCAGCATTGTTAGAAATCCCCTTGGCTGTGACACCCAATTCAGACAGGCCTTGGTTTAGTCTCTCTCTGTTCTGGTTTTTCTTCTTCACACTTTTTGTCCAACTTTTTCCCTATGGCTTATATCTAGAAGAGTACCTAAACAGAAGGTCCCATTTCTTGTCATTTACTACAGATGAAAAAATGCATATGGGGGTAGATTCTCCCCAGCATACATTACTGCTGTAATTTTCTTAGGAGAGCTTTCTTTCCAACGGCCTACTTAAGTTGCTGCATCTCCCAGAACTCTAAGTCTCTTCAGCTTTGGAAGACTGCATTTAAGATTGTTTGAAGTTTATAAAATCATGCACGGCGTGGAAAAGGCGGATACAGGAAAATTAATTTCTCTAACTCAGGGGACGCTGACGGAATGACTCAGAGTGGAGTCTTAATTCATTATCGGCTGCTGCTATTTCCAGTCTAAAGTTGGCTGGCTCCAGTAGTGCTGCTGTTCCCCTTGGAAAATACTCTTAACTCCACCAGATAAAAGTGTGGGCAATATGTGGTCTGCTGGTTTCAGTGAATTCACAACCCTCAGGCAAACGTGTTTCAAATATTGGACTTTCTCACTGGCTTGAGTCTATAACAAGTAGAAAGTAGCTTATACAAAATACTAAGCAAAATAAGGTCACAAATAATGTTAAAACTCAGTTGCAAATCGTATTTCGGCTTCATTCAACAGTGCAATTAAATTATAAAACATTGAGCCAAAATATGAAGAAAAAACTTAGTGAACGTTATCAGACCTTTAAACACACTGCTCATGATACATCGGGGGCTTCCAAACTCACCCTCTACTGCACCATCCTGCTCAGGATACACGGGAGCCTTCCAGATTCACCCTATACTGCATCACTTCCCGGCTGTCAAACATGACAGTCGGAAATTGTGCAGAGAAGTTGCGCTGTCCCTTCGATGTGGCTTCCCACTGGTGAGATGGGACATGCCACTGCCCACAGCAGGAGGTGCTGCAGGTCACTGAAAAAGCAAAAGTTAAAAGGTGCTGATTGATCAGCATTTTTTTTACTTCACTCAAATGCTTTGCGGCTGTTGTGAGAAAAAAGTGTTGCTGCTCTGAGGTAAGTCTGGATGCAGCTAAAGTTGTTTTGTACTGAGGAGGAGTTCGGTTTTGTACCCCGCTTTTCTCACTCATTTAAGGGGACTCAAAGCGGCTGACAAACCTTTTGTATTCTTCTCCTCACAACAGACACCCTGTGAGGTAGGTGGGGCTATGAGAGCTCAGAAGAGAGCTGTGACTAGCCCAATGTCACCCAGCTGGCTTCATGGGGGAGGGCGGAATCGAACCCAGTATTCCCAGATAAGAGTCTGGCTCCCAAACCACTAGACCAAACTGGCTCACGCTGAACACTTATTCTATAATATTTTAGCAATTGCAGAGGAGAGAACATCTGGGATTTGTACTCTAAAAACTAAAGCACCTTAAGGAATTGATGGCCAGCGTGAATGTTCACCATTACTATAATTTCATTCTCCTCCACTGTGGTTTATTCTGGATGTACAATTTTATCTCATTAAACTGAGTGCTCGGGTGGGTCTATCTGACTGTGATTACACAACAGACACTACAGCTGAGCCTAGAGGTGTGTCCAGACTTAAGAAAGTGCCACGGTGCAGTTGTCACACCTGATACTGGATCCTGTGTAGCTGTAGCGCATTATGCCGCCACTACTTTGAGTCTGCCTTACTGTGGAACAATCAGTGCCGGAATATAAGGCAAATTTGAATGTTCCTGCCAGTCCGGACAGTTCCTGTCACTGGCTGCCCCTTCCCATGTGACGTGCGCTTCATCATGCGCACCACAGAAGTCTGCGGACCTCTGTTGGGAATGGGGACAAGGAGTCATTGTATCACAGCAGGTAAGCTGCTTATTTTTTAATATCTGTGGATTTAATCTGCTAATCCAGTGGTTCTCAACCTTCCTAATGCCACGACCCTTTAATCCACTTCCTCATGATGTGGTAACCCCCACCCTAACCCTAACCCCCAACCATAAAATTACTTTAATTGCTACTACATAACTGTAATTTTGCTACTGTTATGAATCATAATGTAAATACCTGATACGCAGGATGTATTTTCATTGTTACAAACTGAACATAATTAAAGCATAGTATTCACATCAGACACAGCTGAATAAAAAAGTGTCATTTTACCTCCAATACTGCTGCTTTCTACAGAGTAGCTGCTCTCTACTGTATTTGCATGGGGTGACTGTGATGGGGTTGGCGCAATGATTTCATCACGCCAGGTACTCGTATGTGGGCATATCTACATGTGAGCAGACCCACCTGGAGACGGACAGAGGAGCGGTGTCTTGGTTCCTATGTGTTTTCCGATGGTCTTAGATGACCCCTAGGGAAGAGTAGATCAACCCCCAAAGGGGTTGCGACCCAGAGGTTGAGAAGCACTGCACTAATCTGTAAAGTACCTTTTTAGCCATCTTTCTCTTCATATTTTCGCCTAAGTGTTGGGCAAGCTGATAATGAACAAGGCCTCTATTCTGGGTTGTTGGATTTTCATTTTTATATTTTCTAGTTGGGCATGATTCCCATATATTGTCAATCTGTTCCTTGTCATTTATGCATGTCGGTGCACTTATATATTGCTTTTAAACTTCTGACACATTTGGTATATTCAGTTCTCCATTATTCTAAAAACATTAATGTGGATAGATCACTCATGCAAGTTTCTTTCTGGCATTCAGTTAACTTTGTTTCAGGTTTCAGATCTATTTCCTCTAGGTGGGCTGTAGCCTGACCCAGGAGGGCTCCTGTTATTTTCTCCCAACTGAAATACTTTCCATGTTCGTTGAATTCATATGATTTATCCCCATGCACATTTTTTTGATGGCAGGAAAGCGAAAACTTGCGAGTGAAGCTCTTCCCACACTCTAGGCATATAAACGGCTTCTCCCCTGTGTGGGACCTTAGATGGTCTGTAAGGTGACCCTTGGATTTGAAACTCTTTCCGCACTCTGTGCATTTGTATGGTTTCTCGCCTGTATGATGTGTCTGATGAGAAAGTGAACTGCTTCTTTGATGCTTAGAGAGTGAACTGCTGTGAGTGAAGCTCTTTCCGCACTCCATGCATTTATATGGACTTTCCCCTGTGTGCATTCTCTGATGACAAGAAAGCGACCTGTTGCTACAGAGGCTCTTCCCACACTCTGCGCATTTATATAGATTCTCTCCTCTATGGATTCGTTGATGGTAAGAAAACGAGCCACTGTGGTTGAAGCTCTTTCCACATTCCTTGCATTCATATGGCTTCTCCCCTGTGTGGATTCTTTGATGAGAAGCAAGTAAACTGCTTCTAATGAAGCTCTTTCCACACTCCAGGCATTTATATGGTTTTTCTCCTGTGTGGGTCCTTTGATGGTAAGCAAGTGAACTGCTGTGACGGAAGCTCTTTCCACACTCCACGCATTTATATGGCTTCTCCCCTGTGTGGGTCCTTTGATGCTGAAAGAGAGAATCCTTCCGACTGAAGCTCTTTCCACACTCCATGCACTGATATGGTTTCACCCCTGTGTGGATTCTTTGATGGATTTTAAGGTTATAGCTCACACTGAAACACATGCCACATTCCATGCATCTATACGGCTTCTCCCCTGTGTGGACACGCTGGTGACAAACAAGGAGGCTGCTGCAAGTGAATCTCTTGCCACACTCCATGCACTTATATAGTTTTGCCCCTGTGTGGCTTCTCTGATGGACCTTAAAGTTATGGCTCACACTGAAACGCATTCCACATTCCATACATTTATATGGCTTCTTCCCTGTGTGGACTCGCTGGTGATAGATAAGGAAGCTCCTGCAAGAGAATCCCTTTCCACACTCTGGGCATTTATATGGTTTCTCTCTTGAGTGGCTTCTTTGATGTTCTATGAATTTCCCCGTCACACTGACCTTCTTACCACATTCCATGTTTTTACTTGGTTTCCCTATTCTTTTATGGATGAGGACAGAAGAAGCATCATTCACTCTTTGCCCATCATTCCCGCATTCATATGGTTTAGCATCAAGAACTTCAGTTCCTTGATATTTTATAAGTCCTCTATCAGTACTCAGGGGCTTTGCATGAAGAAAGTTTGTTGCTTCTGTCCTCTGAGAGTCCACGGTTGTGGTTAACGCTTTTCCAAATTGCACTGTACTGCACATTTGCTCTCCTATATGAATAATAAGATACAGACTTGATTTTGGCTCATTTTCTACTGTTTTCATAGGCAGCAAAGACTGTTTTTCCGTTCCGCCATCCGCAGGAATCCTCATAACATTGTTCTTTTCTTCTTTAACAGTGCATGCTTGGAAAAAGGGAAAAGAAAGTAATTGTTAGATTTCTGCCTTGCTGGCTAGCATTTTGTAATTTACCGGTAATGTAACTTAAGAGTCAAACAAACAAAATACATTTAAATGGATGCTAAGCTTTTATCAATATAAATAATGAATTAGTATTTGAAACTATATTAAACTATAGAAACTATCATCCTGTCATTTTCTTTTTCCTGCCAGGAAATCCCAGGTGATCGTTGGAATGACAGGAAACAGCAGAACTGTCTGCTCACCCTTTTCACGGACGTTTTAGCAAGTGAGAAGTTCACTCATTGGTAAGCATTGGTAATTTCTAGGCTTGATTATGGGGGAAACGTCCGTGCTTGGATGGCAAACCTCAGCATAGGAAGCGCTCGGCGCATGCTGACCCTTCTAATCTTTCTAGGGCATGAACATACACCATGCTGAAGGGCAGGGTTTACACAAGGAGTTCATGAGGACACCACACGCCAGCCAGCCGGCATCTGAATGTTTCCCCTTTAACCAATTCTATCCGGTTTCTACTAATAACAGTTTATCCTGTGCAAAGAGATATAAGCAACTGTGTAACCAAGTAAAGTAGCTTGAACCTTCAATGAACTCTCCTCCACTCTCGCCTCTATGTAATGAATTCCAACACTTGATTATTATAGTCGTTTCTTAGCCGGCCTTCCTCCATGTTCTTTATTACCGTTAACTTTGATCCAGACCTCTGTGGTTAGAACAGTGTAGGGCTGGCCGAAATATTTTCCTATCTCAGCCCCTAAGAAGTCCCTGAATTGGCTCCCAATGCAACCCAGAATTAATTTCAAACTACTGGTATTGGCTTTTAAATCCATTAGCTGGCAAACTAGAGTGTTCTCTATAATCATATGTCTTTTCTCCATGTTGTATTGTAGTGTTATGAAGTGTTTTTATCTGCTAGAAGCCAAATTTTATAGCTGATTTATTATTTTCATATATGCATGCATTTATCCACCATTTATATTCTGTAACCATCAAGCAATAAAACCTTCCATTTGGAATGCATCAGTGATTTTGTGTTTCCAGGGAACTGCATACACACTTATCTGTTGTGTATGTGCTGAAAACAAGCTCTGCTAAATTGACATACTTCAACAGCTTCTAAACTATGAGCCTTCCAAGCTACAGTTCCTCACTGTGGAATAAGCTCCCACAAGTCCTTAGATTAGAAGATCTGGTTCAATTTCAAAAGGGTCTGAAGACCTTTCTAATACCCCTGATTAAGTTTAAATTTGACTTATTTTAGTGGGCAATATTTATCTGTGACTGATGAAATGATGTTTTGGGAATTTATTATTGTTATTTTATTATTGATTTTAATGTTGTTCTGATGATTATTAGATTGTTTTATTGCTATGCTATTATTTCTGTAATTTTAACCCTGTACCATCTCTTGGTGAAAGGAGTGTTATAAATGAACGTTCTTCTTCATCATCATCACCATCAGCCGAAAGGGGTTATAGAAACTGCTTTATACACACGTTTTTCAGTGTCCCTTTCATGCAGGATTTTTAAATACTTTTGGTTAGGTTTGACTGATAAAGGATTGAAGCCAACCAATATTTAAAATATAAAAAAGGCACACGAGGAATATAATCAAAAGCGGTGGAAAGAATTGGTTTTTATACCCCGCTTTTCTTACCCTTTACGAAAGCAGCTGACAAAGCTTCTCATTCTCCTCACCACAGCCAACACCTTCAGAAGCGAGTGGGGTTGTGGGATTTCAGAAAGTGAACTGTAACTAGCCCAAAGTTGCCCAGCCGGCATAATGTAGAAGAGCGGAATTGATCTGAGGGAGACTACCAGATTTAGAGTGTGACACTCTAACCGCAAGACCAGACTGGCTCAACGTTAGTGGGAAATGAAGAGAAAAGCAAAGAAAAAAGGCACGTGAAAGAAATGGGCCAAATAAGTCACACCTTTCCTGGAATCCTCCCTCGATCTGGGAACTTCACACAATTAAACAGACACTCACACTCCAGCTGGCAGGGAAACTGCATGTCTTGTAGCTCCGCAAAGCAGCTGCCCACTGCTTTCCAGGGCCGAAACACACAAGTTCAGCTCTTGTTGAATCCTGAAGACTTGAAGTGAAGTTTAGCTATTGTAATCACGATCCAAGAGGAGTGAATGGGGCTACCAGAGAAAAGGTGCCCCAGGGCGTAGCAGTGGACTTCTGGAAGTCCAAAGATCTGCAGTTCAGCACCTGAAATGATGGAAGGGACTTTGGACCAAATCAAACAGTGGTCCCAGGGTGTGGGGTCAGATGTTTGGGAGGATGCAGAGGCAAACAATTGATTTCTGAACATTCAGAGTTTCCAGATCAGGTAAACAACTCCATCGATTAGATTTGCTATCAATTTGAGTTCCCATATTAGCATATTCTTCCAACTGACAAAGCAGAGTTGGCTTTTCTACCCCGCTTTAAGAGGTCTCAAAGCTGCTGACAAACCTTCTGTTCTTTACCCCACCACAGGTGGAGCTGTGAGAGCTCAGAAGAGAGAAGACTCAACGCAGCTGACAAAAGTTTTCTATTCTTCTCCCCACCCTGTGAAGTAGGTGGGGCTGTGAGAGCTCAGGAGAGAGCTGTGACTTGCCTAAGCTCACCCAGCTGGCTTTATGGAGGAGAGTGGAATCAAAGCTGGTAGTCCCAGATAAGAGTCCAGCTCCCTAACCACTAGACCAGAAGGGTGCTCCTTCTGAAACTGATAGGATTAAGCCATCCTGTTCTACAAACATGTATTTGGTGGGGACTCGTGTCACAGACTATCATTTTATTTATTTATTTGTATTTCTATCCCGCCCTATACCTATGGTGGATTCTGGTCTAAGCACAAATCCCATACATTTGAATGGTTACTTCCCTCGACTCAAACTCCATTTGCTCTAGTTTATGAAAATGCACATCGTAAGAAAGACCAATAGCGCTTGCCGGACAGCATGTGATCCTTCTTTGCAGCTTTTCATGTTGGACCTGCCCTGAGACCTTCAAGTATAGGGTGGGATAGAAATATGAATGAATGAATAATCTAGACCCTAATGGTAAGGAAGGGGAGCTAGTTTAGCAATGCAGCATGTAGGAGGGACTCTTCCCATCTGATGCCCTTTCTTACATAAAAGAGAACTCCTCAGTCCTTTTGACTGTATGGTACCATCCAACAACCAATGTCCACCTTTGGCCCTTTCAAAACAACCTACTTAGTAGCATTGACTTCCACCCTGGACCCAAACATTTTCAATGACGTTATAAATCTAGATTGTCTTAGTAGGGGAAAAAAATTCCGGAAACTGTTATTTCTAATCTCCCTTTTGAGAAACTGTCTATGTTTATCTACTGAATCAAAGGATAACCCTCCAAGAAACTGAATATGTAGAGACACCTGTCTTCTGGGGTGGCACAGTCACCTTCTGGCATTACCCCAGGGATACTTGGGGCCCTTCTCACTTAGCTTCCCATCTGCAAACGTTAGTGCATGCCAAACTGACCCCCCCACACACATCTGGACACATACCTGGGCCCAGGTCTGTGCCTGAGGGGTGCCATCTTTTCTGCGGAGCCTGGCATGATTGTGTGCGTGCCAGCATCATCACCACGCGCAACCTCTTTTCTCGTCTTCTGAGGTGCCAGCATGGAAGAGGTGTCAATGCTCGCTCCAGTGGCAGGAAAAGGTAAGGAAATTGATGCTCGCGGTGCACAGTTTCACCCACTGCTGCTATGGTAGTAGCTGCTGAGTTAGCTTCTGGTATAGCAGGAGACATTTCTAACGTGGAAACACATCCTGCAAGTGCAGTTGGCGCTTCCCAGAAGCTACCTCAGTTGGCGCTAGCAGGCTGAGGGGGAACCTGCCTCTGCTCCGTCACAGGGTGATACTGGGCAAGGGAAAACCTCTCCGCCCTTCCTGCCCATAGGCAGGGATGAGAAAGGACTAAGCCTGGAGAGGGGAAAGGAGGAACCGGTATTTTGCCTCTTTTTCCCCTCCCCCAATGTTTTATAGACTTTTCATAGTATATTATTCCATTTATATATAATTTTATATTGTTTATTTAATGTATTAGTGTACTTGCTGAATGTATGATGTATTCGTATTTACTGAGATTGATCTATTATTTACTGAGCTTGGTTGTTGTTACTCGGATTGCTACTTGTATTGATTTGTTGTATTCTTTGTATTTTTTTTCTGTTTGTTGTAAACCGCCTTGAGCAAAATTTTGTTTTTTGGAAAGGCGGTATACAATTAAAAATGGAATGGAATGAGGAAAGTCTCCTGGCTGAAAAAGAACCCCCATGTTGCCTCACTAAGCACTGACAATTTCCCTTGGCGAGCACAGTGCAAACTAGCCGGCAGCACAAGACGGGACGAGGGGTGGGCACAAAGCACATTCCCCCCCATCAATACCCATCCCTCCCTCACCCCCCACTCACGCTGTGCCACTGCCACACCATTCCACACCATGTCTCAGCCTCAGAAGCTTAAGCCCTCCTGAAGGCACACACACAGGAGAAATGGCCACCCAATCCCCAGGAGGACTTGGACTCTGAGGTGCAGTGTGGCAGCAGCAGCAGAAGGTGTGTGTGTGCGAGGGAGAGGGCAAGGGCAAGGGATAATAATAATAATAATAAAAAAATAATAATAATAAAAATAATAAAAATAATAAAAATAATAAAAATAAAAATAATAATAATAATAATAATAATAATAATAATAATAATAATAATAATAATAATAATAATAATGAGGAGGAGGAGGAGGAGGAGGAGGAGGAGGAGGCTTTTCTACCCCACTTTTCTCACGCATTTAAGGGCTGTGACTAGCCCAAAGACACCCAGCTCAAATTCAAAGCTGGCAAATATATTCAGCACTACATGGGACAAACTGCTAAGAGAAAGAGCAACAAAGCTATTCCGGTCATTGAAACAACAGTCAAGTCAAAGACAGACCTACCCAGTAATGACAGACTTGCATGATTCTCTTCCATGACTTCCCTGTGCAAAGCCCTCTGGGCCGGATCCAACAAAGCCCACTCCTCCTCTGTGAAATGCACAGCCACTGCCTCAAAAGTCACCTGGGTCTGAAAGGAAAAAAAAGGTTTTCCCTTCAGAGAGTGCATATATATCCAGCTACTCAGAAAAAGAAGAAGAGTTGGCTTTTCTACCCCGCTTTTCTCACCCATTTAAGAGGACCCAAAGCGGCTGACAAACCCTCTGTTCTTCTCCCCACAATAGACAACCTGTGAGGTAGGTGGGGCTGTGGGTGTTCAGAAGAGGGCTGTGATTAGCCCAAGGTCACCCAGTTGGCTTTGTGGAGGACAGCGGAATCAAACCCGGTATTCCCAGATAAGAGTCCAGCTTCCTAACCACTAGACTAGACCAAACGTGTTCACTGAAGAGCTTGGAGATGTTCTGCCTGAGGCAAAACTTCACTCAGTTGCCTTCAAGCTATCCCTAGTGAACAACCAGGACATAGCCCAGAGGCCCTGTGACTTGCAGATTTATCCTCCTCCTACCTCATCCTGTAGCTGCTCAAAACCCATGTCTGCTGGATTACACATTGACGAAATCTTTGCATTGCCTGTGAAAAAGATCAAAGTTTAGGGGGGACTGCATGACCCCAACAGCTGACAGATCTCATTCAAGGTGCTATTAAAGCCCTAAGCGGCCTGGGAACGAGACTGTGCAGGCGCAGGGAGTCTCAGCCACGTTCCATCTCTCATCCTGAGGCTCCCACGCTGTTCTGAAAGGCATTCCTTATTATTTACATTTCTATCCTGCTCCATACCCAAGGGACTCTGGGCGGGTAACAACCTTAAAACCATAGATTAAAAACAGAATATACATTATAAGATTTTAAAAATTCAACAAATCTAAAACAATACACAATATGTTTAAAATGATAATGTCTGTACTGGGGTGGGGTGGGGGAATATAATCAGCTCAGCCAAAGGCCAGGGCAAAGAGGTGCGTCTTCACCACCTTCCTAAATATATATAAGGAAGGGGCATGGCACACCTCGAGGGGGAGGCTATTCCATAGTCTAGGGGCCATCACAGAAAAGTCTCTCTCCCGGAAGCCCACCAGCCTCACTATTGAAGGTGGTGGGACAACCAGGAGGACCTCGCCGCTAGATCTTAAGGCATGTGCAGGTCGATATGGGAGAAGGTGTTCCTTTAGATATTACCCATGCAGGCTGCTTCCTCATCACCCTCCTTCACCCTCTGGCTGCACAGCAGTTTCTGTCTGGGATCCTGGGTTGCCATCTTGGCCTCAGGGAGATCGCCGACCCCTTCTGTCCACACTTTAACCTAAAACAATATTTTATTTTTTTAATACATATTTAATTTATTTCTATGCATTTTAGATATACAACCATACATTCCCACTTTACATCTGCATTCATAATGACAAATTTCAAGCATCTTTCCAATTTATTGTTTTCCCTTTCCCCCTTCCCTAACCCTCCCAACCCACTGCAAATCTTATAATTCAATTATTAAGTCTATTTATCACATTCCTTATTTCTTCACTCAATACATTTGTCACTACTAGAATATAAACAAAACTGAAGAAGTCTTTCCACTTTTCCTCAACTGATACTCTGTACTCCCATATAATTCATCCACTGATGTCTATAATAATAACATTTATTTATAGTGCCCCTTCCACCAAGGGTCGGTACAGAATTAAAATTTCAAAATTTCAAAGTACAGAATTACAAAATAGTAACATATCCATGTAAATCAATCTATTTATAAACCAGGCTGTATTAAAATCAATCTAATAATAAACAAAAATGTCATCATTTTTCTAGTCAAAGATGAATAATGTAAACCAAAATAAATAAATTAAATTCATACAAGTCTTCAAAAGAAAGGTCTTCAGACCCTTTCTAAATTTAACCAGATCTTTCTCTAACCTAAGGACTTGTGGAAGATTATTCCAGAGGTTTGGGACCAAGTCTTGGAAAGCTTGTAGTTTTGAAGTTGCGATGTCTATACAAATCAAATTTAAAATGGTCAGCAATATAATTAGGCCATGTCTCGACTTTACATTTTCCCACATCCGTCAATGCCCTTGCTATTGTTGAGATGGCAGCCATTAGGAACTGATTTAACATGTATTTCTAATAAGAACATAAGAGAGGCCCTGCTGGATCCACAGCAGGATCCACAGCGCATCTAGTCCAGCGTCCTATCGCACATAGTGGTCCACCAAATGCTCATGGACATCTCAAGCAGACACAAGGACAAACCTTCACATGCTCTCAATCCCAACAAATGACTTTAGAAGGGTCCTGCTTCCCTCCCACCCCAGCCTGAAAGATCAACTTAGGCATTCATTCTAGTAGCCATTGATACATCTGTCCATAAATGTGTCTAACCCTACCTTAAAGCCATCTAGACTGGTAGCACATTCCATAAGTCGATGACCCTCTGGGTGAAGAAATACTTCCCCTTGTGGGATCAGACTTTCCTACCCATCAGCTTCATAGAGAAAAGAAATTTCCATGCATAATTTTATATACTTCAATAAGGTTCCGTCTTAAACCCTGTCTCTCCAGACCGAAGAGGCCTAGACACTGCAGCCTGGTTTTGTAAGGGAGGTGCTCCAGCCCCTTAATTATTCTGGTTGCCCTTTTCTGCACCTTTTCCAGTTCCACAATATCCTTTTTGAGATACAGTAACCAGAATTGTACACAATATTCCAAACATGGCCTCACTATAGATTTATAAAGAGGCAAAATGACACTTGCTGACTTATTTTCTATTTCCTTCCTAATTATTCCGAACACTGAATTTGCTTTTTCGTTGCTGCTGCCGCGAACATAGTTCTGGATTAGTAATAGTCTTCCAAAATTTTATTATTTCGGGACATAACCGCCACAACCTGTTACAATATCGACTCATTTATTTCCTTTTATTTACTTGTCTTCACCAACCACTTACATGACTACAGAAAGGCCAGTTCCATAACCTGGGGGCCATTACAGAAAAGGCCCCTACATAGTTTCCCACTTTAGTTTCTGGGGTTCTGGCACTGACAGAAAGGCCTCTCCAGTAGATCTGGATCCACAGTAGGGAGGGGGAACACCCTTTGGGTATTTAGGACCCAAGCCACTTAGGGTTTTTAAAGTCCAAATTAAACCATCAATTTGGCTCAGTAGGAAATCTCCAGTGAGGAACATTTGGATGGAGAAGGGAAAATAGGAAATGAAGGAGGCAAGATGCCTTGGGAGAGGAAGAGAGAAGGAAGCTGGGTGAGCACCTTCCATCAAGCTCCCAGCATTGGCCCCTCCCTCCCAACTGCCTCCAGACGGGCCATGAAGGAACCATCTTGCCTGTGGGGAATGGAGGAGGAAAATAAAATAAAAGTTTTTACCTTTGCAAGGACTCTGCTGCCGCCAGAGCACCCCTGTTCCCTCCCACACCATTTTCCTTTTGTATCTTGTCTCTTTAGATTGTAAGCCTGAGGGCAGGGACCTGTCTAAGATTAATATAATATTGTAACCCGCCCTGAGACCTTCGGGTATAGGGCGGGATAGAAATACAAATAAATAAATAATAAATAAAGTGAACCTTGCACAAGTCACTATTGCAATAGCTGTATAACAGATCTCTGAGAAATATAAAATTAAAAGCTCCTCACCTGCTTTGCATCTTCAGCCTTGCTCAGGAGGAAACCTTCTGCTAGGGCCACCGCCTGGGAGCTGCTCTCCGGCTCACATTCCTGGACCCACTTCTGCATCTCCAGGGGAAGAATGGCCAGGAATTGCTCCAGAATTACCAGGTCCAGCATCTGAGCCTTCGTGTGTTTTTCTGGTTTCAGCCACTGGTGGCAGAAACGACGGAGGGAGTTGCATACCTCACGGGGCCCCTTGGCCTCCTCAAAGCTGAAGCCCCTGAATCTCCACCTCTCTTCTTCTGATCTGGTCTGGTCTTCAAGTAGGAGAACATGTCCAAAGCCAAGTGGGTCCTTTCCTGATTCTGGGCTTGTCAGATTTTGCTTCTCCATCCCTGCCCTTTTTCCTTAGATTACTTTTTTTTCTTCTGGTAAAGTCTCCTTACCCAAGACAGAACTGAGAGGTTCTACAGTCAAACCTGTCTTCCTTTTAGAGACTGGAAGGTACTGTGGGAGCAAAAGAGGGAAACGGAGCTTGGATCCAGCCTGGACCTCTCTCTCTACAAGGATGAAAGGATAAGGTTTAGCGCCTGGCAAAAAAAGAGTTTGGTAGAATGGAGGTTACTCTCTCCATAAAACTGTCATACTGCCTCATTTTTTTTCTCACATGATTCCTGCTCCCACAAGTCATTCAGAGCCCCTCCCTTGTTCAGCATCCCAAATTCCCTGCAGCCCATTTTATGTACAATGTCCTTTGAAAAAGACAAAGTCTGCCAGAGAAGGAAATGGTGGGGTGCAGTTGGAGTCCTTCTTGTGATGTCCCTTCTGTTCCCCCCAGAGATTTAGAAATCATCATGTGCAAGCCACCTCCCTTCTTGGATAATATTGTCATGATTACAGTGAAGCAAGGAACTCACTCTTCATCCTCCCAACTCCAATTCCCAACAGCCCTCGCAGGACCAGCAGTCAGAAGTAGGATGGTAAATGATATTGGAGAACATCTGAAGGGAGTCCATGAGCTTCTCCTGCTAGACAGACTCCCCACAGCTCCTGGCAGGACAGCAGAGGGCAGCCTAGAGAAAAGGGTGTGAGAGTGTCCCCACAGCTTTCTCTGGGGCCTCCCATTTTCCCTCTTAGTTGTCTCTGGGGAAACATGCTATGCAGGCTCTTTGCTCATGCTCAGGAGCCCCTTCCTCTCTTGCACTGAAAACCACTTTGCTTGCCCATACAATCCTGCACCTGTCTAGCCGAAAGCAGAGTCCATTCCCAGGGAAGTCAAGCTGGGGTGAATGTATTTGTTCTTTATTTATAAATTTCTATCCCACAGTATCAATACAGGTTATGCTGCCCAGCCTGCTGCCTCTTCTCCATCTCTCATGCAAGATGATTCACAGCTTTCTGCTGGGTAGCTGGAGAAGGGAAGGGCCTGAAAGACCAAAACTTGCAAGGCAGCTGAAAACCATCTCCACCCCTCCGCCTTCATAATAATAATCGTGTTTATTTATAATGCCCCTTCCACCATGAACCCATGCTTTAGATGAGCCAAAGCAATGTGGATTAAGCAAGCCATGTTCCGACCAAGGTCGATTGGGCTGAGACATACTATCCCCCACTCCCTATTGATTGGGTGTGTGTGTGTGTGTGTGTGTGTGTGAAGACCCCCCAGCTCTGCGCCCTGGGGCGCCTGGCAACCCGCCCGACCCCTCAGAGGTACCCGCCATCTTCCCCGTTCGCCCCCCTGCCCTGCTTCTCCCCCTTTTACACCCTTGGGGGGCTTTAACGGCGCCTCCTACCCCAACGCTGCTCCTTCAGCAAGGCGATTCTTTGGAGGAGGAGGGGGCGGGGCTTCACAACAGGAAGCGGAAGTCTCGGTTTTTCCGTGCTGCCGCTCTAGGACTGACAAATTCCTCTCCTTAACCCTTTGCGCAGCACACTGTCGGCTCCTCCGCGTTTCTTCCTCCTTCCCGGTTGCAAAATTTTCCCCTCGAGTCCCAAGGGAGGAGAAGGTTTTTTTTCTGGTGAGGAGGTGCCCAGGAAGCTGGGGCAGAATGGGCTTTTCTACCCCGGTTTTCTCACCCATTTAAGGGGACTCAAAGTGGCTGACAAACCTTCTATTCGTCCCCCCACAACAGAACACCCTGTGAGGTAGGTGGGGCTGTGAGAGCTCATAAGACAGCTGGGACAAGCCCAAGGTCACCCAGCTGGCTTCGTGGGGGAGGGCGAAATTGAACCTGGTATTCCCCGATAAGAGTCTGGCTTCCTAACCACTAGACCAAATTCTGATCTTTCAGCCTCTCTGTTTCCTTCCCTTTCTTTCCCCAGACACCCCACCCATTCGTTCACGGGGGTGGGTGGGGTGGGATATGTGCCTGGGTGAGAAACTAGAAGGATGGTGTCTCCTCTCAGTGGTAACAGGGATTCACTGTCGAGCCCAATTCAAGGTGCTGACACTAAGGCTGAAGTCACACAAGGTTTAATCCAGCTTCAGTCCACTTTCAGACTGAGAGAGTACATCAACAAAATGAGAAGCTGAGTCAGTTTGGTCTAGTGGTTAGGGAACCAGACTGTTATTTGGGAAGAGTGGGTTTGATTCCACACTCCTGCACAAAGCCAGCTGGGTTACCTTGGGTGAGTCACAGCTCTCTGAGCTCTCATAGCCCCACCTACCTCACAGGGTGTCTATTGTGGGGAAAAGAACAGAAGGTTTGTCAGCCCCTTAAATGGGCGAGAAAAGTAGGCTAGAAAAACCAACTCTTCTTCTTTCAGGGTTAAATGCACCTTTGGGGATAGATAACAAGGAAAGAAAATTACTGGTCACTTTGCTGAGATGTTCTCTTGCTCTGAAGGTGGACTGAAGCTGAAGTAAACTTTTAAGTGTGACCACAGTCTAACCTATAAGGCCCTAAATGGCTTGGGTCCTGGGTATCTGAAGGCATGCCTTCTCCCATGCACTGTAGTTCCTTCTCTTTCAGAGATGCAAGTTTTGCCTCAGGCAGAACATCTCCAAGATCTTCTGTGAACCAGTTTGATCTAGTGGTTAGGGAGTTGGACTCTTATCTGGGAATACTGGGTTTGATTCCGCTCTCCTCCATGGAGCCAACTGGGTGAGCTTGGGCTAGTCACAGCTCTCTTCTGAGCTCTTATAGCCCCACCTACCTCACAGAGTAATCCGGAATGAACACATGTCTTGGGCCACATCCCCACGACGTCGTTATCTCAAATTCAAAACGTTTTGAGTTCGGGCAGTTTAGACGGCACTTCGGCTTAATACGGTATTTCCGTGTTAAACGACATTATCCCAATTTGAAATAAATCCTGATCTCAACAGGTCTCACTACGGAACATGCCTTTGATACGTGTTTAATTTTTTACTGTGTGGACAGTATCGTTCCGGGATGAGATTCCGTATTAAGGCTGTCCCGCCCCCAATCACACTGTAACCAATGGGCTCTCCGTATTGTAGGCACGTCATGTTTAGGATTCCCTTCAAAGAGTGATTTCATTGAAAGAATCCAGCCACTACCTCCAAAGATACACTGTAGCAATGTCGATAAATAACAGTTTCACTTTTGCGCAGTTCTGAACTTTTGAACTTTCAAAAGGAAAGTCCCCAGGCAGGGAACTTTCCCTGCCCACTCTCCCCGCTCTCCGAGTTCCCTCCCGGCCACGGGGGGAAGAGCGAGCGAGGAGCCCCTTTCGCCCTCCCAGTGGTGGGCACGCTGAGCCCGCCCGCCCTCTTGTCCACCCTTTGGCTCTCCTCCTCTTCCAGCCAGCGGCGGCCGCGGCTCTGCGGGGCAAAGTGGCGGCAAAGCGGGGAAAAGCGGTGGCGGAGCCCCAGGGCGAAGCCGCCAGCGCCGCAGCGCCTGGATGGATGGATGGATGGATGGATGGATGGATGGCACCGCTGCCGCCTCCGCCGCCGGCTGCTCTTCCCTCGGCGCGAGGCTGGAAGAAGAGGAGAGCCGAGGGGCGGGCGAGAGGGCAGGCGGGCTCAGCGTGCCCACTGCGGGGAGGGTGAAGGGGGCTCCTGGATGGATGGATGGATGGATGCCACCGCTGCCGCCTCCGCCGCCGGCTGCTCTTCCCTCGGTGCGAGGCTGGAAGAGGAGGAGAGCCGAGGGGGGGGGTGAGAGGGCAGGCGGGCTCAGCGTGCCCACTGCGGGGAGGGCGAACCGGGCTCCTGGATGGATGGATGGATGGATGGATGGATGGATGGATGGATGGATGGATGGAGTGGCGGGCGCTGCGAGCGCGCTCCGGGTGGTGGCGGTGGCGGGCAACAAGGAGCGCCAGGATGGATGGATGGTTGCTGCTGCTGCTGCTGCTAGGAAGGGGGAGGGGAGAGAACGCGCCGGATCGGACAGGGAATCCCCAGCGGAGCATGGATGACGCAAAGGGAAGGGAGGGTGGGATCCTGGGACGGAACACCAATCACAAGAGAGGGGGTGGGCAATAGCGGGAGGACAGGGCTACCGTCTGGACTCCCAGGATTGATTCCGCGTTAAGGCTGCCATCAGAATGCTCTCGGAACCGGATCAACTTGCAAGTCGTGTGGACAGCTTTGTTCCATTTCTTTTATTTCGAATTCTTTAAATCGAAATAATGCATGCCGTGAAGACACGGCCTTGGTGTATTTTACTCTGAATTACTCAAGCCAGTTTGGTCTAGTGGTTAGGGAGCTGGACTCTTATCTGGGAATACCGGGTTCGATTCCACCCTCCCCCATGAAGCCAGCAGGTTGACCTTGGGCTAGTCACAGCTCTCTTCTGAGCTCTCATAGCCCCACCTACCTCACAGGGTGTCTGTTTTGGGGAGAAGAACAGAAGGTTTGTCAGCTGCTTTGAGTCCCCTTAAATGGGTGAGAAAAGCCAGGTAGAAAAGCCAACTAAGAACATAAGAGAAGCCCTGCTGGATCAGGTCACAGCCCATCAAAGTCCAGCATCCTGTTGCACACAGTGGACCGCCAAGTGCTCATGGGCATCCTAAGCAGAGACAAGGACAAACATATTCCTGCTCTAGAATCCCAGCAAATGGCCTTAGAAGCACCCCATCATCCCCCCCCCGCCTGAAAAATGCACTTAGGCATTCGTTCTAGTAGCCATTGATACATCTGTCATCCATAAATTTGTCTAACCCTACCTTAAAGCCATCTAGACTGGTAGCTGTCACCACTTCTTCCGGCAGCACATTCCATAAGCCGATGACCCTCTGGATAAAGAAATACTTCCCCCTGTCAGACCTGACTCTCCTACCCATCAACTTCATAGAGTGCCCCCTGGTTCTAGTATTGTGTGATAGAGAAAACAAATGTTCTCTATCCACCTTTTCTATACCATGCATAATTTTATATACTTCAATCAGATCCCCTCTTAAACGCTGTCTCTCCAGACTGAAGAGGCCTAGACGCTGCAGCCTGGTTTCGTAAGGGAGGTGTTCTAGTCCCTTAATCATTCTGGTTGCCCTTTTCTGCACCTTCTCTAGTTCCACAATATCATTTTTGAGGTGTGGTGACCAGAATTGTACACAATATTCCAAATGTGGCCTCACCATAGACTTATAAAGGGGCAAAATGACACTTGCTGACTTATTTTCTATTCCCTTCCTAATTATTCCCAGCATTGAATTAGCTTTTTTCGCTGCTACCGTACACTGGGTTGACACCTTCATGGAACTGTCCACCAGAACTCCAAGATCCCTTTCCTGGTGGGTTGCAGAAAGCTCAGACCTCTTCCTCTTCTTCTGAGTAACGCTTACAGCAGTCAATTCAGTCCAAGGTCAGGGTTGCAGACATATGGCAAAGTCACAAGGGGCTCCAAGAGTCAGAATACAGGTATGGCAGGAGTTGCATCAGAGTTATCTACAATACCAGCTCAGCATGTGCTACTCGACTAAGTAGGGGAGTCATCACCACACCCTTGCTCATGCAGCTGAAGCAAATGTGAACGATGTTTCACCTGCTTCTGTTGTTGAAGCTTAGGGGAAAACACAGAGGAACCGAGACACCGCTCCCCTATCCATCTCCAGGCGGGCACACCCACATGTAGATATGCCCACATACGAGTACCTGGCGTCGTGATGACATCATCGCACCAACCCCATCACGTACACCCCATACAAATACAGTGGAGAGCAGCTACTATGTAGGAAGCAGCAGCGTTGGAGGTAAAATGACACTTTTATATTCAGCTGTGGTTGATGTGAATACTATGCTTTAATTATGCTCAATTTGTAACAATGAAAATACATCCTGCATATCAGATATTTACATTACGATTCATAACAAAAGCAAAATTACAGTTATGAGGTAGCAACAAAAATAATTTCATGGTTGGGGGTTAGGGTGGGGGTTACCACATCATGAGGAACTGTATTAAAGGGTCGTGGCATTAGGAAGGTTGAGAACCACTGGATTAGGCATATATTAGCCAAAACTGAATTTAAAGCATGTGTGCAGGAAAAAGGTAATGTAGACTCAAGGTCCGAAGAAGCAAGTACAGTGCTGGCCACTTTCTCCTACAGGCCAACTATCTCCAGTATACAAGCATTTTTATTATTACATATTGACCTTTGGTAGCCTCCTCGTCTTCCAAAATACACAAGAGAGCTGGTATGTTTTAGGTAAGTGCCCACAAACTAAATAACACTGCTGGAAAGACCTCCCCCACTCAATTGATGCTGGGCAGATCGCTGTAAAGAAGAAGAGTTGGCTTTTCTACCCCCTTTCTCACCCATTGAAGGGGACTTAAAGCGACTGACAAATCTTCTGTTCTCCCTACAACAGAACACCCTGTGAGGTAGGCTTCCTTGGAGGTAAATACGGGCCTTCCAGTTTTACCTCTGGGGAAGCCTGCTTGCGGTTCCAGTGGAGCCTGGAAGCGGCCTGTCCCGCCACCGGAGCTTGCCCACCTGCCTCCCTGGGGCCCACTTACCTGGGGGACAAGCTCTGGTGGTGGCACGGGCCTCTTCCAGGGCCTGCTGGAACCGTGAAAAGACTCTGAGGGCTAAATACAGGCCTTCTGGTAAATCCAGAAGGCCTGTATTTAGCCCTCAGAACCCTTTCGTGTTTCCAGCGGGCTGCAAAAAAAGGCTGCGTCACCACCAGATCTCACCTGCCTGCTTCCCTGGGGCCTACACACCTGGAAGATGAGCTCTGGAGGATAAGCCCCACGAACTGTGTAAGGGTTCTGAGGGCTAAATAGACCTTCCAAACCGGAAAGCCTGTATTTACCCCAGTTCCAGCGGGCCTGGAGTGGCAGTGGCGCAGAGAAGATGACGCGGAGGTAAGGATAATGTAAGTAGGGAGGGTGTGGGAAAGGATGGGTTAGGTTAGGCTAGGCTAGGCTTGGGGGGGGGGGCGCTAAGCAGTTCTGGAAATGGGTATTAACAGATACAAAAAATAATGGGTGTTAACATTAAGGCTTTTCCAGAGCTGTGTGTATTATTGAGGGCTAAAGGACAAACAATAGAGATAAATAAAATATACTTATTAAGACAATTAATAATGGCAGCATGATTCTACGATTCATTATCCACCATTGTTTTAGCTTGGAAAGATAAAAGTAAATGGAAAGCACACAATTGGTTTATGTATGTAATTGACCAGTTTAAATTTGCTTTTTGCCAACAACTGAGAATGAAATCCATGGGATTACAAGACAGAAACACAGAAGAAGATTGGAGTGGATGAATAACTTGCATTAATAGACTGGATGCCGAGGGAATATTACAGCAAGAAATACAGAAAGTTATGAATTGTCTCCCTAAATAGTGGAATCACAAGAAGAAGAGTTGGCTTTTCTACCCTGCTTTTCTCACCCATTTAAGGGGACTCAAAGCAGCTGACCAAGCTTCTATTCTTCTCCCCTCAACAGAACACCCTGTGAGGTAGGTGAGGCTGCGAGAGCTCAAACGAGAGCTGTGACTAGCCCAAGGACACCATCTGGCTTCATGGTGGAGGGCAGAATCGAACCCAGTATTCCCAGATAAGAGTCCGGCTCCCTAACCACTAGACCAAACTGTTGCTGGGGAGAGGGGGGGAAGAAAGGACAGGGATGCCAAGGATATGGAATGGATTGTAAATGTATCTTGTAATGTTTAAATAAATTTTTTAAAGAAAAATTCATTCCTTCTCATTTGTGCATACAAGTGCGTATAAGTATCACTTGGAAAGTTGATATATTTGGTATATCAGCTGTTCTTTATTATTTTATGCACACTAAATTTGGATAGCTTGCTCATCCAATTTTCTTTCTGGCATCCAGTTAACTTTATTTCACCGCCCAGACTTGCCTGTCCATTCTAGATGGGCTACGGTTTGATTCAGTACAGCACCTGTTAGTTTATTCCAGCTGGTACATGTTCATTGAATATGCATGATTTTTTCATATGTGCCTTTTTTTGATGACAAGAAAGGGAAAACTTGCGTGTGAAGCTCTTCCCGCATTCATTGCACATAAACGGCTTCTCCCCAGTGTGAGACCTGAGATGATACGTAAGGTGACCCTTTGATCCGAAACCTTTTCCACACTCCATGCACTTATATTGCTTTTCCCCTGTGTGCATTTTTTGATGACAGGAAAGTGATCTGTAGCTAGTGAGTCTCTTTCCACATACTGCACATTTATATGGTTTCTCTCCTGTGTGGGTTCTTTGATGATCAGAGAGTGATTGCCTTGCACTAAAGCTCTTCCCACACTCATTACACACAAATGGCTTTTCCCCTGTGTGGGTCCTTAGGTGGTACATAAGGTGACTGTTTGAACTGAATCGCTTTCCACACTCCATGCACTCGTGTGGTTTCTCACCTGTATGCATTCTTTGATGATAATAAAGTGAACTGATTCCACAGAAGCTCTTTCCACACTCCATGCATTTATATGGCTTCTCCCCTGTGTGCATTCTTTGATGGCAAGAAAGTGACCTGCTGCTACGAAGTCTCTTTCCACACTTGGTGCATTTATACAGTTTCTCTCCTGTGTGCATTCCTCCATGTTCTATTAGTTTTCCTGTGACACTGATCTTACCGCATTCCAGGTTTATACTTGGTTTCCCTGATCTTTTAGGGATATCGACAGAAGGAGCATCATTCATTGTTTGGCCTTCATTCCCACGTTCATATTGTTTGATATTAATAATTTCAGTTCCTTGATATTTTGTAAGTCCTCTGTTAGCACTCAGGGACTTTGCATTCAGAAGGAATGCTGTTTGGGTCCTCTGACAGTCTGCACTTATGCTTAATGCATTTCCAAATTGCACTGTTTTGCACATTGGCTTTCCCATGTGAATAATAAGATATAGACTTGACTTTGGATCAGTTTCTAATGTTCTCATGGGCAGCAAAGCTTGTTTTTCCATTCCATCATCTGCTGGAATCCTCAGAATGTTATTCCTTTTTTCTTTAACAGAACATCCTTTGGAAAAGAAAAGAAAAAATAACGGATTTATGCTTTGCTTGTTAAATTACGTTGTTTTTAAATTTATTTGAGAAGGACTTCTAAGTTAGGTTTGACTTATCATAGATTGGAGTCAACCCCAAAAGACTTTGCTTATATTAATACAAAGTTTCTTTATAAAATACTTCCAGTCTTTGGCAAACTGGTCAAAGTCAATGAGTGTGATTCTCAAGATAACTTAGCAGTAACTTGTAGCAAGAGAGAAAGACAGATCTCTTGGGCATAAGACAAAACAGAGGCCATACTGAGGGGTAAAGCATAGAAAAAAGGGAGTGTAGAGCAAAGCTAATGCAAAGAGAAGAAAAAAGTGAAGAAAAAAGGCACCGACTAGAAGGAAGTTGGGGAAATGAGTTATAGTTGGACCTCCGTATCTACAGGAGATTCCAGGTCACACTGGGTGATATTAGGCAAACTCTCTGCCTCACCTCTGTCATTCATGATCCCCAGCAGGGATGAGAAAGGGGGAGGATTTCCTGGAACAAGCCAGCTGTCAGAACCCCCAAGACCCATCATCCTGCTGGGAAAGAAGCCAACAGTGTCACAAAATGAGGCAAAACACTAAGACAAAGAGCAACAGAGTTATTCTTGTCACCAGCATAACCATCAATCCAGCCAAAGAGAGACTCACCCACAAAGGACACACTTGCATAACTCTCTTCCATGACTTCCCTGTGCAAAGCCCTCTGGGCTGGATCCAGCAAAGACCACTCCTCCTCTGTGAAATGCATAGCCACCTCCTCAAATGTCACCTGGGACTAAAAGGAAAAGAAAAATAATTTCTCCTTCAGAGAGTGCATACATATCCACATTCTCAGAGTAAAAGGGAAGAACTTGGAGATGTACTTCTGAGGCAAAACTTACTCTGTTGCCTTCAAAGTATCTCTAGGAAGCAACCTGGATGAGCAGAGGAACTGAGACATCAAAGACCCTGAGGCTGGAATATTCTCCTCCTACCTGTTCCTGGAGGTGCCCAGAATCCATTTCTGTTCCATCACAAACTGAAGGATGCTTTGGATTGCCTGTGAAGGATACCAAAGTTCAGGGGCGGATTGCCTGTCCCCAGCAGCTGCCAGGTCTCATTCAAGGTGCTGTGAAAGCCCTAAGCAGCCCAGGAACAAGACTGTGCAGATGCAGGGAGTCTCATTCACATTCCATCTCTCGTCCTGAGACTCCCATGCTGTTCTGAAAGGCATTCCTTACCCATGCAGGCCACTTCCTCATCACCCTCCTGCACGCTCTGGCTGCACAGCCGTCTCTGCCTGGGATCCAGGGATGCCATCTTTGCCTCAGGGAGGCTACTGACTCCTTCTGCCCACACTTTAACCTATAACAATATTGACTCAGCACGATCTTTCTGCACTTTGCAGAGAAAAATATAGGTATGGAGTAGTTAAAACTGCTCCATGCCTATACTAGCAGTAGGGGAAGGGGTGCAGGAGGAGCACATGACTGCAGGTGCAATTGCACAATGCACGGCTGGCATTCCACTATCTGCACTCAGCCGGCATTTAGAAAAGTGCCAGCTAAGTTTTGAATGCCCTGGCATCCACGAGTGCAGACACTTATATCATTCCAGCACTTCACCTCCCAGATCTGCCACATTAAAATCCCCTCACCTGCTTGGCCTCCTCAGCCTTGCTCAGGACGAAGCCTTCTGTCAGGGCCACTGCCTGGGAGCTGCTCTCTGGCCCACATTCCCGGACCCAGTTCTGCATCTCCAGGGGAAGGATGGCCAGGAATTGCTCCAGGACCACCAGGTCCAACATCTGGGCCTTTGTGTGTTTTTCTGGCTTCAGCCACTGGCAGCAGAGGCGATGGAGGAAGCTGCAAACCTCTCGAGGTCCTTTGGCCTCCTCATAGCAGAAAGCCCTGAATCTCCATCTTTGTTCATCTGTTCTGTCCTGGGTATCAGACAAGTTAACATGTGCCAAGGCATCTGGGACCCTTTCTGATTCTGGGCCTGCCAGATTTTGCTCTTCCATCACTGAACCTCTTCCTTAACTCTGTTTCATCTTCACTCAGGAGAAACTTGAGAAGTTCTGCAACCAAATCTGTCTTCCTTGGTGAGACTGGAGTATGTTGTGGGTTTGATGTTGCATTCCACCACACAGCAAGGTTGGTGACCTTGGGTTAGTCACAGCTCTCTTGAGCTCTCACAGCCCCACCCACCTCCCAGGGCGTCTGTTGTGGGGAGAAGAACAAAACGCTTTATCAGCTGTTTCAAGTCCCCTTAAATGGGTGAGAAAAGCAGCGTAGAAAAGCCAACTCTTTTCTTTCACTGCATATCATTTTAATGCCCATACAATTGTACTGGTCGGCCCCAAAGCAGAGCCCATTCCCAAAAGCTGGAATTGCAATTTTTATATTCATTTATTGCTTTGCAATGTTTATCTCCTTGGATAAGGGTTAGGGTACCTCACCCCCCCACCCCATCCCTGCCTTTTGCACCCCCCTTCATAGTTGGCATGACCCCTGGAAATCCTTCCCTTCCCTCCTGTGACCCACCCATCCCACTCCTGACAGCCGCCATCTTCTCCGCTTACCATCCTACCCTGCTTCTCCCCCTTTTGCATCCTCCTTGCAAGGCTCTTGCGGCGCCCCCGACCGCAAAAGAGCTCTTTCCCGCAAGAGCCAACCGGACAAGTCTTCGGAAGGGGTCAGAGACTTCACAACTAGAAGTGGGAGTCTTGCTTCTTCCACCTCCACTCTAGGACTGTCAATTCTCTCTCCTTAACCCTTTGCATCCAGTCCAGCAAGGTAGTTAGTAGCACTTGGAGACTAACAGAAGAAGGGTGGGTGGCATGAGCTTTTGTAGACACGTCTACTTCTTCAGATGCTAGGGGACCCAAGGTCAGGAACAGACTTATAGGAAACAATGTAGGAGATACAAAGGACATGTAAATGTGGTAGAGGGCATTAACTAGGTCGGGAAATGCAGGCTATCCCCCACCCCCGAGAATTTACTTCTGCATTTCCCCAGCTAGTTAATGCCCTCCACCACATTTACATGTACATAGGCCAGTTTTCAGCACCCAAAAGGAAATCATATCACAGATGTCTATCTAGACAGGGATTAGCCTAGGAAGAAAATATTCTGGCTGGGGCACTAACAGAAAAGTGGTGTTTGTGACTGGGAGACAGCTAGAGTGCACCACTTTCTGCATCCACCCAGTCTTTTCCCACAGCTACCTCAGGACAAGTTAGGGTGCAGAGGAATTGTGGTGGCTGCAAGCTCCTTGACTATATCACCAGTTTTTAAAAACTGAAGGCAACCCAAGAGAGCTAGGCCTCAGCAGAAGCTTTATCATATGCGACTTCATCCTCAAAGTGCTCTGGAGAATTCCTCTGCTACACGTTCCCCTGTTGTTTCTGCTACCATTCAGGCTTTGAATCCAAAAATGTCTTTTCTTTATGGATCACAAAATTGGATCTACAGCTACTAGACAATAACAAAAGGCAACCAAACTTTTACATTTGTATTCAACATATAAAGTTTCAACAAGAACAAAAGAAGTCTTTGGTAACTTGCTTTCTGTCAGCTTGAATACTTTACCAAATGTTTCATCCATCTAAGGCAACACTACCACATTCCAATCTGTCAATTCTTTTTTTATAATTAAACAATTATTTTATTTATAACAACATATCGTTGAACAAAAACAATCACTTTGGAAAGCATACAGCAACAAAAACTCAGAATGAAATGGTGTGGCAAACAATCCATCAATTCTTAAGAAAAAGCTGATAAATTTTCATTTGTGGCAGAGACACCACGTACCAAAGATTTCAGCCAACTCCAATATATCTTCCATGCTCATCTACCAATTTAAATAGTTATTGAGATTTTATATACAACACTCCCTTTTTTCTTTACTCCTACAGATACAAATTCTTGCCCATGTCATTTCCATAGCAAACGTTTTATATGCTTTTTCTAATTTTCTTTTTTTTTTAAAGATTTTTTTTTTCATTTATGGAGCATATACACCATTTACATTAATTGTCAGAATTTTACATTTCATCACCAACAGTTTATTAGAAATATCCTTGCCTGGGCCACTCAGTTGAGACAGGTCTTGGTTTACTTCCTCTTCCATTTTTCCATTTTCTTCAATCTTTTCCTCCAACATTTTAACATGCTTAAGAAATCCCATTTTTGAACTGTATTTAGTGTAAATCTTTGTTGATGAAAAGTGAACTTAATTCCTTCTGGCAACTCCCATCTAAAAGTATTTTTTCTCTTCAATATTCCATTTCTCTCTTCAACCTTCCATTTTTGCAAAATTCTAGAAGGCATCTCTTTTGGGACAATCACAGTTCATTAAATAGTTCTCAAGTCATCTTCAAAATGCCTTTGCAATACTAAATCCCTTGTTTTTTTTTTACAAAGTGAACCAAAATAGTTTTTGCTACCTTATTTACGCTTCCATATCTCAAACTGACTTGGTATATCCTTTCCAGTTGTGCATCAACTTCTACCCATTCCAGAAATTCCATCAGCATCTGGACAACCATCCTCCTTTTATGTGGTCTGCTGGTTTCAGTGAACTTTCAACACTCAGGATCAAGTGTTTCTATTGGTGGACTTTCTCAATGGCTTGGGGATATACAAATGGAAAAATTGTTTATACAAATTCTACACAAAATAAGCAGTGAAATAAGTTGCATCATCCAATGCCAAAAGCATGTGGGCTTTGTACATAAGTCATTCAACAGTGAGATTGTAGGGGTGAATAAATTAATTACAGAGGTTAATTGCATTTATTATTAATTTTAAAACTTCAGCCTGAATGAATGTTTGACATTTCTAGGCTAAAGCTGAACTCTTCCCTCCAAGTTAACGCCTGCCTGCCTGTGTTCTTTATCTTAGCTTTTGAACCCAAATGGCAGGCAAAGGAGACAAAGGAGAAGAGAATTTACACTTACAAAACTAGTCAGCAACAGGGTGTGGTTATGAGAATTAGATGAAATAAAAGAACTTTAATTAATGCAGTTAGCTTCTGTAATACACTGCTTGCGTTAAGTTAGAACTTTAATATCAGAGTAAAAATATAAATATAATGGTACTCTCTACCATTCATAAGGAATAATCTAACAGCTAAAAAGTTGTTTGCAACTCCCTTTCGCTGTCTTCTAAGGCCATCTGCTGGGACTCGAGAGCAGGAGGTTTGTCCTTGTCTCTGCTTGAGATGCCCATGAGCATTTGGTGGGTCACTGTGTGCAACAGGATGCTGGATTAGATGGGCTGTGGCCTGATCCAGCAAGGCTTCTCTTATGTTATGTACAGCTAAAACGTCTCTTAAGTGCCTTATCTTTAAACACAAAGACTAGGTGCTAAGTATTAGTGAGGTGTAAAATATTTGGTACTTTAGCTTCAAGAAACTCAAGGCTAGCAGAGTGACAGAAGAGAGGCTGTCCAAATTAGGAGCAAGACTAACGGGACAGAAAAGGTATTTTTCTTTGAGCAAGAATTATAATATAAATGCTTGCAATGTATTGATCATAAGCAAAACTAATAAGAAGGGATAAAAGTTGTTTTCAATTATCTCTCTCTTGCTCTCCTTTTGCTTATGTCAGAAATTCCTTGTCTCTTGAAACTTGTGTTTTCAGAGTATAGGAGGCTGGGCAGGGCAGAAGCTACAGCCTGTCCTTCTCAGTCCCCACCCAGGTACTGTGCATTGAGAACCATATTAATTTGAGTGTTTTTATCTAATGATGAAGGAGAGACACACCTATCTGTAATTTTGTATAAAAGACTGTTGGCTGAAATGAGGGGCACGTAGCACCTTTGGGTGTGCGTCCCTGCAGGTAAATTTTTTAAATAAATATTGCTGATCCTTTCCTGGAACAATCCGGTCTCATGCACCATTATTGGGGACCCTTCTGGGGTCACTTGACGCCTTCAAGATTAAATGATAAAACATTGAGCCAAATATAAAGAGAAAATGATTGATCAGATCTTTAAACACACTGCTCTGGACATCAAGTTCATTTGCACTGAGCATGTACAGGCACTGAAATCTGTAGTATTTCACAGGAGGGAACTCTAAAAACGAAAGCTCCTTAAGGCCTTCATGACCAAGATGACTGGTCACCATTACTATAATTTCTTTCTCTTTGGTCATAGTTTATTCTGGATAAACCAGTTTTATTCCTTTAAAATATGGAGCCCAGTTGATTCACCTAAGACTACACGATAGACACTTACAGCCAAGTCTAATTTTTAGTCTTTTTCTTTATATATTGGCCTGAGGGTTGTGACTTCACTGAAACCAACATGGATTATCCATATGTTCATGTGGTTGAGTTGGGGGACTCTACTTTCCAAGAGGGGTGGCAACATTACAGCAGTCAGGTGGCAGGAAGTAACAGCAGCTGATAATGACAACTTCATCCTGGGTTACTAGATTTTCTTTCATATATATTGTAGTAGGGTATTATTCTAAAGTATTCTCAATTTGTTTATATCACTGCAGTTAACAATTTCTTTAAACTTTTGATATATTGGTTGTTCTGTTATTCTATGCACATTAATTTGGATATATTATTCCCACAACCAACTTTCTGCCATTTGGTTAACTTTGTTTCAGGGTTCAGACTTGTCTATTTGTTCTAGATGGGCTGTGGCCTGATTCATTAGGTCTTTTATTATTTTCTTCCAACTGAAACACTTTCCACACTCATTGAATTTAGACGTGTTCATAGAATCATAGAATGGTAGAGTTGGAGGGGACCTCCTGGGTCATCGAGTCCAACCCCCTGCTCAAGGCAGGATCTCCTAAACCATCTCAGACAGATGGCCGTCCAGTCTCTGCTTGAAGACCTCCATCGAAGGGGAACCAACCACCTCCCGTGGCAGCCTGTTCCACTGGTTGATCACTCTTACTGTTAGAAATTTTTTCCTAACATCTAAACTAAATCTTTTCCCCTGCAGTTTCACCCCATTGTTTCTAGTCCTTCCTTGAGAGAGTGAGAACAGGGCTGATCCCTCTGCCCTGTGACAACCCTTAGGGTATTTGTAGACAGCTACATAAGAACATAAGAACATAAGAGAAGCCTTGCTGGATCAGGCCACAGCCCATCTAGTCCAGCATCCTGTCGCACACAGTGGCCCACCAAATGCTCATGGGCATCTCAAGCAGAGACAAGGACAAACCTTCTCCTGCTCTCGAGTCCCAGCAGATGGCCCTAGAAGCGCCCCATTTCCTCCCCCTCTCCTCTCCTCTCAGTCTTCTTTTTGATAGACTAAACATTCCTAGTTCCTTAAGCCGTTCCTCATAGGACATGGTTTGCAGACCGTTCACCATCTTGGTAGCTCTCCTTTGAACCTGCTCCAGCTTGTCAGTGTCTCTTTTAAACTGGGGTGACCAGAACTGGACACAGTACTCCAGATGAGGTCTGACCAAGGTAGAGTAGAGGGGGATAATAACTTCACGTGATCTGGACTCTATGCTTCTCCTAATACACCCCAGGATTGCGTTTGCCTTTTTTGCAGCTGCCTCGCACTGTTGACTCATGTTCAGTTGATGATCTACCAGGACACCCAAGTCTTTTTCACATGTGCTGCTGCTCAGCCGAATTCCTCCCATTGTATATGTGCTTTTTTCATTTTTCTTGCCCAGGTGCAGAACCTTGCATTTTTCTTTGTTAAATACCATTTTATTAGTTGCAGCCCATTGTTCGAGTTTCTCTAAATCTTTTTGAATCCTCTCTCTCTCTTCTCTGGTGTTTGCAATCCCCCCTAGCTTTGTGTCATCAGCAAATTTGATCAGTTTCCCTTCAACTCCCTCGTCCAGATCGTTTATAAAAACATTAAACATAACTGGGCCCAGGACAGAACCTTGTGGTACTCCACTTGACACTTCCCTCCATTTGGATGTGCAGCCATTTAAAGCCACTCTTTGAGTACGATTACTAAGCCAGTTTTGAATCCACCTTATAGTTGCCTTGTCAAACCCATATTTGATCAATTTGTCAATGAGGATCGCATGAGATACTTTGTCAAATGCTTTGCTGAAATCGAGAAATACTATGTCTACTGCATTTCCTTGATCAACCCATTCAGTGATTTTGTCATAAAATGAAATCAAGTTGGTCTGACACGACTTGTTTGATACAAACCCATGTTGACTACTGTTAATTATTGAATTCCTATCCAAATGCTGACATATGTGTTGTTTAATAATTTGTTCGAGAATCTTTCCTGGTATTGAAGTCAGGCTGACAGGCCTGTAGTTCCCTGGGTCTACCTTCTTCCCTTTTTTGAAGATAGGAACAACGTTTGCCCTTGTTGATGAGAAGTGGAAAGACACGACTGAAGCTCTTTCCACCCTCCACACATTTATATAGTTTTTCCTGTGTGTATTTTCTGATGACAAGAAAGTGGAAAGCTCTTTCCACACTCAGTGCATTGGTATGGTTTCTCACCTGTATGCAGTCTCTGATGACGAGAAAGTGAATTGCTGGTAATGAACCTATTTTCACATTCCATGCACTTATATGGCCTCTCCCCTGTGTGGGTTCTTTGATGAGATGAAAGTGAATAGCTACTACAGAGGCCCTTTCCACACTCCATGCATTTATACAGCTTCTTCCCTGTGTGGATCCTTTGATGCTTAGAAAGTGAACTGTTTCTAGTGAAGCTCATTCCACACACCGCACATTTATACGGTTTCTCCCCTGTGTGAGTTGTTTGATGATACTTAAGGTGACAGTTAGAAACGAACCTCTTTCCACACTCCATGCATTTATATGGCTTCTCACCAGTATGCGTTCTTTGATGATTAGAAAGTGAACACTTGAGACGGAAACTCTTTCCACACTCTGTGCATTGATATGGTTTTTCCCCTGTGTGGGTCCGTAGATGGTCTGTAAGGTGAGTGCTTAAAATGAAACTCTTTCCACACTCTGTGCATTTATACGGTTTCTCGCCTCTGTGGGTTCCTTGATGGTAGGAAAATGAGCTGCTGTGAATGAAGCTCTTTCCACATTCCGTGCATTTATATGGTTTCTCGCCTGTATGCAATCTCCGATGCTGACATAATGTACTGCTTCTAATGAAGCTCTTTCCACACTCCATGCATTTATATGGCTTCTCACCAGTATGCATTCTTTGATGATTAAAAAGTGAAACACTGCTAATGAACCCTTTCCCACACTCCATGCATTTATATGGCTTCTCCCCTGTGTGCATTCTTTGATGAGAAGAAAGTGAATAGCTACTACTGAGCTTCTTTCCACACTCTGTGCATATGTATGATTTCTTCCTTCTTTGACTGCCTCGATGTTTGATTAGTTTCTCCTTCATACTAAAATGCTTACCACATTCCAGGTTTTTGCCTGGTTTCCCTGTTCTTTCATGGATTTTGACAAAACGGCCTTCACTCACTCTTATGCTATCATTCCCACATTCATGTTGTTCAATATCAATAATTTCAGCTCCTTGATCTTTTCCAAGTGTTTTCTCTGCTCTGTTTGCACAAAGAAGGTTCCTATATGCTCGCTTTGCTGTTTGGATCCTTGGATATTCTGCAGTTACAGTTAATGTTTGTCCAAATTCCACATTTTTGTATGTTTGATTTTTTACCTGAATACTGTGACATAAACTTGATTTTGGTTTGTGCGCTAACATTTTTGTAGACGGCAGAGAATTTTTTTCTGTTCTGCAATCTGCAGGAATCGTCAGAACATTACTCCTTTTCCCTTTAACAGCAGCTGTTTGGGAGAACAAAACAAAAAAAAATTGTTGAGTTTATGCTAGTGTATTGTAATTTATTCAGTCACCTGTAATTAAGAGCCAAATGACAATATTCATTTAAATGGACACTAAGCGAACATGCGGAAAAGAAGAATAAATCAGTAATTAAACAAGCTTGGAATGGAAATAAAGCATAGCCTGAACTCTATTTCAAGCCCCTGCTAGAATCATCCAGTGATCTCTGGCACCTTAAGACGCCAAGCGATTGCTTGCAGTCTACTATTCATTAAGCACTGGCAAGTGACCAGCAACAAGGTGTTCCAAGAACTGCATTAGACATGTGCTTTCACAGTACAGTCGGACCCCCATATCCACTGATGCACGATTACTGGATCAGCCCCCAAACACACACACGCTGATCACATTAGGGGGAAACACTATGTTGTTAGACCCCACAGAGGCTCGCTATCTGCCCGGTAGGCCAGAGGAGGTTGTACGCCAGTAAACCGGACCCACGTGGGTGGGTCTACCAAGGGATCCCACCTCCCCTGGCCCACTGACAGCCGCCCCGGGCCCCTGGGGTGGGTGGATGCCCGGGTGGGTTCCTGCCAGCTGTACAGGACCCGATCAGGTCCTGTACAGCTGGCAAGAACCAGGAGAAGCCACCTGACAGAGCTGCCCGCCCCTGGATGCTCCCACCCAATGGTGGGCAGGCCCGGGGGAGGTGTCCCCGCCCCTGTCCAGCTTTTCCTGGCTATGACACTTTGGGAAGGTTTCCCCGTTCGCACTTAGCCAGGCAGGAACAAGTGTAAACTTGTTCTTTCCTGCCTATGTGTGAATGGGGAAACCGTCCCAAACTGTCTTAGCCGAAGGGCATTATAGCCGTCTCGGCGGTAATGAGAAAAGGCCTCTTTTCTGCTATGCTTGATAAAATGTTTTAGCCTGTCTTCCCATCTTTTCCCTTCCTAATATCCCCTAATCATCTTTCCATTTTAGATTGCATGTAGTCAGAATTCCTTGTCCTCCCTTTCCCCCCTTCCCTCCCTTAAAGCCCAAAGATACCTTCCCCTAAACTCAAACGACATTTCCTTCAAGTCTACATTATTATTCTACCATCCAGATTTCCCTCCCTTTGACCCCAAAACCTACCCCCCATTTTGACTGTAGCGGCACATTACATGTTATATGACATATAAAAAGAAATAACTATTTCTTCCCATTTAAACATGCATTGTGTCAAAGCACTAAATATAAAACTGTATTTGGCAATATGACACTTGGAGTTCAGTACTGGTGAACTTGCTATCAAGTCTTGGTCATATGTAGACAAGGTTTCTCATTTTTTCTCTCCCTGCTTATCTTTCCCAAACATTTCAGATATGGTATTGTCTGTCATTTTTTAAAATTCATTCTTCTGTTGCGTTGTTCCATCTGAGACCATGTGTTATCAGTATCTGGTGTGGAGGGTTGATTAGACTCCGCTGAAGTTTATGGACTTTGCAGCTGGATATTCAAAGTCTGAGCCATTTCTCTGACCTCCTAATGCAGTGATGGCTAACCTTTTGAGCTTGGTGTGTCAAAATTCACAAGAAAACCTAGCTTAACTCGGGTGCCGTGTCACTTCCAGAAATATCCATAATTTTGTGATATTTGTAGCTCTAGTAAGAAAGTTATATTTTTGATATATGTATTTTATTAAAAGCAAAAATGAATAATTCTTTACATTTGCTAAATCTTCAATTGAAAGTTGGTATTTTGTACCCTTCAAAAACAAGCAAGCACTACATGCCCAGGTGCCAGGGTGACCAGGTGTGTCACCTAAAAGGGCTTGGCGTGTCACCTGTGACACGCGTGTCATAGGTTGGCCATCACCGTCCTAATGCGTAGAAGCTCTAAGAATCTTCTCTCTATAGTTGACTATGACTTCACACAGAAAGCCCCACTTGAACCTGGTATTTGATCTAAACAGGGATGAAGTTAGATTTTGGAGGGTTTTCCTGCTTTTGATTGTTTTAGGGTCCAGATCCTGAAGTACAAATACCTTCTTCCCAGCCACTTGCTTGTCATTTTTGGCCCTTAATGCCTGAAAGAGTTTTAAAAAAAACAGAATACCTATCAAAGGCAATTATTACATCCCTGGGACGTTGGTCCGGTGCTGGTTCGGGGGCTAAACCTCTGTGAGCATGTGCTAGGTCCTTTTCTCTCAGTTCAGTCTGAGAGCAAACTTCATTGAACCATTTTAATAAAAAGGCAGTCAAACTTTCTCCTTCAATTTGTTCTTTCAAACCACGTATGCAAATATTTCCCTGTCTTTGTCTGTTCTGCAAAGAAATCATTTGACTATTTATATCTTTTATCACCGTTTCCATTTGTTTAATCTTGCTTGAGTTCCCTGCAGATACATCAAAAGCCTCCAATGCAGTGGTTTGGATATCTATTATCTCTAACATTGTCCAGTGCTTCTTTTACTTGTACTGAAATAAAAAGTTCTTTCCAGCTTTGGATAAGTGCTAATTTGACCTCTTCCAAGATTTCCTTAAGTTCTGTTTTGTTATTCCTTGCTCTCCAGCTTCTCTCCTCCCCTTACCTCCTCCTTCTTGTCTGTTAATGACTGCTTTCCTGTCTTGTCTTTGTTTTCAGATTTCTCCTTTTTAAATGCTCCCTATTCTTTTGTAAACCAAGTTTTGTTAGTTTTATAAGCTTTTGGTTGCCTTTTCCTTTTGTTTTCTTGTGTTTTTCAGTGGCCCTGGGCCTGAGCAGCTCAGAGGCAAGTCTACTCTGTTCTGCTGCTCATGGCCCTCCCCCAGGAAACCCCGATTCTTACGCTTTCCCCCAAACTGTACTTCCAGGCTGTGCGGCAAGATGTTTTAGAGGAAGCACGAGTAAACCAAAGATTTCTAAACATTCAGAACTTCTAGATCAGATAAATGGCTGCAGTGATCAGTTAGGATTTTCACATTAACATAAGAACATAAGAGAAGCCCTGCTGGATCAAGCCACAGCCCATCTAGTCCAGCGTCCCGTGGCATACAGTCGCCCACCAAATGCTCATGGGCATCTCAAGCAGAGACAAGGACAAACCTTTTCTTGCTCATATAGCACCTCTCCATGTTTGAATGGAGGCCTTATATCTAAACAGAAGCTGTGCTATTACACCTTAAGCCTGTAAGGGCAAGCTTTTCTACAAGTATATTAAAAAAACACATCCATACTTTAGCCAACTACATTAGAACATAAGAGAAGGCTTCCAGGATCAGGCCACAGCTCATTCAGTCCAGCATCCTGGCTCACACAGCGGCCCATCAATTGCTTACGGAGCTTTTCAAACACATGACAAAATTCTCAACACCTCATAATTCTCTGCAATTGGCCTTTTGAGGCCTCCTGCCTATCTTTCGATCCTGAAGGCATCCATTCTAGGAGCCATTGATATACCTGTTCCTACGGTCTCCATAAACCTAACTTGGGAACTTTTTTCTGTCATCTGGCCTGCCAGAATAATCTCTCACTCTCGCGAAGGTGGCATCCGACATTCCTGACGACTCCATAATCACATGTGTTGAAAACCATTTTGGTGAGTGATTCTAGTACTGCAACCAGTTTTATTGTACTTTAATGGTTGGCGGAGTTGTTTTTTTCTGTTTTCAGATTTAGGTTACCAATATTTTGATGTATTATAGATGATAACGTGGTATATAAATATTTTACATAGATTCAGAAGTCACATTTCACCAACTGTGTATGAATACAAATATCCCCCTCACAACTGGGTTACGGAAAGCAGAACATATTTAAGATCTTTAAGAACCTCATTTTAATTTGTATGTAATATTATTGTCATTAAGAGTGTCCCTGTTCCTTCCCACACCATTTTCCTTTTGTATCTTGTCTCTTTAGATTGTAAGCCTGAGGGCAGGGACCTGTCTAACGTTAATACAACATTGTAACACGCCCTGAGACTTCTGGGAATAGGGCAGGATAGAAAATATATATTTATATATATAATATTTCAGCTTTTAGCAATGGCATGTGGAGGGCTTTAAAGAAAACAGGTTATTTTTTCTTTCATGCAAACTCATCTATTTACTGTAATACATATAATAGGAAACTTGAGATGAATTCTTATTTATCGTACTGGGAGTATCGGCAACTTGAGCTATTCGTCTTAAGACATAATGAAAGTACACTGGTGAAAAGTTCTAGGATAGAACTAAGGCCTCCCTGGCTTCTGTGCCCTGCTCAGTCACTGGGTGATATTGGGCAACTGAAAACACCTCTGACCTAAACCTGTGCCATTCGCCATCTCCAGCAGGGATGAGAAAAAAGGAGGGTTTCCAGTATCAGGTTCCTGTGACAAGCTGGCTGAAAAACAACCCCTATGTCACGTTTATTGAGGCCAGAAAATTCTGGAAAGTTTGCTACCTTTAAAATCAGGCCTGTCCTGAATAATATAATTCTTGCTTAGTTTGCAGTATAATCAACACCTGTCTTATCGTAGTCCTTGCAAAGTAGATTCAATGGTGTTATCGCTAAATGAGGCCACTAGTTTTAGCCATGAGAATCTTCAGTTGTTCAAGTACCAGGAACCATTTATGGTCATGTCAAAGTACAGCCTATTTCCTGCTGGTGTCAGAGCCTCACACAAATATAATTTGCTTCTATGCATCAGTATTAGTTGGATTACTTGTGATTCCTTGGACTACTTGGTTAGATGATTCTAAGTTTACGCTTAAGGATCTTTATAACCATATAATTATGGATAGTTTAAGTTGTGTACCTGCATTTATTTTCATATTTGCATACAAGCAATGTTTTCATATAAGTATGTAGATTTCTTACTTGCACTCATTCCTAATAAAGGATCTTGCATGGATTACGTCTCGTCACCATTGTACAATTGTGTCTCTAGTGGAATAACACGCACGCTGTGCAAACTGCTAAATGCAGTCGCTGCTAAAGGTCTTATCTGATAAAATCAGCTGATAAAGATCTCTAATCTCAACAACGTTATCACACACAGAGAACTCCCTATGACAAGCACAGTGCAAAGAGGCAGATGGCATCACAAAAAGCATCACAAACTGGTAAGAGAAAGAGCAACAGAGTTATTCCTGCCATCAGGTATATCGTCATTCCAACCAGAGAGAGAGACTTACCTACAAAGGCCAGATTTGAGTAATTCTCTCTCATAACTTCCCAGTGCAAAGCCCTCTGGGCCGGATTCAACAAAGCCCACTCCTCCTCTGTGAAATGCATGGCCACCTCCTCAAAAGTCACTTGGGGCTGAAAGGAAAAGAAAGACAGTTTCCCCTTCAGGGAGTGTATAAACAACCAAATTCTCAGAGTACAAGAGAAGAGCTTGGAGTTGGTTCTCCATGAAGCAAAATTCGCTCAGTTACCTTCAAAACACTCCCAGCAAAGAACCTGGACAGAACTCAGAAAAAGCACAGAGGTGGTGAGAATCAGGGAAACACACAGGAATCAGAGACCCTTGGGCAAAAATATTGTCCTCCTACCTGATCCAGGGGCTGCTCAGCATTAGTTTCTGCTCCAACACAACCTGGAGGACTCTTTGCATTGCCTGTGGAAATAGCATGCGTTAGACAGGTTCATCTGATCCCGTTAGCAACTAGATCACATTCAAGGTGCTAGTAAAGTCCTAATTGGTCTAGTGGTTAAAGAACCGGACTCTTATCTGGGAATACCAGGATTGATTTTGCCCTCCCCATGAAACCATCTGGGTGACCTTGGGCTAGTCACAGCTCTCTTCTGGGCTGTCACAGCCCCACCCACCTCCAGGGTGTTCTGTTGTGGGGAGAAGAACAGAAGTTTTGTTAGCCGCTTTGAGTCCCCTTAAATGGGTGAGAAAAGCAGGGTAGAAAAAGCCAACTCTTCTTCTAATTGGTCTAAGAAAAGTGCAGCAACTTTCCATCCTTCACCCTGTACCCTCCAGGCTGTTCAGAAAGGCATTCCTCCTTACCCATGCAGAGGATTTCTTCATCCTTCTCCTGCAGGGTAAACCTGCATAGCAGTCTCCGTATGGAATCCAGTGTCATCTTCTCTGCATCAGGGGAATCACCAGCCTTTAATCTGCCAACCTCAGCCTGCAATAATATTTTATTGTCTTCACGAACTGCCCACATTTGTCCAGAAATTTCCATTTTCCATTTCCATTTTTATTTGTACACCACCTTTCCAAAATAAAATTTTGCCCAAGGCGATTTACAACAAACAGAAAACATAAAATGCAAAGTAATTAAAACATAATAAAAACTGCACATCATACAAAACATTGCAAAATAAGCCAAAGCACAAACACAAATTGAGGCAGCTGAGGCCAAATAGAGTCCAGAGCAGCTGACCAAAGGTCCCAGTCCATTTCCACTTTTTTATACTGCCCTCAGTGCAGCAGCTAGTCAGTTCTTCCTCCTCCAGCCACAGTTCTTATTCCTCAAGGGAGGGTGGGGCTCAGGCAGCAAATGCCCAGGTGTAGTAGCTAGACAGTTCTTCCTCCTTTAACCAGAGTTCTTATACCTCAAAGGAGGGTGGGGCTCCAGCAGAAAATGTCCAGAAATGGTGTTTGGTGCACATCCAGGAGGGTGGCCAGTTCACCATCCGGGGCCATCACAGAGAAAGCCCTCCCAGAGGTCACCACCCATGTAATTCCTGTATTGAAAGGGCACTCCTTTAGAAATTTGGTGCCTTAAGTCATTAAGGGGTTATAAGTCCAAGTTCAATTCTGAATTTGGCTCAGTAGCTATATTGGTAATAGGAAACATATGGAGAAAGAAGAAAGATAAATTAGGAAGGGAAATGAAGGGGACAAGATGGGAAAGGGAACCTTGGACATGTCAGGACTGCAGAAACAGCATCATGAATACCTGAGAACAACGAGATTAAATTTTTTCTCTATCCCACTTTTCCAAACCATGCAGGATTTTATATACTTCTATCAGGTCCCCTCTTTCCAGACTGAGGAGGCCCAAACGTTGCAGCCTGGTTTCTTAAGGGAGGTGTTCCAGACCCTTAATCATTCTAGTTGACCTTTTCCAGTTCCACAATATCCTTTTCAAGGTTTGGTGACCAGAACTGTACACAATATTCCAAATGTCGCCTCACCATAGATGTATAAAGAGGCAAAATTACACTTATTGGCTCGCTTTCTTCTCTTCTCTTCCTAATTATCTAATTTGACAATGGGCTTTGGAAACAAGTTTTCCCCTCCAACTCCTTCCTGGTTGTCCCACCACTTTCAGTAATAAAAGGGGTGGGCACCCAGGAGAGGGTCTTCTCAGTGACGGCCCCTAGGCTATGGAATATCTCCAACTTGAGGTGCGTCAGGCTCCTTCACAGTATATATTTAGGAAGGCAGTGAATACGTCTCTCTTTGCCTTTCCTTTGGTTAAATGGGAATATACTGACTTTTCCCACTTTACAAATACTGGTACTGCATCAATATATACTGTTGTTGTTTTAACAGATGTCCAGTTTTGAACGTTGTTGCCTGCCCTGAGACCTTCGGGTATAGGGCGGGATAAAAATACAAATAATAAATAAAATAAGCAAACAAATAAACTCTGCCTTGTCCTTCTCCCTATCCCTCCCCGCTCTCCTGAGCCTCTGGCTTCCACCCATCCAAGGGCGACCGGCCAGCTTCCTTATTTACCCTCCTGCACAACTTCTCCCCTGTTTCCAGCTGTGCAAACCTTAGTAGCGCGTCAAGCCCCCCCACGTCGCCCCCACTGACAGAACACCTTCCACTGCTCCACCTCCACCCGCTCCGGAACTCGGAGGGGGGGAGGCTTCCGCGGGAAGTGGAAGTCCGCCACTCTTTCCGTCTCCCCCCCGCCGGCTCGCTGCCGCTCTAGGACTAACACAACTCTCTCTCTCTCTCTGACCAACCTCTTGGGTTTTCTGGTCCTCCCTGCCTCCTCCCATGACAACATTTACTTCTCCCTGAGTTCTTTCTTTGCGGGGGAGGGCAGAGATACCACGCTGGGGATCCTGGGAGAGGTGGCGGGGTGGGGGCTTGTGATGCCTCGAGGCAGGTTTTCAGGCTGTGGTCTTTGGCTTGTCTCTTTCCCACCCATCTCCTGGCCTTGGGACACTAGTTTAGAGGACTCTCCTCCCTGCAGGAAATGAAGCCCCCCTCACCATTGGTCCTGCTGACCTTTTAAGAACATAAGCCGTGCTGGATCAGGCCATAGCCCATCTAGTCCACCGTCCCATCGCACGTGGTGGCCCACCAAATGCTCATGGGCATCTCAAGCAGAGAAAAGGACAAACCTTCACCTGCTCTCAATCCCAAAAAATGGCTTTAGAAGCGTCCTGCTTCCCTCTCGCCCCAGCCTGAAAGATGAACTTAGGCATTCATTCTAGTAGCCATTGATACATCTGTCGTCCATAAACGTGTCTAACCCTACCTTAAAGCCATCTAGACTGGTAGCACATTCCATAAGCCGATGAGCCTCTGGGTGAAGAAATACTTCCCCTTGTGGGATCAGACTTTCCTACCCATCAGCTTCATAGATGCCCCCTGGTTCTAGTGTTGTGTGATAGAGAAATTTTCTCTATCCACCTTTTCTATATCATGCATAATTTTATATACTTCAGTCAGGTCCCCTCTTAAACGCCGTCTCTCCAGACTGAAGAGGGAGGCCTAGACATTGCAGCCTTTTCTGCCCTCTGGACTTTGCACGGAGGGTGTGTCCGTGTCCCAATCCCAACGGAAGCCACAGGTTTTCCAAAGAAACCCTCCCTGATTTGGACTTAAGACAAATTCATGGAGGATCTATTTGTGTATCAATGGCTACTAGAATAAAGGAATGCCTCCTCCCATATCAACCTGCCCCTGCCTTAAAATCTGGGAGGCCCTCCTAGTTGTCCTACCACCCTCAGCAGCAAAAAGGGTGGGCACCCAGGAGAGGGCCTTCTCAGTGATTACCCCTAGGCTATGGAACAGTCTCCCCCTGGAGATGCATCAGGCATCTTCACTATATATGTTCAGGAAGGCATTATATATGTTCAGGAGATGCACCTCTTTGCCCTGGCCTTTGCTTAAATGGGAATATACTTTCTCTTCCCACTTTTCAGACACTGTTAACTGTTTTAACATATATTGTCATTGTTTTAATATATGCTTATTTTTAAATGTTCCTACCTGTCCTGAGACTTTTAGGTATAGGGCGGACTAGAAATACAAATAATAAATAAAATGGATGCCCAGGTACCACCTCCTTCAGGTTGGAGAGGCAAGCAGTACCTCTCCCAGTACAGATACCATCATTTAAAACGTGTATTGTTTTAGATTTGTTGAATTTTAAAGGGCTTTTAATATTCTGTTCTTGATCTCATGTTTTAAAGGTTGTTACCCGCCCAGAGACGTTCAGGTATGGATAGAAATGTAAATAAATAAATAAATAAGACCACTTGCAGGGAGTCAAGAGCAGGTGAAGGTGTTTTGGTCTTCTGTTTGAGATGCCAAGAAGCACTTGGTGGCCACTGTGAAATAGGAGCTTGGACTAAATGCCTCCACCAGCAAGGCTCCTCTTATGTTCTTAGTCCTTCCCACCCAGAACTGTTGTCTGGTGCTGCTTGCCCCTCTGTGCTGGTTTTGTCCTGATTGTTTGTCAGAGAGATGCTGGACCACCAGGGAAAGTTTCCACGATTCTGCTTAGCGTCCTAAGGCAGCTCTCTTTTCTGTGAAGGACCAAAGCTGTGATTCCCCTACAGGTCAAAAGCCTGTGAAATTGGGTTACAACTGCTGTGGAAAAGCATTTATAAGGCATCTTATACGTTCTATCTCAATGACAGGCTTGTGAGAAATAAGCAGGATGCCTCTAAAGACTGAGGTCTGCAGAGATTCGAGAGCAAGTGAAGGTTTTGCCTTTGTCTTCTGCTTGAGACACTGAGAAGCAATTGGTGGACCACAGTGTGAGGGCAGCTGTATCAGAGCTGTCCTAATGGCATATCAGAGGCCTAAGTGTGAATTCAGCCTAGATGGGCTGTGGCCTGATCCAGCACAGGTCTCATGTTCTGCTCTGGATGACTGTATATCACACACGCAATTAACCAAGAAAACAGAAAATAAGCCATTTTATACAAGCTAATTCCTATTAATGAAACTTAGGGTCTTTGCTGGGTAAGCTGATGGACATCTGAATCCCACCACAGATAGAGATAGTCAAACAGTTGTCTGTAGTTGCTCCCACAAGCCCAAGACGATTGCCGAGGTCCAAGCATTTTTTTAATGCCTAGAAGGAAAACATATCAACAGCTGAGAGCCTAGGAAGAAAAGGTTCCAAGCACAGTACTAATACCTTCTCTGCAAGAGATGTTTATGATTGGGACACAGTTGGAGTACATCTCTGGGTTTGGGATACAGAAAAATGTTGTATTTACATAGAAATTACAAATAATGGAGAATGCTACTTTCCATCCTCCTTCCCTCTCTCTTTTTCTCTCTTTTCAGTATCTTTTACTTATGGAATGCAGTCTTGCCAAAACATATAATTATGCATTCTTAATCCAATCTAAAATGCCCATCTAATGAAATGAATTTTCTCCAGGATGTTCAGAAGTGGATGAGTCATAAAACTGTCTCTCACTTCCTCCCATAGAGACCTGTTCTCTCCACTTTCCAGATCTGCATCAGACGCCTACTAGGAGGGGGCTTCTGCCGGTCCGCTCTAAGGTGTGGGGAAAAGAGACTCAGAACTGAGGTGTTTTCATTCTGATTATGGTCGGTGCGTGCAGGTGCACAGCGCTGCCAACCCGGGTCACCATTTTGGGACCCTGTCAAGCACGAGGTAAGTGCCTCTTGTGCGCACAGCATCCCCGCATAGGCCTGGGCCCAGGGGAGTCCCTGTGGGCCCTAGGGGACACAATCCAGTCACCTAGAACCCACAGGAACCTGGTGAAGGGACCAGACAGGCCTGCCCACCCCTGGGTCCAGCCAGATCCAATCTGGACAGGCCTGGGGGGGGCCTGCAGCTGTCAGGGAGGGAGCGTGCGAATGCACTCCCTAACAGCTGTGGATCAGCCAGGGTTGGCTGTGAACACTCTGGGCCAGGTGTAGAGCTGGGGACAGGCTGGGGCGGTTCCGAACAGAACCACCTGCCCAGAGGAGCAAATGCTCCGTCCCAGGGCGTCCTTGCGAATAGGTCTCCGGATCACAGTCTGGTCTCCCTCCCAGTGCGAAAACGTCCTTGGTTTGTTAGGAAACTACCAGAATAGATAGTTGCAGCTTTGGCAGTGTTAGGCTGGTTTTATTTTCCCTAGCTCTCTCTCCCCCCAGCCCCCATGCCCCATGGATACAATACCTTTACATCAGTGGTTCTCAACCTTCCCAAGACCGTGACCCCACAATGCAGCTCGCCATGCTTCAGGGACCCCAGGGGCGGGGGCGGGGCCAGGGCCACTGGCATCGCGTTCGGTCTTACGCGACCCGCAACTCCTCCTTCGGGGGGGTTGACGCCGGATTCCAGCGGGTGAAGGGGGCGGGTGGCGAGGCGCCAGGCAGTGTGGGTCCTTCACTGCCATCGCCACCCGGCAGGCAGGTGGGCAGGCAGGCATAGCACTGGGCGGGTGCCCACCCTCAGCGGGGGGCCGGAGGAGTCCGCCGGGGTCCCGACGCCTCTTACCTCAATGTACCCGGCCAGAGTGGCCGCTGGGGCGGTGGGTCCCAGGAGCAGCAGCAGGAGCTGGAGGAGCGGCCAGCCGAGCCGCCCAGGGCTGCCCACATTCGCCGCTGCCACCATCCTCCTCGCCTCGCCTCAAGCGCCGCTGGGGATGCTCCCGCTGCCGCCTGGACGCCAACTGCCACCCGTCGATGCCGACGCTGATCTCTCCTCACAGCAGCGGTGGCGCGGCGTGGTTGCGCGGCATGGGGGGGCCTGAGGGACATTCCGCGACCCCGCCCAAATGGCTAATTGACCCCACGTGGGGTCGGGACCCACAGGTTGAGAAACCCTGCTTTACATGCACAATTCTGTGACTGCATTCACCGGTAACAAAGAAACTGTTGAAAAGCACCAGAGAGACAGGAGCATGCGGCATTTCTATTCCCATCCAATCTCTTAATCCAGAATGAAGGTGGAAGGGCTGGCTGGCTTCTGAATTATCCGGGCTATATACTGTCTCTAAGCTACCTCAGAGGTATAGAATTTGTACTGCATGTGAATGAGACCTAATATTTCCTAGAGTTTTAAAAAGTCTATATGTGGATTCAGATAAACTGATTACATACACCCTACAATTGCTCTTCCTACAACATGCTTTCTCCCCTGTGGGGATTTCTCTGACATTTTACAAGCATTCTCCCAATTGATACGGATTCTTCCATAGCCCTTATGTATTTTATGGTTCCTCCCCTGTGTGGATTCTACAGTGCTCTGTAAGGTATGACAAACTGCTCTGTAAGCTTAGTCCACAATCTTCAAATGTAAATGGTTTCCCCTATAGACATTCAGAAGTGTGACGTAAGTCCTGATGGTCACCTGAAGCTCCTGCTGCATTCCACATATTTATCAGCTGATTATTTTGGGTGAAGTCTGAGAGGTTCTGTCGACTGTGATGACCATGTGCATTGTTTCTTCATTGGGTTTCTCTCTTGTGTGAAGTCTACCAGCTGAAGTTCTTTCCACACTCCATACATTTGTATGTCTTTTATTCTGTGCGAGCGCTGAAATGTGAAGCAAGAACAGATGACCAGCAGAAGCACTTACTACACTCCTTACATTCATGTGGTTTCTCTTCTGTGAGTCTTGAAATGAGATGTAAGGTGTGACGACTGACTGAACCTCTTTCCACAATCCCCACATTTATATGGTTTCTCTCCGGTGTGAGTCCTGAAATGTAAAGCAAGCTCTGTTGATCGACTAAAGGTTTTTCCACAAGTTGTACACTTAAAGGGTTTTTCTCCTGTGTGAATTCTGTGATGTTCAATCAAATGTGATGACCGACTGAAACTTTTTCCACATTCCTTACATTCATATGGTTTTTCTCCAGTGTGAATTCTGCGATGTACAGTCAGCTGTGATGACCAGTTGAAGCTCTTCCCACATTCCTTACATTCATATGGTTTCTCTCCGGTGTGAGACCTGAAGTGTAAAGTAAGATCTGAAGACAGACTGAAGCTCTTTCCACACTCCTTACATTCGTATGGTTTCTCTCCTGTGTGAGTCCTAAAATGTGAAGTAAGATGTGTTGACTGACTGAAGCTTTTTCCACATTCCTTACATTCGTATGGTCTTTCTCCGGTGTGAGTCCTGAAATGTGAAGTAAGCTCTGATGATCGACTAAAGCCCTTCCCACACTCTTTACATTCATATGGTTTCTCTCCTGTGTGAATTCTGCGATGTACAGCCAGTTGTGATGACCAGCTGAAGCTCTTCCCACACTCCTTGCATTGATATGGTTTCTCTCCTGTGTGGGTCCTGAAATGCGAATTAAGATGTGATGAACAGCGAAAATTTTTTCCACACTCTTTACACTCATAAAGTTTCTCTCCTGTGTGAGACCTGAAATGTGACGTAAGTTCTGATGATCGACTGAAGCTCTTACCACACTCTTTGCATTCGTATGGCTTCTCTCCTGTGTGAGTCCTGAAATGTGAAGTAAGATGTGTTGACTGACTGAAGCTTTTTCCACACTCCTTACATTCATATGGTTTCTCTCCTGTGTGAGTCCTAAAATGTGAAATAAGATCAGATGACCAGCTGAATCTTTTTCCACACTCCTTACACTGATATGGTTTTTCTCCTGTATGAATTCTGTGATGTGATACAAGGCCTGAATACTGACTGAAGCTCTTTCCACAACTCCTGCATTTATATAGTTTCTCTTCTGTGTGAATTCTGTAATGTTCAGTGAGGTGAGATGGCCAGTTGAAGCTCTTTCCGCACTCCTTACATTCATATGGTTTCTCTCCTGTGTGAATTCTGCGATGATAAGCAAGGCCTGAATGCTGACTGAAGCTCTTTCCACATTCCTTGCATTCGTATCGTTTTCCTTCTGTGTCAGTTCTTTTACGAGAAACAAGGTGTGAATGCTGATTGACATTGCTTCTGCATTTTGTATATTCTTCGATTTTCTCTCCTGTGTGGATTCTTTGATGCAATGTCAGATTGCCAGGGCAACTTAATGTGCTTCCACCACTCTGGGATACTGTGGAGGAGTTCTCCCCAGACTCCAGTTGACTTTCCTTGATTGTTTGTGAGTTGCTTTGCTTTTGGACTATCTCATTCTCTTCTTCACCCATGTTTTTTTCTGGTGACAACATGGATAGCCCAGGATCTGCTTGTGGGAAAAACATGAAAAACAAAAAATGTGTGAGGGTTTCACCTCATTATCTTAGAGTCACAGAAGGAGCAACTGGCGAAGAAGAAGAGGAAGACTTAGCTTTCATACTTTACTTTTATCACCTATTTAAGGGACTCAAACCTGTTCTTCTCCCCACAACGGACACCCTGTGAGGTAGGTAGGGTTGTGAGAGCTCAGAAGAGAGCTGTGACTAGCCCAAGTTCATCCAACTAGCTTCATGAAGGAGTGAGGAATCAAACCAAATGACCATGAGATATGAATCCGGCACTCTAAGCACAAGACCAAAGTGGCTCACAACACTTAAATCAGACACTTCCTGCCTTTCTCTCTGGGCAAACATGTCCCTCCATACAGAGGCTGAAAACAGGAATTGCGTTTAGGAAGACGTTGGCTTTGTGTTGATGAGGGAAGCCATTCTAGTTATGCCTCAATTGAGGAAGACAAGGAGGATTCTACCATGAAGCTTTTCAAGCTGACCTCTACTCTGATCAGCCAGAAAGAATTCGCTTTTCTGTTCTTCTAGTATTTGAAGAAAGGCAGAAGCTCTTTCCATACCATGCAGTTTTTGAAATATTTCTATCATGTCTTCTAACTCTTCTCCTTTCTAAAGTAAAGAAAACAACCAACCACTGCAGCCTTTCCCCATAAGGAAGATTTTTCATTCCGTGCTCTCTTTGGGAAATTTTCCAGTTCTGCTACATCTTTTTTGTCAAATGAGATGATCAGAACTGTACACAATATTTCAGATCCCGTTCCACCAGGTGTTTTGCATCGGGGGACAAGAGTATACAATATTATTGGTGTTTTAGACCGCAGATGCACATTGTGATGACACCTTCATTCAACTATGCACCATTTCTGATCAGTTACTGCTTGCTTTGATCTCACAAAAGTAATTTTTAGCTCAAATGTAAATCACTCTGTGTTCCATTCTTCTACTATGGAAGCAAGAGTCAAGTGGCAAGTTGCAATTTTTGTTCAGTGTTCAACGGATGCTGTTATCTCTCGTCACCACTATTTCCTATTTCTCTCAGTTCATTCTCACCAAAAGACAGGAGTTCAGGCTCACACATTTGACCCAAGATCTCTTCTGAGAAGACTGATGTAAATAATTAATCCAGTTTCTCTACCTTTGATACCCACATGATCCAAGGGACAAGCTGCATTCCTAGTTAGTACCCTACTTCTAAATTATTTTTAATTCGTATTTTTATAATTTAGATAATATGCTACTTAAATTTCCTTTTTGTCTCTCACTGTTCTCATGCATTTCTTTTACCAATGTCTGTGTTCTCTCTTGTTTTCTTTTCTAGGACAGTCCTTCCACTTCGTAAAGGATGCTTTCACTGCTAGATAACTACAGAGGTCTATTCTTGACCTTGGAAGTCCTTTCCTTAATTTTGAAGATACGTTTAAACTGGGCCTCTATGATTGTGGTTTTAAAGTTGGTGACTAACTTCTTACTTATCTTCTTGGAAGTTCCAGCGACCAGAGTTATGTATTGATTAGGCAAGAATTTAGGTCTACCTGGGTTCAAACCCCTGCTCTGTCACTGGGTGATATTGGGCACAATTTCTTTGCCTAACCTCTGCTGCGATAGGTCCCAAGGATGGATGAGAAAGGGCCAGGCTCCCATGTCAAATGGTCTGAAAAACAGCCCCCCATGTAGCATCACCACACGCTGATAACTTTCCACAGCAAGCACAGTGAAAAAAATGTAGACACCACCACAAAATGGGACAAAATGCTAAGAAATACAGTAACTTTTGTCCTCAGCATGACTACCAATCCAGCCAAAGAGAGACTTACCCACAAAGGCCAGACTTGCGTAATTCTCTTCCATGACTTCCCTGTGCAAAGCCTTTTGGGCCGGATCCAGCAAAGCCCACTCCTCCTCTGTGAAATGCACTGTCACCTCCTCAAAAGTCACTCTGGTCTGAAAAAATAAAAGAAAAACAGTTTCCCCTTCAGAGAGAGTATAAAAATCAAAATTCTAACAATAAAAGAAGTCTGAAGATTGTTCTCCTTGAAGCAAAACTTGCTCAGATGCCTTCAAACCATCCCCGGTGAGCAATCTGGGTGGAACTGAGGAAAAGCACAGAGGTGTTGAGATAAACAGAAATGTGCAGGAATCAGAGATCCTCCTACCTGATCTGGGGGGTGCTGAGCACCCATTTCTGCTCCATCATAAACTGGAGGACATTTAGCATTGCCTATGAAAAAACACCAAGCATTAGGGAGTGCTGCCTGACCAGATTGGCTGGCACATCACATTCAAGGTGCAATCCATAAGACTAACACCTTGACTGGTCTGGGAACAACACAGTGCAACAGGTCATCCCTTGCCCTGTGGCCCCCAGACCGACTCCCCCTTTCATGGGAAGAAAGTGACCACCAAGAATTGTGGCCACTCATAGAGGATTTCTAGGTCTTAAATTTCTCTCCCCCTTTCTTATCCTTTGGCAGCCCTTCAGAAACACTCAGCTGGACCTATTGAAATGGTATTGGAAAATGAAAGGGTGGAGTTCATCATTTCCTCAAGACATGATCTATAAAAACTGAAAATGGGTTCACACACTAAGCAGTTTCACACTCTGTTCAAAATGGCACCCCTTACCCATGCAGATGACTTCTTCATCACACTCTTGCACACTCTCCCTGTGGAGATCACCGACACCTTCTGTCCACACTTGAACCTGCAACAGAATTTATTTTTATAGCTTCAGCTCTTGGCCATATGGAAAGTGCTGCACCCTAACCAACCACTTGGAACGTATACAGAAATGGTGTTTCATGCATTTCCAAAGGTAGGTAATTCCATCACCTGGGGGCCATCACAAAAAAGGCCTTCTCACACGTCCCCCGTTTCATTTCTGAGAGAGATGCTATTGTAGCAATAGGAGCAGGGGTCAATTGTTAGTGGCTGGATCAGAAATGGTAGGACTGAGTTATAACCAAGCCATGCCTGTGTAGCCAAGGTAGAATGCAAATACTCTAGGAGATCAAGACATAGAGGTTAGTAACATGTTGCAGCATCTTCAAATTTGAGTATCAGCCACATTCCTGATTGGACCTGAGTGGGAGGCTCTGATCCAGAATAAGCAGTCTGACCCAAGCTGGGACAGAACAAGTCTGTCAGCATTGGTGGCGAAGGATCTTCACAATGGAGAGAAGATGCCTTAGAAGAGGAGCAAAGGAGGTAAGATGGCAAAGGGTTAGATAATGATGTGATGAAGCCCTGAGAACTACCAGATTAAAATCCCCTCACCTGCTTCCTTTCCTTTTTCCTCTCCTCTTTGCTTTGGAGGAAAGTTTTTATCCGGGCCATGGGCTGGGAACTGCTCTCAGCCTCATAGCCCCATGCCCAGTTCTTTACCTCTGGAGGAACAACAGCCAGGAATGGCTCCAAGACCACCAGGTCCAGCTTCTGCGCTTTCATGTGCTGCTCTGGCTTCAGCCACTGTTGGGAAAGGTGATGGAACTCAGCCTCCTGGGAGCAGAAGTCCCTGAATTGCTGCCTTTTTTTATGTGAACTGGCCTGGTGCTCAGGCAGGATCTTTTTCTTGTTTCTCTTCCAAGCATGTTTGTTGCTCTCATGCTCAGAGGCTTCTGGGCCCAGTCCAGATGAGTTATGCTCCTCCATCACACCAGAGACAGGAAATCTGTTTTGGAAGGAAGGCAGCCAAGGGCAAGGTAAAGCCAGTCTGCAGGGAAGGCAAACAAAGTGTAATCTCTCCATAAAGACTATTATCCTGTCTCGCTGCCCCTCCCATGATTACTGCCACATAAAAAAAGAGGATACATAATCTGGGGGTTCTTCTGGATTCATCACTGATGACAGGTGTCAGCAGTGGCCAGGAGTGTCTACCACCACCCCCAACTGGTTTGCCTTTTCTGGACAAGGATAACCAGGTCACAGTGATCTAAGCCTTGGTAACCTCCTAGTTATGCCTTCTCCGTGGGGTTTCCTTTGAAATCAGTCCAGAAGCTAAATATAGCTAAACTGCTGTCAAGCATCTCTAACAAGCGTCTAGGCCTCTTCAGTCCGGAGAGACGGCGTTTAAGAAGGGACCTGAATGAAGTATATAAGAACATAAATGGGGTCCTGCTGGATCAGGCCACAGCCCATCTAGTCCAGCATCCTGTCGCACACAGTGGCCTACCAAATGCTCACAGGCATCTCAAACAGAGATAAGGACAAACCTTTTCCTGCTCTTGAATCCCAGCAAATGGCACTAGAAGCGTCCTGCTTCTGCCCCACCCCCCAGCTTGAAAGATGTACCTAGGCATTCATTCTAGTAGCCATTGATACATCTGTCATCCATAAATTTGTCTAACCCTACCTTGAAGCAATCTAGACTGGTAGCTGTCACCACCTCTTCCGGCAGCACATTCTATAAACTGATGACCCTTTGGTTGAAGAAATACAAGAAATACTTGTCGGATTTATGGATGACAGATGTATCAATGGCTACTCGAATGAATGCCTAGGTACATCTGTCAGGCTGGGGGTGGGGGAAGCAGAACGCTTCTAAGGCCATTTGCTGGGATTTGAGAGAATTTGGTGGGCCACTGTGTGCGATGGGATGCTGGACTAAATGGGCTGTGGCCTGATCCAGCAGGGCTTCTCATATGTTCTAACTATACACACATTTTGTCAGTCATCAAAGGTCTGTACAGGTGGCTTGCTCTCTTCCAGGACCAATTCAGGGTGTTGACTTTGTCATACAAAGCCCTAAACGACTTGGGCTCTAAATACCTTAAGGATTGCCTGCTGCCATGTAGACCTGTTAGCTTAGGTGGTCCTGGACAGGTTGGGGGGAGAGTCTGGGGGTATGGGTAGTGGATAGGGGGAAACGGAGGTAGAAAACACTGTATTTTAATGTTTTTATTAATTGCAACTGTAAAACCAATAGCAATGCAAATGTGGTCCTGAACAAACAACCCAACATCTGTATTCCTGTCCAAAATGTCCTGTCTCATGTATGATTGAAGAACTGCTCAATGCCACAGATAATGGAATCACTATTGCTCACTTCTGGTCAAAAATTATGTAATTTTATCTTTTATTTGTCCTTATTTTAGCAGTACTATTTCACACAATTTTTAATGCTTTATTAATCCGAATGCTGTTGTTTTTAACTCATTTATACATTATGTTTGTTCCTTTCATGGCTTGTTTGGTGAAATGCAATGCTTTTGACACAAAATAAATAAACTGCAACTTAGCCTAGGACCATATTGTAAAGGTTGGGATAGAAACATCTTTAAATAAATAAATATGGGAGGAGCCACATTGGTCTAGTGGTTTTAGACTCTTATCTGGGAATACCGGGTTCTATTTTGCCCTCTCCCATGAAGCCAGCTGAGTGACCTTGGATGAGTCACAGCTCTCTTCTGTGCTCTCACAGTCCCACCTACCTCACAGGGTGTTCTGTTGTGGGGAGAATAGAAAAGCTTTGTTAGCCACTTTGATTCCCCTTAAATGGGTGCAAAAAGCGGGGTAGAAAAGCCAACTCTTCTTCTTTTTGTGACCCAAGCTCTAGGACATTATAAGAATGTTAATATCTTGCATCCAGCTTGGTAGTAAATAGGGAGCCAGTGCTTTCTTTTGGGACCATTGTGACAGGCATATGTCCAGTGGTGCCAGTTAGCAGTCTAGCTGCTGCATTCTGCACTAGTCTCCGAACTGCCAAGGGCAGTCCCCATAGAGAGGGTTAAACTAGTCCAACAGAATCTATATTTTCATGGCTATTTGAGATTATATATGCTCCATTAAAAAATATGTAACATAATGTACTGTACTGACTGTAGTAAATCATAATTGTGGATTTGTTTCTAATATATAATGCAACATAATATATAACAGATCATAATATAATAATATGCATCACGTACAATAGGAGAATCATAGTATAATTATGATGTAATGTAGCACTATTAATATAACATAGGTAAATGTTCATTATATTATACAATAATAACAAATTATGTTATAACATGGCGATATATATGACTTTGGCCCCAAATATCTAAAGGAATGCCTTCTTCCATATCAACCTGCTCATGCCTTAAGATCTGTGGGGGAGGCCCCCCGGTTGTCCCACTATCCTCAGTAGTAAAAGGGGTGGGCACCCAAGAGAGGGCCTTCAGTGATGGCCCCTGGGCTATGGAATAGTCTCCTCCCACACCCATGAGGTGCGTTTAGGCACCTTGACTATATATGTTCTGGAAGGTAGTATACACGCACCTCTTTGCCCTGGCCTTTGGTTAAATGGAAATATACTGTCTCTTCCCACTTTACAGACACTGTTACTGTTTTAATATATACTGTTACCGTTTTAATATATGTTTGATTTTAATTGTTGTTACCCTCCTTGAGATCTTCAGGTCTGAGGGGATAGAAATACAAATAATATATAAGGAAATGACTAAACAAGGAAATGGCTTTCCTCCCCACATTCAGGCATTGTTGTGGTTTTAATGTTCACTTTATACGTTCACTGTTTTTTAATGTTGTAACCCTCTCTGGGTTAGGGTTAGGGTATAAAAAAATCCAAATTATTATCAATAATAATAATAACAGACATATGTAGGCTTTCACAGCCGGATTCAATCTCATTTGTAGCAGTTTTGGGCTTTTATGCCATGTTCTAGGTTTCTTCTTCTGAGAATCTAAACTTTCGGATATAGCTGTGATAATAATTAATAATAAAATAAAATAAAATAATAATAAATGTGACTTGGCATCCTGGTCTCCTCTGTTGGAGCTGCAAATGAAGGAGGCTGGACAGGGCTCAAGAGCTGAGGAACCCCAGATCAGTTCAGCGTAGCTTCTTGTGCTCCCAGACCAGCCATGGCAGAAGAAGAGTTGGCTTTTCTACTCCGCTTTTCTCACCCATTTAAGGAGACTCAAGGTGGCTGACAAAGCTTTTCTATTCTTCTCCCCACAACAGAGCACCTTGTGAGGTAGGTGAGGCTGTGAGAGCTCCGAAGAGAGCTGTGACTAGCCCAAGGTCGCCCAGCTGGCTTCATGGGGGAGGGTGGAATCAAACCCAGTATTCCCAGATAAGAGTCTGGCTCCCTAACCACTAGACCAAACTGGCTCACTGGTGGAGCCTCCTGATCCAGCCAGGGTCCAACTTCCTCCCCCCATGGCTGGAAGAGGGAGGCTTCCCTGCCAGAGTCTCTCTTCCCTCACCCCAATCTCTTTGTCCAAGCAGGTGATACCCCCAGAAGAGGGCCAGACTACGCCAGGGACTGATTCCCCCCCACACCAGAGATTTCTGCAGCCACACCTTGGACAGTGACCCCTCTGAGGGGCACCAGGGGCCCCAAACGCTCTCCTTGGTAGGAGTGACAAGGGGGTCCTCTTGGCGGGGGGGGGCTGCTTGACCCAGGGCGAATCTCCCTCGCATTCCCCAATGGGTCTGGGGCGAATTTGGCACCCAACGCCCCCTCCCATGTCAACCCTCCCCCGACCCTCCCTCTCCCCCCACCCCACCGCGAGGCAACCGCCATCCTCTCTCGTTACCCTCCTGCCCGGCACCTCCTCCCCTTTTCCAGCCTGCGGTTCTTCGGCCCCCAAACATTGACAACTGCTGCTGCTGCATCCGAAGGGAGACTGCAGGAAGTGAGTGGAGGAGAACGGCTCCTTCCGGCTCCGGGCTCCCTTCTAGCACTCTAATAGCGACTCTCCCTCTTCCCCCAACCCTCTTCCGGGTCTTTCTTTCAGAGGGGGGCGAGGGAGGGGCGGAGAAACTGTGCGCCCCGCCCACCGCCGTCAGAAAGGTGTGTGACAGAGCGACGGCCGCGCGCGCTCTCGTTTTCCCGCCAGCCAGGAACGTGCCTTGGAAGCCATGCGCCTCCCACAAGCCACGCCATCGTCAACGGTCACTCTTAACGGTCACTCCTAACCGTTGTTTGATGGGCGGGGCTGCCAGTCAGGAGGAGGAGGGGAAAGGGGGAAGATGGGGGAATTTGCCAGGGAGGGGGGGCACGAAGCTCTAGTATGCAGAGATAGGACACCCCCACCCATGATAAGACATTGTGGGCCAGAGAGGGGTCAAGGAGGAGGTGGGAGGTTTCCTGGGGGATTGGAGACAAGAGGTATTTATTTATTTACATCTCTGAGCCAGTTTGGTCTAGTGGTTATGGAGCCGGACTATTATCTGGGAATGACAGGTTTGATTCTGCACTCTTCCACGAAGCCAACTGGGTGACCTTGGGCTAGTCACAGGTCTTTTCTGAGCTCTCGCAGCCCCACCTACCTCACAGGGTGTCTGGAACAGAAGGTTTGTCTGCCACTTCGACTGACCTTAAAAAGGTGAGAAAAGAGTAAAAAAGCCAACCCTTCTTCCTCCATGAAGCCAGCTGGCAAACTGGGCCTAGTCAACAACAGAAGCAACCAAAGAATCCCAAGTAAAACCCAAACAAACACAACACAGGTGACCAAACAAACAGATGGGTTCTATGCCAAAAGGAAAAAAATTAATTTATTCAAAGGGTTACTATAACCCCACTAATAATGCAAACAATAATAAATGAACTGAGTAGGATAATACAATGTTGGGCACCAAAAGTATAGAAAACCCCACTCCAAGAAAGGCAAATGTGGAGTATAAAATAAAGCACAAACCACAGCCAAAAGGTATATATAAAAAATCTGAACAATTAAAATAACGTAGATAAAAATGGGCCAAACGCGTTTCGACTTAGAAGTCTTCCTCAGTGGCCAATATAAAATATATCTAAGAATAGCTGTGTATGAGTGACTCTCTCAGAAGCAATTTCAGTAATGTACTGGTGCTACCAAAGAGTCTCTTATATAGTCTGATTCCAGAAAGGGAAAGAATCCTGCAGAGACTCAAACAAGCATCAGAGATGAATAAGGGTGTAAAGCAGAAAGACATTAAATAAACCTCTAGGGGATTCTGAACTCAAACGATGGATCCATTTAAGCTCCAAAAGCTGTAATTGTTTAATATTTTTAATGTAGGGTAGTCCATCAATGCACCAGAATTTAAAGGAATCAACAGGGCGGTTATGTTCTATAAAATGCTTTACCATAGGAGCCTGTAGTTTCTGATTTTTTATACAGCTTCTGTGTTCCACAATCCTAGATCTAATGCATCGGCTAGTCATGCCCAGATATAAAAGTTTGCATGAACATTCAATAATGTAAACAACATTTTTGCTGGCACACCTGAAAAATTTGTAAATTTCATACGTCCTGCCATCCACTGGGTTAACGAAGCGTTTCACATTACCACTGTTCCTACATGTGGAACAATGCCCACATATGAAATGTCCCCTCAAAGATGGGGTGCTCTGTATTCTGGGAGGCAGAACTTCAGCTCGTACCACCTTATTTTTAATATTCTGGGTCCGTCTATAGGCAAACATGGGTTTGTTTTTGTATCCCGGTACATTTTCCAATAGATGCCAGTTGTTTAAAATGATTTCTTTGACCTTATGAGTATGTGTATGAAAGGTCAATGGGATTACCACCCAATCCTTCTTGGTGGAAGACAGCAGTCCATTGAGTTCTACGTCTGACTCCTGTACCAACCTATCTTTGGAGAATTCTAGAATAAATCGTAGGCCTTTTTTAGCCAAACAGTCAGACTATTGGAAGTCCAAGGAAAGACAATCGGAGAGAAGAAACATGTACAAAAGCAGAGACACCTTGAAACGCAGGTAGTCAATATATCTCAAGCCTCTATATCTGATCTTGAACGGCAGGTATTGAACAAGGGTTTGACCTTGTTCCTACTCCTAAATATAATTCTTTTCATCCCGTACAGGAAATTTCAGATTTCAGACCAAAAAAACCTGGCACAATTTATCTAAGATACAACAAGAAACCTTGGAGAATATATATAAGAGAACGGATATCATTATCAAACCAGCAGATAAAGGCGGAGCTATAGTGATATGGGGTAGAAAGGACTATGAAACAGAGGCACTTAGACAGCTTTCTAATACCAAGCATTATATATCCTGTTTAAAAGATCCTACAGGCGATATAGCTAAATCTATACGGATTGTCCTAGAAGAAGCATTGAACATGGGTTATATAAATAACACGTATGAGTATTTATTGGACTCTCCGGGTAGAATTCCTTTGTTATATTTACTACCCAAAATACATAAAGACATCACACCGGTCCAGGGCAGGCCTATTGTCTCTGCGAGTGGTTCGATTTTGGATCCATTGTGTTCATACATTTCATATTTCCTTAAGCCCCTAGTCCGGGATATACCATCTTATATCAAGGACACCAAGGATTTTGTTACATATATGGAACACTTTACACCACCCTCGGAAGACTGTTTTATGGTGACTTTAGATGTGGTATCTCTATATACCAACATCCTCAAGATGAGGCGTTGGAGGTATTAGAGTCGGCCTTGCTCTCCCATCCTAGGGGACTTCCTCCCATTCATTTTCTGCTACATTTGATTGAAATTACTTTAACTAAAAATTATTTCAAATTTGGTGATAAGTTTTACCTACAAACCTCGGGTGTGGCTATGGGGTGAAAATTTGCACCGGAATTAGCAAACATTTATATGGACCATTTTGAAAGATCTTTTATATTAAGTAATGGGGTTTTTTCGCCTAATATTAAAACGTGGAAGCGTTTTTTGGACGATATATTTTGCATCTGGGTGGGCACAGAACCTTTTTTGAAAGAGTTCTTTACATTATTGAATGATATTGTCATGGATATTATAATCTGTAATATTATAATCTTTAATCAATGCTTACATATAATCATTAGCTTTATTACGGTTAACCTTTGCCCTATATACTTGGGTGCATGCTAGGCTGTGATTCATGGGGTTGCAACAATGCTTGTCAGGAGCTAGAGTACATAACAGGAAACAGGCATCTGCGGTTAAGCTGTCTGAAAGAAAGGGGGAACCTTTCTCTTCTCTTTTTCATTTTCTTTATGTCACAGTGACCCTGGTGTTATTTTGGTATATACCATAATGATGTTTCAGCATTATCATTGATTTTACCTTTTATGTACCTTTAACCTTTATGCCTAATGTACTCTTACAGTTTGGGAGGGGTCATCATTTTTTGGCTATATAAGTGGGACATATCTCTTGTATGTTAAGGAGTACCCAGGACTCCTTCCATGGCTAGTCATGTCTAAGTACTTTAATAAATTATCAAAGAAGGAAGTACTGTGTCAGATCTTGCTTTAACAATATACATGATAGTATTAAATTTGAGATGTCGTACCATAGGTCGCTAGTACATTTTTTAGATGTCAATGTGTTGAAAAATGGGGATTCCTTTGAAACTTATTTTTATAGGAAACCAAGGGATGTTAATTCCTTTCTAAGATATGATAGTTACCACCCCAAAGCCCTTAGGGATAACCTTCCGTATTCCCAATTTTTATGTATCAGGAGGAATTGCAAAACTTTGGAAGCTTATCAAAAAGAATCTGAGATCACAGGGCTTCAGTTTTTGGATAAGGGATACCCTCCGAAGATCGTCCAAAGAGCAAGAGAAAAGGTTGCTCAACTAGACTGTAAGAAATTATTATCCGAACCCGTACCTTCCACCAAGAAGGATCAGGTGGTAATCCCATTGACCTTTCATACACATACTCATAAGGTCAAAGAAATCATTTTAAACAACTGGCATCTATTGGAAAATGTACCGGGATACAAAAACAAACCCATGTTTGCCTATAGACGGACCCAGAATATTAAAAATAAGGTGGTACGAGCTGAAGTTCTGCCTCCCAGAATACAGAGCACCCCATCTTTGAGGGGACATTTCATATGTGGGCATTGTTCCACATGTAGGAACAGTGGTAATGTGAAACGCTTCGTTAACCCAGTGGATGGCAGGACGTATGAAATTTACAAATTTTTCAGGTGTGCCAGCAAAAATGTTGTTTACATTATTGAATGTTCATGCAAACTTTTATATGTGGGCATGTCTAGCCGATGCATTAGATCTAGGATTGTGGAACACAGAAGCTGTATAAAAAATCAGAAACTACAGGCTCCTATGGTAAAGCATTTTATAGAACATAACCACCCTGTTGATTCCTTTAAATTCTGGTGCATTGATGGACTACCCTACATTAAAAATATTAAACAATTACAGCTTTTGGAGCTTAAATGGATCCATCCTTTGAATTCAGAATCCCCTAAAGGTTTGAATGAAAATGTTAATTGGTTTATTTAATGTCCTTCTGTTTTACACCCTGATTCATCCCTGATGCCTGTTTGAGTCTTTGCAGGATTTTTCCCCTTTTAGAATTAGACTATATAAGAGGCTTTCTGGCAGCACCAGTTCATTACTGATATTGAATTTGAGAGAGACTCTCACACACAGCTATTTGTATATATATATTAATATTGGCCACTGAAGACGACTTTTCTAGTCGAAACGCGTTTGGCCTATTTTAATCTATATTTTATCTATATATATATATATTTTATTGCTCTGATTTTAATATACCTTTTGGCTGTGGTTTGTGGTTTACTTTTTATTCCACAATTGTTTTTCTTACAGTGAGTTTTTTAATTTTGGTGCTTTATATTATATTATTTGATTTAGTTCATTTATTATTTGCATTATCAGTGCATTTATTATTTGCATTATCAGTGGGGTCATTGTAACCCTTTTTTTTCTTGTGGTATAAAACCCAATTGTTTGTTTGGTCACTTTTGGTGTGTTTGTTTGGGTTTCTTTTGGGATTTTTGGTTGTTCCTGTTGTTGGCAGGGTGTATCCAGATGGAAACTTTCAGTTATTCTACAGACTACATTCAAAACTTGTTACCTACACAATCCTTCTTTGATAAAGCCACCAATAATATGCAGGAGACTACAGACTGTAATGTACTCTTGGAAACAGCTCTCAAAAAAATGAGACTTGAAACACATATGGGAGCTTTGGGGGAGTATTGCAAGGCGCAGATGATTCCCAGGGGTTTGAGGATTATCAAGCCCCCGGGCATGTTTCTACAGAACAATGAATTTACCCAGAGATGGGAGGCCATACTTAATAAATGTTCTTTGGACTTAATGATTCTGCTTATATCAAATAGCCAACAGGAATGCAAGGCTTTAGCAGAACAGTTTGAACATCATAAAGTAGAACTCAATAAGATTATACCATCTAGTAAATTGAGTCAAAAATTAGAGGATATAGACCTACAGGTATCCCAACAGATGTCTGCATTGAAAGAACTCAAACTTAAAAAGTTCCAGAGGGACCTTAGGGATTACCAAGAAGGTAAAGTGTACACCTGGAAATCCCGGACAGGCTCCCCTCATACCTATCACAGGAAGAAGGTTTCCTTTGACACCAGTTTGGAAACCAGCAGGGCAGACAGCAGTCCATTGAGTTCTACGTCTGACTCCTGTACCAACCTATCTTTGGAGAATTCTAGAATAAATGGTAGGCCTTTTTTAGCCAAACAGTCAGACTATCGGAAGTCCAAGGACTTCCGGCAAATAAAGGCGGCGCCATAGTGATATGGGGCAGAAAAGATTATGAAACAGAGGCACTTAGACAGCTTTCTAATACCAAACATTATACATCATGTTTGAAAGATCCTACAGAAGATATAGCTAAATGTATACGGATTGTGCTGGAAGAAGCATTGAACATGGGATATATAAATAACCATATGTATGGGTATTTATTGGACTCTCCGGGTAGAATTCCTTTGTTATATTTACTACCCAAAATACATAAAGATACCATACCGGTCCAGGGCAGACCTATTGTTTCTGCGAGTGGTTCGATTTTGGAACCATTGTGTGCATACATTTCATATTTTCTTAAGCCCCTAGTCCGTGATAGACCATCTTATATAAAAGACACCAAGGATTTTGTTACATATATGGAACACGTCACACACCCCTCAGAAGATTGTTTTATGGTCACTTTAGATGTGGTATCTCTGTATACCAACATTCCTCAAGATGAGGCGTTAGAGGTATTAGAGGCGGCCTTGCTCTCCCATTCCAGGGGACTTCCTCCCATTCATTTTCTCCTACACTTGATTGAAATCACTTTAACCAAAAATTATTTCAAATTTGATGATAAGTTTTATTTACAAACCTCGGGGGTTGCTATGGGGTGCAAATTTGCCCCTGAACTAGCAAACATCTATATGGATCATTTCGAAAGATCTTTTATATTAAGTAATGGTGTTTTTTCCCCGTATATCAAAACGTGGAAGCGTTTTTTGGACGACATTTTTTGCATCTGGGTGGGCACAGAACCTTTTTTACAAGAATTCTTTACGTTCCTGAATGGCATACATGATAGTATCAAATTCAAAATATCTTACCATAGGTCGGTAGTATACTTTTTAGATGTCAATATATTGAACAATGGGGACTCTATTGAAACCAACCTTTACAGGAAACCGAGGGATGTCAACTCCTTTCTAAGATATGACAGTTACCACCCCAAAGCACTCAGGGATAACCTTCCGTACTCCCAATTTTTACGTATTAGGAGGAACTGTAAAACTTTGGATGCTTATCATAAAGAATCTGATATCACAGGGCTTCAGTTTTTGGATAAGGGATACCCTTTGAGGATTGTCCAAAGATCAAGAGAAAAGGTTGCTCAACTAGATCGTAAAAAATTATTATCCCAACCCATACCTTCTACCAAGAAGGATCGGGTGGTAATCCCATTGACCTTCCATACACATACTCATAAGGTCAAAGACATCATTTTAAATAATTGGCACCTATTGGAAAACTTACCGGGGTACAAAAATAAAACCATGTTTGCCTACAGACGGACCCAGAGTATTAAAAAATAAGGTGGTACGAGCTGAAGTTCTGCCTCCTAGAATACAGACCACCCCTTCTTTGAGGGGACATTTCATATGTGGGCATTGTTCCGCATGTAGGAATAGTCATAATGTGAAACACTTTACTAACCCAGTGGATGGCAGGACGTATGATATTTACAATTTTTTTACATGTGCCAGCAAAAATGTAATTTATATTATTGAATGTCCATGCAAACTCCTTTATGTGGGCATGACTAGCCGATGCATTGGATCCAGGATTGTGGAACATAGAAGCTGTATTAAAAATCAGAAACTACAGGCTCCTATGGTTAAGCATTTTATAGAACATAACCACTCTCTTGATTCCTTTAAATTTTGTTGCATTGATGGACTATCCTCCATTAAAAACATCAAACAGTTACAGCTTCTGGAACTCAAATGGATCCATCGTTTGAGTTCAGAATCCCCTAGAGGTTTGAATGAAAATGTTAACTGGTTTATTTAATGTCTTTCTGCTTTACACTCTTATTCATCCCTGATGCTTGTTTGAGTCTCTGCAGGATTATTTCCCTTTCTGGAATGACTATATAAGAGACTCTTTGGTAGCACCAGTACGTTACTGAAATTGCTTCTGAGAGAGTCACTCATACACAGCTATTCTTAGATATACTTTATATTGGCCACTGAGGAAGACTTCTAAGTCGAAACGCGTTTGGCCCATTTTTATCTATGTTATTTTAATTGTTCAGATTTTTTATATATACCTTTTGGCTGTGGTTTGTGCTTTATTTTATACTCCACATTTGCCTTTCTTGGAGTGGGGTTTTCTATACTTTCGGTGCCCAACAGTGTATTATCCTACTCAGTTCATTTATTATTATTTGCATTATTAGTGGGGTTATAGTAACCCTTTGAGTAAATTAAATTTTTTCCTTCTGGCATAGATCCCATCTGTTTGTTTGGTCACCTTGGCCTAGTCACAGCATCCTTCTGAGCTCTCGCTGCCCCATCTGCCTCACAGGGTGTCTATGGTGGGGAGAAAAAGGTGTCAGCCCAGTGTGCAGCAGCAGCAAAAAAAGTTAATTCAATACTAGGAATAATTAAGAAGGGACTAGAAAGCAATTCAGCAAGTGACATTTTGCCTCTTTATAAATCTATGGTGAGGCCACAATTGGAAGACTGAATAATTCTGGTCACTATGTTATGGTCAAATTACGCACTACGCAAGGAATCAATGTCAAAGGAATCTTCCAGAAAGAGAGTCTTTATTTGCATGCTAATGGTAGCAGAGGAATTAGTTCTCCAAACTGCACCATGTAGTTACAGACTGCAGAAACTGCCCCCAGTATTCACAGAAAAGACAGCTTTTATAGGAAGGCCTAGCATTAGCCTAAGTTACAATACGCATGTCATAAAACTTCCTGCATATCAGCACTTTCAACCATTGCATTTGATTACCATAGTTCTCCTAACACAGCTATTACCATATTGCTTCTAAACAACAACTTCTTGCTCTTTAACACATATCTCTGTTGCAATCTCTTATCTATTATTAACCCTTCATATTCCCCCCTTTTGATATGAAAATATCGCTTCCGGTGTTATCTCCAGGCTCCAGGTATAGGCTCGCATCTGCTTATACCTGTAGTTACGAATTGGGACTCACACGCAGGATGGTTGCCAAGTGAAAAGGATGTCCTTTACTGAAGATTTAGGGGCTTTTTATGCCCAGTTACAGAATACATTTCTCAATGGAAATTTCCCCCCGGGGTGCCCATATTTGGCATAACAGGATAAGATGTTACTATCCTTGAGTACTGTACATTGTTTATACATACACAGTGCATGTTATACAAATAATATGCGGATGTTATGCCCAATGTTATGACTTCCTTGAGAGAGATATTAGGAAAGTTACAGTGACCCAGAAATGTACCCTTTGGCCTAGTTGCTTTAGTAAGAGTTGCTTTAGCTGAGATGGGCAAATTGCACCCCCACAATTCCTCTCTCTTTTCTTACTTTATGAAGGGGGATCAATTTGAGGAAGCTTATCTGGCCAGGGAGGAGGGAGAACTGATGCTATTCAGTCTAGAGCAAAAAGTCTCCATGAATCAATTTTACAAGCAGCCAAATTTATGAGTCTACTCCTTAACTGTGATGCATGTTTAAATTTAAGGAAAACTAGGTCAAAAGAGCACGTGCAGTAGCCTGCCACCCCCGAGGTGTTCCTACAAGGTGGGTTAGCAAAACTCCTGCACCCCCACATGCCCCGACTTTTTCCTTAATAAAATGTGAGCCTAAAACTATGTGAACCCCAATTTGTTACCAACCCCTTCCAATCAATTTTTTGAGGTCTAATTATGGTGTATGGTTTTATTTTTTTCTTAATTCCAATACCCCTACATATGTTCATGGAAGACACCAAGCCCCAGCTTTATAACACCCAGTGTCTGTCCCTTTTACTGGCCAAAAATACTTTGCTTCCTTGGTAAACCAAATTAATGAATGGCATGAGTGAAGACATGTTGCAACAACAACTTTTGGTTGAGACTTTGGAAACTTTTGTGTTCCCTTCTGGGAAGCTTTTGAAATGGCCAAATTAATAATGCAAAATCAAATTCAGTGTGTGTGACTTTGTGAGACATATGAATAAGCTCTTAGGCTTCTTTAGACAAGCATAGACAGTTATGGATATTGTCTTAGCTTATGCAAGATTTCAGAATTAAAAACCATTGAGGATTTTTCTTAATAACTAAATGTAACAGCAATCAATTTTTTGCTTGGAAAATGGCGTTATGTTCAACAATCCAGGCCTTAGTTTCTTAATAAGGTGTGATATGCTGTTGTGTATAAAGAACAGGTGTTCTAACAAGTGTTGTAGGCCTAAATGAATGTGTAATGCAACAATTGACATGTTAAGATGGAACATGGGATAGATGTGTGTACTTCAATGGGATGAATTTGCTAAAGCCCATATTTTTTGAGGACTTATGGTGTTAGCAATGACTTATCAATATGGGACCAGTATGTGAAGCATACAAACAATTGAATGAAAATTATAACAACCCAAAACCCAATTACAATATGAACCCAATTAACAATACCACAATTATGCAGAAAAGGAATAAGACAACCATTGTAAAACAGCAATTAGCGTTAGTAAAGATGGCACAAGCAATGCTTGCTATGAATTAAACTTCAAAAGTCTTTTCAGTGACCAAATGATGGATTTTTTAGTCACAGGCTCAAGCTTAAAAGTTCATGTGACCACAGATGATGAAAGTTCATCACAGGTGCTGGTTCACAGGTACAGTTCTTAGATCTTGGCCTTCATGATGACTGTAGCTAGGCGCTGGAATCATGTCACAGATCTTCTTTTCAGGAAAAGGCAGGTTAAAGTCTTAGCTCAGGTGCAAAAGTCCTTTGATCTCCAAAAGGATGAGGCAACACTGCTGCTTCTATGTCGACTGTGGCCTGGTGCAGATTCTTCACACAGGCAAAGGTGAATCCTTGTGTGACTGGTATCCCAGGTACAATTCTTAGGTCTTGGAACTTTTCTTCCACGATGGCTGTCACACCTCGTCCAGGTATTTCAGGCACATCTGTGACTTTGCTCAGGGAAAAAAGGAAAACTGGCAAAATACGACTAAAACAGATTAGTTATCAGTATTTCCAGAAAATTCAGAACAGGACCAATTTGGAGATTTCATTAATAGCTTTTGATTGCAAGGCAAGCTGATTTAATTTGAACTTGCACAAGAAGCCTAAGCAGCCCCATTTAAGAATGCTGCTTAAGGAAATATGTTTTTTGTTTTCTCATGAGGTGCATGTCAGATTGGTAACTGTCATTCAATATAACTTTCTCACTGCTTGGGTGTAATAAGAATGTTCAATTGGTAAATCAGCAATGAGTTTGCTCAGAAAGCACCTGGTTCAGCCTTTTTTAAAGAACCATCCTGCTGGTAATGGAATATGAGCATAATTAATGCACATTAAATTAATGGGAGCAATTAAACTTCATAGGTTCTTCCCAGAGCTGTAGGAAGAGTCTTTTGCACAGAAATGCAGGATTACTGAGGATGAAAAAGTGCTAAAAAACCTGAAATAAAATTTTGTTATTAACCAAGAGATATGCTATTACAACTTAAGCATTTGTCTTCGGAAAGAAAAAAACTCAATTTGTTAGAATCTTGCAAGAATGAATGTTTTTTCAAAAGAGAAAAACTAAATTTCTGGAGATAAACCTGAAATTAAAATAACAAGGTTAGAATTAAAGCCATTAGCTTAAAACCTAAAATATAAGACCAATAGTTATAGGAAACCATGAAATTATAACATAAGCAATGAACTATTAACAAAATGTAATCAATATTGATGTATGATTCCAAATATTTCCAGACTTTTTCTCAACTCCATTTTCTCTGGAATTTGTAGGGACCTATTTAAAGTCTTCCCATAATAAAAGAAAAAAAGGCAAAACTTCTACAAACCAAGAATTATGAAAGATAAGGTAACAAGTCTATATACTGAAATAAGAATCTTGCATTCTTAAAGTCACAGTAAGAAATCTGCAATTGAGATTTAAACCCAGTTGTTTTTGCTGTTTGCTGAGCTGAGGAGAAAATCCCAAAATTTTAAGTTCATGACTGCAGATAAATGAATGAACTTGCTACGATGCTGCTTAAAAAAGGAACTGCTCCTAGCGTACCACCCACCCCTCTGATGTTTAAAGTCCAGTGTCAATCTAGTGTAAGAATCATAGCATTTTAGGGAACCAATGATTGTCATCAGGCACAGGTCAGCCATGTCTCTGGTTGTGAGGCCAATGGATCGTAGCGCTTGGCCCGACTGGGCGAACAGTAGACCACGGTTGGAGATGATTAATGGAGCCTGACGGACTGAGATGGGTGAACTGTGCCAGGATTGTAGGGCTGTAGTACACGTTCTGGATCCATACTTGGAGGATTTGAGCGACCACGATTCACTCAGCTGGAGCCCGGAGACAATTGAAACGTCGATCACCAGCATTTCGTTCTTGACTACTGCAATGATGTCGGGCTTGATGTAGGATCGGCCGGATGGAACCATCGGCTCGATCCATGTGGGGATTTTCTTCTTTCGCAGAAACTGATGTAATCGTTGTACTACTCTGTTGTGTCTGGCACACCTCGCATCGTGAGTCCGGTCGCAGACTTGCAGAATGTGATTTATGGTTTCGGCCTGGCCACATAATCCCTTGCAGGTTGTAGGTGTGTCTTTGAGATTACGACCTCTAGCGTTGCGGGCATGGGTTGCAAGAAGACCCCCTCGTAGTTGGATCCCCCGGAGGTGTAGACGAGGGAAGACTCGTTGGGGGTGTGAGACCCAATGGTGGCTGACAGGGTCGATTGGGCTGCTGAAGAGGTCTTTCCCGTCGAAGCACTGCTGGAAGTTGTTCAGCCAGGCAGCCCTGGCATCTTTCTTGGATTGAACGAGGTGGCCGCCGATTAGAACTGGGAGATCAATTCTCCGTTGGATGACTCTGTATGACTTCTGGTTGGTTATCGCCTTATGGATGGGACCGGGATTGGAGAGCAGTTTGGCGAACCGGTTCTTCTGGAGGACGGGGATAGATGTATTTAGGCACGGGAGGCCTAGGCCTCCATCCCGAACATGCGCGTACAGAAAACCCAGGGGTGCATCTTTAGGAAGGCGTAGCCAACTTCATATGGACGAATGGACCAGGACATCCAGCTTCTTCAGAGTATTCCGGTGAGCATTACCCAGCACTAATTCATGGGTTAGCTTCGGAATAGCGAAGTTCTTCAGCAGTTCCAAGCGTTGGTAGGGCTTGAGGGGTGCCTTGGATATCTCCTGCAGCATCTGGTCCAGTTTGGAAGTATGCTTAGGTGTTATTTTGCCTTTCCAGTTGAACTCCAGGCCCAGATAGCGAGTGGTGTCGTAGGGCCCCATGGGTTTAATTGATGTTGACCCAGACTTGTACGCGTGCGGAAGGAGGACCATAGTTTTGTGTTTCCCGTCTTTCGCGAAGGTCAGGCCCATCGACTTTTTGGCGTTGATTGACATCCCCGCAGCGGAGAGGGAGTCAATCAAGCCATCAAGCTTCTCCTGCAGTCTTTCTGGCTTCTCGGCAAACAGCACCAGATCGTCTGTGTAGGCCAGGGCCGGGATGTGAATTCTGTCCAGGTCAAAGCCAATCTCCGGTCGAGATGATTGTAGGAGGACCTCAACTGTCATGATGAAGAGCAGAGGTGAGAGGGGATCACCTTGACGAACTCCTCGTCCACACACGGTTGATCTCGATTCCAGTTGGACACAAGGCCGGTTGTATAGGCTGTCCAGGTAGTTTGTCAGTGGGGGAGGAAGGCCCGATGACTTGGCTACCCGGAGGAGTGTGTGCACTGAGATCGAGTCAAATGCCTTGGATATGTCCAGAAAGACCAACGAGGCTGGAACCCGGTTGTCATGGACTTTCCGAAGGATGGCGTGGAGGAAGGAGCTTGCATCCAGACAGCCGTCGTGCTTGAGGAAGGCATGCTGCAGCTGGGAGAATTTCAAGGTCGAGGCGATCCTTCTTGCCAGGATTTTATGGAAAGCACGTAGTAGGACTGACGAGATGGAGATAGGCCGGAAGTCCGAGGGACTAGATGGGTCTTCAGATTTCGGGAGGAAGATGACGCGTGATTTAGCGAGGTGTCTTGGTACGGATTCAATGGCCAGGATCAGGTTGAAGAAGGCTGCAATTGATGGTTGATCCCAAGTAAGGAGGGTGGAGCGAGTGAGACGGTCGAGGCCGGCAGCTGAGTTGTCCATGTCGCGCAGCGCACCTGTGACCTCTGCGGCGGAGATCACATTCAGCAAGGACCAATTCTTATCCATCGAGGGCCCCGGCTTGCAATGATCAGGGGCTGATGGTAACTCGAAGATATGGGACCAGCATTCGTCCAAGCCGTCGACTTTTCTTGTGGGACCTCGATAAGCCCTTCTCCCTTGCCCAGAGAGAACGCATGAAGCCGCATCTTTTCTCCGAAGATGGTATAGCCTCTGGATAGCAGCATAATTCGCTCGTCGAATTTGCTTCTTTGAGGCGGAGGGACCCAGGGAGTGGTGCTTATGTCTCGAGGGTTCCCAGGTGTGAGGGAACAGGTGTTTGGCATGATCTTCCAGGAGCTGGGTGGCTTCGGCACGGGAGATGGATCCTGACTGGATTTTCGGTACAATGGCCAGGAGGTCTTCTGCTCCGATTTTAGGCTCTTTGAGGTTTCTGGCTGCAAAGTCCAGGAGGTCATCCCTCCAAGGGGGTGTCGGGGTGGCCTCATGGTCGGCAGATTCTTGAGTGGAAGGAGAAGGTACCCCCACGGAGGCCGTGGGAGGAAGCCATTTGAGGAATTGGAGGCGTTTTTTAATTGATTCAGTCGATTGGCCAGGAAAGAGAGGCGCCAACAGGTCCAGATGTTGTTTCTTACGAAGCTCTGGGGCCCACAATTGGGAGGAGTGGTGTGCCAGGGCGCTGTCTTCTACCTTCGACCATGCAAGTCATTTTGTAGGGAGGCGTGTGGTGCGTTCTTCATTCAGTGCCTCTGGGTGACGGTGGAATCGGTGCATCGGTAGACTTCTCTTGGATGGAAAACCCGACCACAGGAACAGTCGAAACTCTCAGAGGCGGGGGCAGGAGCGCCGGGAGCATCTGCGACTTCATTGCATCTGCTGTTAGCCTGGAGTCCGGAGGGACCAGGCGAAACCTTCATTTTACTTCTCAGAACCAGCAGAGAGACCCCTCCAATGTGTGGTTAGCCCAGAGGAGGGCGGTGGCTTGGATCTTAGCTCAGATGGAGACGAGATTCATCCCCATCCTCTCCAGTGGTCGCCACGAGAAGGTGCCCAGGCCATGTAACTACGACCCGAGAGTCATAGTTACTCTCGCCGTTTACCCGCGCTTCATTGAATTTCTTCACTTTGACATTCAGAGCACTGGGCAGAAATCACATCGCGTCAAGACCCACTGCAGGCCTTCGCGATGCTTTGTTTTAATTAAACAGTCGGATTCCCCTGGTCCGCACCACTTCTAAAAATAGAATGCCCAGGTGCGGCACCCAGCAAGGTCTTCCTCCTCCAGCCACGGTTCTTCTACCTTGTGTGTGTGTGTGTGCGCGCGTGCGTGTGCACTCAGGGAGCAAATGCCCAGGTGCAGCAGCCAGCCAGCCAGCCAGCCAGCCAGCTCCTCGGGGTAGAAGAGGAAGACATGTTGTGCAGGCTGGCCTACGACTCCAGAAAATGTTCGATACTCAAAACGCATCTGTTTAGAGGTAACTAATCTCTGGGCAAATTAAAATGTTTAAGGCCCTGATTTTAATTTCTACATCATATCGTTATCATCGAAAGTGACCCTGTTCCCTGCCATACCATTTTCCGTTTGTATCTCGTCTCTTCGGATTGTAAGCCTGAGGGCAGGGACCCGTCTAAGACAAACATAGTATTGCGAATCGCCCTGAGACCTCCGGGCATAGCGCGGGTGTGACGGAAAGCCCCAAGGCCCCCCCGAGCGTGCCCCCACGCTCCTCCGGGAACCCTGTGCCTTCCGTGGTACATGCCGAGCGATTCACAAGAAACCTTTGTGGAGTTTTGTATTTTATTTTAAAATTAAAGAAAATTCAAAAGGTTGAGCAGAGGTACAGGAAAAAAAAGGCTTTGAGCAAATAAAGGTTCCTTCATGCACCAGCATGAGTCACAGCCTTCGTTACAAAAGCATCAAAGCATATACGAGCATGTACAGAGTTCAGTATCAAGTAAAGCATAAGGAAAGTCAGATAGGATAAAACATAAGACATAAGACATCTTACAATAGAATACATTCACACTATATTCCCTTCAGACAAAATCACATGAATCCCCAAAAGACTTATTAGCCCCTCTCGGATTCCTCTGCAGTCACTCTGTTATAGCTTACTTTAACAGTCCCCTCCACTTCCAGAATAAGCGTCCCCCTGGCAGCCGCGATCTAAACGGACTTTCCGTCCCCGTGGCAGCAGTTTTCTCTTTCCAGGCATTTCCCCCCCCCGCCCCCTCTCTTGTTAAAAGGAAACATAGCCAGATCTCCGTCTCTTGAAACTGCTCCCCCCCCCCAGCAAAGCAGATGAGCGCTCATTCTGTCAATTTCATTCACTTTCAGCAGTTACTTTCACTTTGTTCTCTGTTAGAAAAGGATTTTCTGCCCCGGTAAAGTCAGCGGCTGGAGGATCGGGAGCGCGATCCTTCGCTCATTCTCTTTTAAGGCTTCACTTGAAAACAATGTTGCCATTCTGAGCAATTCTGGCTCTTTTTACAAAGGAAAGGAAGCGAACCTGCTGCATTTCTCAGATGTGTGAATGCTTTTTGGCTGTGTGTGCAAGCAAGCAATCCCCGCCCCTTTTGCCACGGAGCGTCCTCAAGGCAGATATAGCGAGCAAAACCCGCGAATCACCGAAAGAGCGCTGAAACTCTTCTTTAAAGTGCACGTATTTTATCGCGGGTGTCTCACTTTGCTAAGCTCCCCAAGCGCCTTGTAAAGCCCGGAATGGGGACGCTCAGAGGCAAAAGGAGTGTCCTGGCACACTTTAAATTCCATGGGGACAGGGCTATGGTATGCGTAAGCCAATAAGCGATATACAAGCTGAAGTCACTTTTGGTAGTTAATTGTTTTGAGAACTCGCCCTCTCACCTTCAGTTGGGCTCATACTCCCAATTAGCGTTATCTCATCCTTGGAATACCAGGTGTCTCCCTGGCTGTGGGCAGAATTTACGGTTAAAGCTCCAGGCATAATTTATGGTTGGGGTAAAAGTGCTTTCTGTTTCTAGGCAGGATTTATGGCTGAGGTAGATAACGCCACTTCAAGACATCTCGTACAATTTTAGGTGTTACTAGTAAATTCCAAAATGGAAGCGGTTCGGCTCTTTTCTTTTACACATTACAATTGGGGTTTTGGGGGTTCCCGCCACACGCCCCCCCTTTTAGGTTATAATTCTAGCCCTATGGGTTAAATTATGACCTCCTACAATCTACTAATAAGTACTGAGGTAGATACATGTATACATAGCAGCATTTCACCATCTTAACATAATATAGTTACAGAAAAGAAAAGTTAGTTAAGACAGTTTCAGATACCTGTAAATACAATATAGCAGCTTAATTCAGGCATCTGCTAAGTGCATCTGCCAGTAAGTTTGATTTTCCACTTAAATGTTTAACCTTAAAGTCAAAATCCTGCAAACTTAATGCCCATCTTAATATCCTAGCATTACTACCTTTCATGCGGTCTAAAAAAATTAAAGGATTGTGATCCATTTCAATGATGAACTGAGTGCTTGTAAGGTAAGGGGTTAACTTTTTTAAGGCCCACACAATTGCTAAGCACTCCTTTTCAATGGTAGAGTAAGCCATCTCTCTGGGCAATAACTTGCGGCTTAGGAAAACGATTGGACATATTTCTTCACACCCGATCTGTTGTCCAAGGACACATCCGAGCCCTCGTTCACTTGTATCTGTTTGCAAAACAAAAGGGTGCCGATATTCTGGCGTAGCCAAAATTGGTGCATTCACTAAGCACTGCTTTAGATTATCAAAGGCTTTTAGACACTCTTGTCCACTTGACTTCCATGCTGGCCTTCTTCTTACACAGATCAGTTAGAGGCACAGCAATCTGGGAAAATTTGCAATGAACCTCCTATAGAACCCTACCATTCCCAAAAAACTTTGCACCCCCTTCTTTGTGGTAGGTACAGGCCACTGTGTGATGCTTGAAGCTTTGGCCTCTGATGGTGAAACTTTACCATCTCCCACAAAATGCCCCAAGCAGGCAACTTGGTTACATGCAAATTGGCATTTGTTGGGCCGCAAGGTTAAACTAGCCTCATCCAGCTTCTGTAAAGTATTTCTAATATCTTTTAGATGATCCTGGAAGTCACCGTTTGTTGCTATGGCTATATCATCTGCATAGGCAAATGCGCATGGCAAATCTCTCAGCACATGATCAATTAGATGCTGGAATGTCTTCCCTGCGCTTTTTAACTCGAATGGCATTCAGTTGAAGCTAAATTGTCCCAGATGGCACACAAAAGAAGTTTTGTCTTTAGACTCTTTATCCATTTCAATTTGCCAATATCCCTTTGAAGCATCAAGCAAAGATATATATTTAAATCCTCCCAGCTTTTCAATTAGAGAGTCCAGCCTTGGTGCGGGATAGGGATCACCCAGAGTTACTTCATTTAGGTTTCTATAATCAACACAGAGTCTATATTCAGGATTACCATCCCCATCCAGGCTAGATTTCCGTACCATCACTATAGGTGATGCCCAATGCGCAGCACTTGGTTCAATCACCCCCCATTTCAGCATTTGATCAATTTCTCTTTCAACAATTTTCTTCATAGGTTCATTCAAAGGATAAGGCCTAGCAGTCACAGGTTGAGCCAGTCCCGTCTCAATGCGATGGTTAAATTGTTTGGTGTGGCCTGGTTCATCTCTAAACATGTATTTGAAATGAGAAAGTAATGCCCACAGCTGGCCTTGCTCCCCCTCTGTCAGCTTCTCTGAGATTTTAACTGCTTCCAGCGGCATTTGTTCACCATAATGCAAATAAGCTACATTTTCATCCTCTTGACCTTCTGCAAACTCAGCCACTAAACAAGGATGCATTTGAACATTAGAGTCCCAAAATCTCTTAAGTCTGTTCACATGGAATGTGGATTGAACGCCCTTTTCATCAGCTACCAAATAGTTGTTACGTGGCAAAACCTTTTCAACAGTGAAAGGACCTTCCCATCGAAGGGTTAATTTGTTAACATGATCCGGCCTCAAGACCAACACTTTATTGCCCTTAACAAATTGTCTTGGGCCCTGTCCCCATGCAATTGAAAGTCTGTTGGAACTCTTCTTTTGCCTCTGAGCGGCCCCATTCCGGGCTTTACAAGGCGCTTAGGGAGCTTAGGAAAGTGAGACACCCGTGATAAAATACGTGCACTTTAAAGAAGAGTTCCAGCGCTCTTTCGGCGATTCGCGGGTTTTGCTCGCTATATCTGCCTTCAGGACGCTCCGTGGCAAAAGGGGCGGGGATTGCTTGCCTGCACACATAGCCAAAAAGCATTCACACATCTGAGAAATGCAGCAGGTTCGCTTTCTTTCCTTTGTAAAAAGAGCCAGAATTGCTCAGAATTGCAACATTGTTATCAAGTGATCTGTGAAAGCCTTAAAAGAGAATGAGCGAAGGATCACGCTGCCGATGGCTGCAGCCGCTGACTTTGCCGGGGCAGAAAGCCTTTTCTAACAGAGAACTGAGTGAAAGTAAGTGCTGAAAGTGAATGAATGAGCGATCATCTGCCTTTGCTAGGGGCGGGAAGCCGTTTCAGGAGACAGAGATCTGGCTATTTTTCCTTTTAACAAGAGAGGGGGCGGGGGGAAAAAGATGCCCGGAAAGAGAAGACAGCTACCATGGGGACGGAAAGTCCGTTTAGATCACGGCTACCATGGGGACACTTATTCCGGAAGTGGAGGGGACTTTTAAAGTCAGCTATAACAGAGTGGCGGCAGAGGAAGCTGAGAGGGGCTAATAAGTCTTTTGGGGACAGGGCCTTGGCTTAGCTCGAGAGTCAAAGTACTCCTTTTGTTTTTTCTGGGCCTGTTGTAAGTTTCCTGCTGTAAGTTCTTCTGCGGCTCTTGCATGTAAAGATTCACTTCCTTCAGCACACAATCATCCACTAGGCCCTGTGCTGAAAGGTTGCTGCCTGTGTAGAAAGAAGCCCTTGCAATTGCTGGCCATTGGAGACCCCTGCTGCCCCTGATCCCGGCGTGGGTGGCCCCCACACCCAGAGGCCAGCAGTTCATTTTTAACAATTCTAACGGACCTTTCACATCCTTTCCAAAGACTAATTGGTTCGGGCTATAGCCTAAGCTCTCACTCTTTGCATCACGGATTGCATACATTATGAAAGCCAAGCATTGCTCCCACGAACTCGGGTTCTCGTGACAGAACTTTGTGAGGGTCCGCCCCAAAATCTGTACGTAACATTCCACGAGACCATTAGCACTAGCGTGGTAGGCTAAAACTGGAGAAAAATCAATCTGGGCTATCTCAAACACCTCCATAAGTTTACTAGTGAAGTTTGTGCCTCTGTCTGAAATTAATTTGGCTGGGAAGCCAAAAACTGAGGCGAATTCCAAAAAGCATTTTGCAATATCAGTAGCTGTAATTCTCCGCACTGCATATGCTGTTGCAAACCTACTCGTGTGATCTACAAATAAAACAATAAATTTCTTCCCAGTACGACTTGACGGGAGTGGGCCAAGGACATCAGTGCTTATGGTTTCAAACGGTTCTCAGACGACAGGGAAATTCAGTAATTCAGCTCTTGCCTTGTCATTAGGATGATCAACCTTTTGGCAAGTTTCACACTGCTGGCAGTATTCTTTGATCTCTTTAGTTATATTAGGCCAATAAAAGCCCCTCAGGATTCTTTCCTGGGTTTTATTCTTCCCAAAGTGTCCTGCATACAAGTTCTTGTGGCTAGCATCCAAGATTTCATTTCTAAACTCATGTGGCACCAATAATTGAGAGACTCTATGGGCTAAATGTTTCTTAGGTAAGTATTCACGATACAGGAAACCATTTTTCCAAAAGAAATTAACTTCACCTGGGCTCAAGTCTAGTTTTGAGCTTGCTTTTGCTTCTCGCCGGCAAGGCTCTAACGTTGAACAATTAAGCTGGGCCTCCTTGAATCTCTGGGAAGTTCCAAACTGGTCTCCGTCCCTGTGACGGAAAGCCCAAAGGCCCCCCCGAGCGTGCCCCCACGCTCCTCCAGGCACCCCGTGCCTTCCATGGTATGAGCCGAGCGATTTCACATGAAACCTTTGTGGAGTTTTGTGGTTTATTTTAAAATTAAAGAAAGTTCAAAAGGTTGAGCGGAGGTACAGAAAAAAAAGGCTTTCAGCAAATAAAGGTTCCTTCATGCACCAGCCTGAGTCACAGCCTTTGTTACAAAAGCATCAAAGCATATACGAGCATGTACAGAGTTCAGTATCAAGTAAAGCATAAGGAAAGTCAGATAGGATAAAACATAAGACATAAGACATCTTACAATAGAATACATTCACACTATATTCCCTTCAGACAAAATCACATGGTATGCGTAAGCCAATAAGCGATATACAAGCTGAGGTCACTTTTGGTAGTTAATTGTTTTGAGAACTCGCCCTCTCACCTTCAATTGGGCTCATACTCCCAATTAGCGTTATCTCGTCCTTGGAATACCAGGTGTCTCCCTGGCTGTGGGCAGAGTTTACGGTTAAGGCTCCAGGCATAATTTATGATTGGGGTAAAAGTGCTTTCTGTTTCCAGGCAGGATTTATGGTTGGGGTAGATAACGCCACCTCGAGACATCTCGTACAATTTTAGGTGTTACTAGCAAATTCCAAAATGGAAGCGGTTCGGCTCTTTTACACATTACAATTGGCGGGTAACCGCTATTGACAGCGACACTGAAGGACATTACCGCTAGAGGCAGATCATAAACTGCTCCCAGCAAGCTGAGGGCGTCTCTGACCAGAGAGGTCCACTGCCGATCTCGTATATAGGTCGTAGCATTTCAGGGAGCCAATGATAGTCAGCAGGCATAAGTCCGGGCTTTGAGGCTGAGGGATTGCAGCGCTTGCCCAGATTGGGCGTACATGAGACCCCGGTTTGAGATAATTATCGGAGAGTGGTGGATTAGAATCTGGGAGCCAAGCCAATCCTGGATCACGGTGGAACAACTGGTGGAGCCATATTTCGCTGTTTTTAGTGACCACGACTCGCTTAGCTGGACACCGGAGACAACTGAAATGTCCATGACCCTCAGTTCGTTGTTTACCAGTGCCACGATATCCGGCTTGATGTAGGATTGTCCTGACAGTATAATTGGTTCGACTCAGAATGGTATTTCTTTTCTTCATAAAAATTGGCCGAGCCTTTGAACGACCCTGTTGTGCCTAGCACATCTAGCGTTGTGTGTTTTATTGCAGGTTTGTAAAATATGGTTTATTGTCTCCACCTGGCTGCATGACCCTTGACAGGTAGTAGGTATCTCTTCAGAGTTCTATCCTCTGGCGTGGCGAGCTCTGGTTGGGAGAAGCCCTCCCGGTAGTTGGATGCCCCGGAGGTGTAGCCGAGGGAAAACTCGTTGAGAGTGTAGAATCCAGTGATGGCTAATAGGATCTGCTAGGTCACCGAAGAGATCCCTCCCATCGAACGAGCATTGGAGTTCTCTCTGCCAGGCGACTCTGGCTTCTTTCTTTGACTGGATGGACTGGTTGCAAACTAGTATTGGGTGGTTAGTTATCCATTGGATGACACGGAAGGATTTTTGGTTGATTACAGCTTTTTGAATGGGACCTGTGTTCGCGAGCAGTTTCGCAAAGCGATTCCTTTGGAGGATCGGGATAGATGTATTTAGGCATGGGAGGCCGATTCCTCCATCGCATATGTGTGCATGAAGAAAGCCCAGAGGCATATTTGCAAAAATATTAGCAAATAGGTTAAGAGAAATCTTACCTAAAATCATTGGAGAGGACCAATATGGATTTGTGAAAGGGAGGAAAATTGGAGATCCAATAAAAACAGTGATTAATGTGGTTGAAACTGCTAGAAGGGAGAGGAGAAAGGCCTGTATTTTGAAACTTGATGTATATAAAGCCTTTGATAAAGTTTCTCATAAATATTTATTACAGTTATGCAGAGAATTAAATATGGGTCCAAGATTCTGTGATACGTTGAAAAAAATATATACAGGATGTATGGCATATGTAAGGGTGAACGAAGAAAAAACAGAAAGATTAAATATAAAAAATGGAACTAAGCAGGGATGTCCACTTTCCCCTGGACTGTTCTGTTTGGCAATAGAAGTATTGGCAAATAATATTAGAGATAATCTGCAGTGGAAAGGATTTAGGATAGGAAGAGAAGAAGTAAAGTTGAATTTATTTGCAGATGATGCAATGATTATAACTGAAGAACCTCAAAAATTGATAGAAGTGATAATACCGACACTGGAGAACTTCAGGAGGCAGTCGGGGCTGTTTGTGAATATACAGAAATCAGAAATATTATTTTGGAATACACCACCGAGAGAGCAATTGGAAATAAGGAAAAGGACCGGATTGAAGCTAGGAGTTAAAAAAATAAAGTATTTAGGGGTATGGATATATAGGGACCCCTGTAAAATAATGGAAGGAAATTATAAAAGAATTTGGAAACAGATTGAAAAATTATTGAAAAAATGGAATTTAAAATTTTTGAGCAGGTTAGATAAAATAAGAGTGTTAAAGATATTTATAATGCCCAAGTTATTTTATTTGTTTCAGACACTCCCTATAGCAGTATCAGAGAAGATGTTAAGAAATTGGGATAGAAGAATTAAAGTATGGGTAGCAGATGAGAAAAGACCGAGATTGAGATATAAGTGGTTGACGGCAATAAAGCAGGAAGGTGGATGGGGAATACCTAGTATAGAGGGCTACCACGATGCTTTTCAGATACAAAGATTATTAGAATTACAATATGGAGAGTCTAAATGGGCTAAATTGGAAAAAAAATAAACAATATAGAAGGAAAGGAATTAATATATAGAAATTGGCTACCAAGAGAACAAAGGAATTGGAGTAAAAAAATTTTGGGCACAATGAAAATATGGAGTAAAAGGAAAACAAAAATTGCACAGGAGGAAGGGAAATTAGCTACAATCTGGAAAATAAATGTGGGAGCTGAGGTTGTTTTACAATGGGCATTAAATAGATTATATAGGAGAGGAATAAAAGTAATTGAAGATTTATCTGATACGGGACGTAATCCCAAAAATTTAAGGGAATTAGAACAACTATTGGGAGGAAGCTGGCTGCAAGCGAGGGGAATAAAGACTTATATAGATCAAGTAAGAATTAGAGAGATAGTTAATAAGGAAGATGAAGCATTTGATAAAATAATAAGAAAAGTGAGGAAGAGTGAAAAAGGTATTGCAGGAATTATATATAAGGGATTAATGACAGTGGGAGAGGAAATATATGAAGAAATAAGAGGAATATGGAACGATGATATAAGAATAAACAGAGAAGAAGTCAAAAAGGAAATACAGAGAATGGAAAAAATAAAATATGGACGAATATGGGAAACAAGAATGAAAATAATACATAAATGGTATAGAACACCGATACAACTGTCACACTTCTTTCCAAATGTAACTGAAGAATGCTGGCATGGATGTCAGGAAAGAGGAATATTCATACATATGATTTGGCATTGTCAGAGAGTTCAGGTGTTTTGGAAGGAAGTAGAAAACATGATTAATAATATATATGCACTTAATATTAATTTAAATGAAAGGATAGCAATATTCCAATTGGATTTGGAGAATATAAGGCCAAAAGAGACAAGGGAAGTAGTTTGTTCCATCCTTAGGACGGCTCAATTGGTAGTAGTAAATGGATGGAAGGATGCATCTAAATGGGAAATACAGAAATTGTATGAATATATAATAGCATCGATTGCAGTAGAGGTTCGAGAATGTCGGGAAAATTTTGAGAATGACTTATTAAAAATAAGAAGGTGTAAAAACAAATGGATGGAGGTTAAGAATTACCTGGAAGCGAGTGTCAGAAGTGAATTAGTAAAATTACAGTTAAGAATTGTATTCCAAATGTAACCCTTAGCTCATAAACGTTATTGAATATTCATTATTTAGGGGTGGGAGGGGGGTGGGGTGGGGAGGGGAAAAAATAAGGGAAGAATGTAATAAGTGCAAATTTAAAAAAAAAAAGAAAAAAAAGAAAGCCCAGAGGCGTTTCTTTAGGTAGCCGTAACCATCGCCTCACTGCTGACTGGATCAGTATATCTAACTTTTTAAGGGTATTATGATGAGCGTTGCCCAAGACCAGTTCGTGGGTAAGCTTCGGAATCGTGAAGTTCTTAAGAATGTCCAGACATTGGTATGGCTTGAGGGGTGCTGTGGTTATCTCCTTTAGCATCTGATCGAGTTTGGATGTATGTTTCGGAGTTACCTTCCTTTTCCAATTGAAAGCAAGGCCAAGATAGCGGGTGACGTCCGAGGGCCCCATGGGTTTAATTGATGGAGAGCTGGATGCGTATGCATGGGGAAGAAGGATCATGGTTTTGTGTTTCCCGTCCTTCATAATGATCAGTCCCATCGATTTCTTGGCATTGACCGTCATTCTGGCAGCAGATAGGGAGGCCATTAAGCCGTCAAGTTTTTCTTGAAGTCTCTCTGGCTTCCCAGCGAAAAGGACCAAATCATCTGCGTAAGCCAGAGCCGGAATAATATGTCCGTCCAGATCGAAGCCAACCTCAGGGAGAGCGGATTTAAGAAGGTCCTCGATGGTCATTATAAAGAGCAGAGGAGATAGGGGATTGCCTTGGCGAACCCTGTGCCCGCATAAGACTGACTGTGATTCAGATTGAATGCAGGGCTGAGCGTACAGGCTGTCCATGTAGTTTAACAGAGGTGGAGGGAGGCCAAATGATTTTGCTACACGGAGAAGGGTGTGAACCGACACAGAATCAAACACTTTTGATATGTCCAGGAAAGCGAGCGATGCTGGAACTTGGTCATCATGGATTTTGCGAAGAATAGCATGTAGGAGCGAGCTCGCCTCCAAACATCCATCACGTTTAAGGAAAGCGTGTTGCAGTTGGGAAAATTGCAGAGACGAGGCTATTCTACGAGCCAAGATCTTGTGAAAGGCCCGTAGAAGAACCAAAGATATGGATATAGGTCGGAACTCCGAGGGGCCTGACGGATCCTTTGTTTTAGGTATAAAGATAACTTGTGCTTTGGAGAGATGTGACGGAGCGGTTTCAACAGCTAGTATTAAAATATGCTGCGATAGAAGGCTCGTCCCAAGACAGTAACATAGCTGGAGAGATGCGATCCAAGCCAGCGGCAGAGTTGCCCATGTCACAGAGGGCGCTGGTAACTTCTGCCGCAGAGATCGGATCGACTAGGGACCAAGTCTTCTCTTTCGGCGGCGTGGGAGTGCGCGGGTCGGGGACTGACGGTAGTTCAAAGATCTGAGACCAATATTCATCCATGCCGTTGATTGTTGTTTTGGGGCTGTGATAGGCTTGATTCCACTGGCCGGAGAGGACTGAAGAGGCCGCATCCTTTTTCCTGAGGTGATAAAGTCTCTGAATGGCGGCATAATTAGCCCGTTGTATTGCCTTCTTTGATGGAGAGGAATTGAGCAAACGGTGTTTGTGTTTGGATGGTGCCCAGATGTGCGGGAACCAGCGCTTGGCATGTTCATCCAGATGTAGAGTGGCTGTGGCATGGGATATGGTACCAGACTGTATCTCTGAGAGAAGGGCCAAAATGTCTTCTGTGCCCAACTTGGGCTTGCGGAAGTTCTTGGCTGCAAAGTCTAACAACTCATGTCTCCAGGAGGGGGTTGAAACAGAGGTAGCCTGACTTCGAGGTGATGGAGTCACTGGTGGGCCAGTGTTAATCTTGATTAGATCTAAGTGATTTACCTGTGCTATCTGACTCCGGCTCTTTGCTTCTGCCGCAGCAACTCTGCTTCCAGCTCTGTTATCAGCAATCCGGCATTCAGCATTCCAGCTCATTAAACACACAGCAGTCTCTCCGAGATATTTCTAATGAGCTACTATTTATTGCAAGTAAGATTACAATGGTATGAAGAATACAAGTCTCTCTCTAGCCTGGTGAATCAGCGTTCCAATCCATGTTTCTAGCGCATGGCTTTCTCCTCCCAGGCTCACATTCTTGGCAAGAACATCAAGAGCAAAACCTACACACTCTCACTCAGAACACACACACACTACATAACAAAGACTACAGAAGCCTTATACATACTAGCAACCGGACGTTGTTGCTGACAACTTCCGGTGGTGGTGTGAGCTGTCTCCCCCTCCCATTTGGGCTACGTGCTCGAAAGCACTTCTTGACCTTGCAGCATATCTGCTTCACAGTCTTTCCCAGGAGAGACAGACACACTATCAATGTGTTTTCAAATGCACATCCGAACGTGTTGTTTTTTTTCCCCTTACTCTTCCCCACAGGCTAACACGCCCCTCCAAAAAACAAAACAAAACACAGTTAGGATGTACGCAAATATTTACAATTTGGTTACAGTGTCATACCTAACAGGTTTGCCAATTGCTCATGTTTTTCTGCTGGCAGTGGTTTTGTGAGAATGTCAGCAATGTTGTCTCTAGACTGAATGTATTCTAGTCTTATGACTTTGTCTTGCACCATCTCACGTACATTTTGATACCTGACCCCTATGTACTTGGTTCAACACTTGAGATTTTCAGACTCAGCCATTGCTATGCAAGTCTGTGAATCCTCCCGAACTGTAATGGGTTGTTCCACTGTTTCCCCCAGATCAATGAGCAATTGCTTAATCCACTGAATCTCAGCCAAAAGTTCAGATAAAGCTGCAAACTCTGCTTCTGAACTGCTTAAGGCAACACAACTCTGCTTTCTGCTGTGCCAAATAATTGGACTACCAGCAAATTTGATAAGCAACCCAGACACTGACTTTCGGTCATTCTGCTCAGATGCAAAAGAGCTATCAGCATAACAATCCAATCCTTGTTCATTGCCCTGAATTTCCAGCTTCCTGTGTTGTGTACCTTTGAGGTACCTTAACACATGCTTCATCCTATTGCCTTTCTGCTAAGCAAAGCTACCACAAAACTGATGTCTGGCCTAGTGTGCGAGCTTATATATAATAAGCTTCCCAGAACACTCTGAAACAACTTTGGATTCTCAAATTGTTTCACTGAGTCTTCATTAGAAGTTCCAGTGAGCAATGGACTCCTCACTACCTTTGCATTCTGCATACCACACTTTTCAATCAGTCTCTCAATCTTTTTCTGCTGGCTCAACAGGCACCTGCCATCCTGAGTCCACTGTACCTCGATCCCAAGGTAATACTTCAGATTTCCCAGGTCCTTGAGCTTGAAATTCTGAGACAATTCCTTCTGCACTGATGCAATCTCCTTATCAGATCTAGCTGTCACGCAGAGATCGTCAACATAGATAACCAGGGTTGTCTCACCTTTAGTGTACACGCAAGCATCAGCAATGCTGCGTTTGTACCCCAACTTGACCAATTCCTCGTGAATGCAAAGATTCCAGCAACGTGCACTCTGTCTCAGACCATACAGAGCTTTCCTCAGTTGAAAAACCTTCTGCTGCTTGCACTGATCGAAACCTGCAGGCTGCTCCATGAACACCAGTTCATCAAGGTAGGCAGTCTCAAAATCAAAGTGTCTCACTGCATACTGCTTCCTAGCTGCTAGAGCTAAGATCAGCCTCAGGCTTTCTGCCTTTGCAGTAGGTGCAAAGGTTTTGTCAAAACTCTCAAACTTCTGCTGTGAGTAACCTTTTGCAACCAATCTAGCCTTGTACTTCTGGGTTCCATCTGGCAACTCCTTGCACTTGAAAACCCACTTACAGCCTATAACCTTCTGGTTTTCTGGCCTGTCTACGACTTCAAACACCTGCTTGTCTACTAAAGACGAGTACTCTTGCTCCATGGCTTCAAACCACTTCTGCTGCTCCTCTTTAGGAAAAGAGAGTAGGTCCTCAAAGTTTTCTGGTTCAGCCACCACTGAAAAGGCTTTTGCACTTTGCACAACAAACCTATCTGGAGGTTTCCTGACTCTTTGAGTCCTTCTAGGCACAATCACCTTGACTTTACCTTTCTCATCCTCTGAATCCGAGGTCGAGGCCTGAGCCTCAGTGGACACCTTCTCAAACTTCTGTGTAGTGATTGGTGAGTGCAACAATGGATGTGTTTGTGTAGAAGTACTGGGTTGAGGTCCTGCAGAAGCATCCTGCTTCATTACCCCTCCATTTCCAGCACTTGCAACACTCTGCCCCAGCCTGAGAAAAACCTCTTGGTTGGCATGAAGCCTATCCCACCCAGAATGTTTCTCAAAGTTGGCACTTCTGGACAACAACACTTCTCCATGACCCAAGTAGAATTTGTAGCTGTTGCCAGAATATCCCACAAACATCAACCTCCTCCATTTGGGATCACCTTTCTTCCTAAAGTTTGCTGGAACATACACATTAGCGTACTGCCCAAAAACTCTTAGGTATTTCAGATTTGGTGGTCTCCCAAACAGCATGTGATATGGAGTGGTTTTTACAAAGGAATTCCAAGTGCGGTTAGCTATATGATTGGCAGTCAGTATAGCCTCCCCCCAGATTTGTTCTGGAGCCTGTGAATCGAGAATTAGGCAGTCCTTTATCTGCTTTAGGACCCCAATTCTTCGTTCGGCCAGGCCGTCCTCCTGTGGAACTGCTGGGTTTGTTGTTTCATGCTGAATCCCTTTTACCTTTAACAGTTTTTCAGGTCATTAGACAGAAACTCACCCCCTCTGTCTGTAACTAAAAACCCAACCTTGTACTCAAACTGTCTTTCAACCATGTTGACCCAGTTTTTGAGAAGTTGTGCAGCTTCACTCTTCTCCTTCATGAGCATTACATATGAATACCTTGTGTGGCGGTCCACAATCACCATGAAATACTGATTCCCACCAAAAGTTTTGCCCAGAGGGCCTGCCAAATCTGCATGGATTATTTCAAAAGGCCGTTGCGTGCTGCGTTTACTACGCTTTGCAACTGGAAAAGCTTTCAGCTTTGCTTTGCTGCACACAGTACAATCCAAAAAAGAATCACAGGAAAGAATCTTAAGATCTGGACACACCTGTGCCAGTTTTTCCAAATTTGTGAAGCTAGTGTGACCCAAGACCCTATGGTAGTAATGGGCACAATCTGAGTGTAAGGGCACATTGTTGACCTGTGAGCACTGTGCTGCTTTGTCAACCAAAAAATACATTTTGTCCCTTTTGACAGCTTTTGCACAAATCTGGTCATTCAAGCTAATGTTACATTCATTCCCTTTGAAAACCAAAGTGTAACCACTAGATGTCAGTGCAGACACACTTATCAGACAGTTTTGCAATTCAGGTACACATAAAACATTGTAGAAATCTTTCCCAAAGCTTGGAACAAATGCTTTTCCCATTTGCTTCACCACCCTTGCCCTGCCATCGGCCAAAGCAACGGAATGTACATTAGACTCTTTTAACTCTTTCAAGAGCTTATCACTGTTAACTATATGAGTGGAAGCACCTGAATCTAAAACCCAGGTATCTGCCTTACAGGCTATTTCCTTCACGACAGCCACCACACCTTTCTGGCCCCGGCCCCTTTGAGCTGTTGTTTACCAGCTGCTGGCTGTTTACAGTCTTTCTGTAAATGTCCTTTCTGGCCGCAAGCCCAGCACCGTTTTTCCCTAGAAACGGCTGCTTTTTCTTGCTGAAGGCCTTTGAAGTCCTCAGACAGATTAGAAGAGTGCCTCTGCGCTGCATGCTGCCTCTGGAGCCCTGTTTCGTCCTTCCGACGTTGGCTCTCCTCCAAGACACGCGCAGCAACCAGTTCTGGGGTAATCTGCGTTTCATCAAAACTTTGTAGACTCCACAGAACGTTTTCATACTCATCTGATAAACTCCCGAGAAGGATGAAGGCACGTTGTAAATTTGGGATTTCGACCCTGCGACCTTGGACTTGATTAAACAAATCAGTCATCCGCTCCAAGTGAGCTGCTGGATCTGTTCCCTTTTTCATTTTGCAGGAATACAGCCTACGGCACCAAATCATTTTAGACAAGGCTGTTTGCGACTGATGCACTGCTCGGAGGGAGTCCCACGCGTCCTTGGCCGTCGGCCTATTTTTCACATGTGAAAGTTGCGAGGGAGAGATAGTAAGCAAGATTGTAGCTCTGGCTTTTCTATCCTGCTCCGCAGTCGCTTGCGTGGCTCCATTTTGGACGACATCCCAGAGATTTTCCCTAATCAGGAGAGCTTCACAATAGCTTTGCCAGCTGGCATAGTTGGTATTGTCTAATTTCGGAAACCTTGCCTGCTCCATCATTAAACAACTCACAGACAGGATCTTGGCAGTTTTCCCAGCTTCTGCTGTCAACTATGATAAGACACAGACTTTCCGTCTTAAACAGTCCTACCAATTAGCTCAGACAGCTTTCTCAGCTTCAGGGTAAAAGCCTTTCTCCCAGTCTCAGCAAAATTGTTTCATCAGATAGCAATCAGATAAGCGCAGATAACGATCTGGGCCCATAACCCTTGTTAATCTTGATTAGATCTAATTTGAGATTAGATCTGGTTGCAGAGTGATTTACCTGTGCTATCTGACTCCGGCTCTTTGCTTCTGCCGCAGCAACTCTGCTTCCAGCTCTGTTATCAGCAATCCGGCATTCAGCATTCCAGCTCATTAAACACACAGCAGTCTCTCCGAGATATTTCTAATGAGCTACTATTTATTGCAAGTAAGATTACAATGGTATGAAGAATACAAGTCTCTCTCTAGCCTGGTGAATCAGCGTTCCAATCCATGTTTCTAGCGCATGGCTTTCTCCTCCCAGGCTCACATTCTTGGCAAGAACATCAAGAGCAAAACCTACACACTCTCACTCAGAACACACACACACTACATAACAAAGACTACAGAAGCCTTATACATACTAGCAACCGGACGTTGTTGCTGACAACTTCTGGTGGTGGTGTGAGCTGTCTCCCCCTCCCATTTGGGCTACGTGCTCGAAAGCACTTCTTGACCTTGCAGCATATCTGCTTCACAGTCTTTCCCAGGAGAGACAGACACACTATCAATGTGTTTTCAAATGCACATCCGAACGTGTTGTTTTTTTTCCCCTTACTCTTCCCCACAGGCTAACAGCCAGAGAGGGTTGAGGGACCCGGAGGGGCTTCTGTGGTCGGGGTGGAAGGAGGAAGCCACTTTAGATGTTGCAGGCATTTCTTGAGAGCTTCGGTGGAGTGGCCAGGGAAGAAAGGTGCCAATAAATCAAGAAGCTGTTTCTTCAGAAGACCAGGGGTCCACATCTGCGAGGTGTGCCGAGTCAGGGCGCTGTCGTCTTCCTGCGACCACGCGAGGCGTTTTGTCGGTAGCCGCTTGGCACGTTCTTCATTAAGGGCCTCTGGATGGCGGTGGTGTTGATGCATGGCCAGGCTCCACTTTGAGGGAAAACCTTGTCCACAGGAATAGGTGAAATCGTCATAGTTACTCCCGCTGTTTACCCGCACTTCATTGAATTTCTTCACTTTGACATTCAGAAGAGGGTTGTAGGGGTAAGGCGATCTAGACCTGCTGCTGAGTTGCCCATGTCCCGTAAGGCATCAGTAACTTCTGAAGTGGAAATAGCCTTTACCAGGGACCAGGCTACCTTGGCTGGCAGCCTGGGTTCACGTAAATCAGGGGCTGATGGTAACTCAAAGATCTTAGCCCAGTAGTCATCCATGCCATTAACTGTTAGTTTAGAGCCGCGATACGCTTGTCTCCAGCGGCCAGAAAGGACATTGGAGGCCGCGTCTTTCCTCCGGAGATGGTAAATTCTTTGGGCGGCAGCATAGTTAGATGGAGAAGAGCCAAGAGTGCGATTTTCTCATTTCGAGGGGGCCCAAGTGTGCGGGAACCACCGCGCGGCATGATTGTCATAAAACCGAACGATTTCGGCATGGGGAATGTCTCAGACTGGGCCTTCCGGACGACAGTTAAAAGATCATCCGCTCCCATTTTCGGCTCCCGGAGATTTCTAGCTGCGAAGTCTAAGAGGTCATCTCTCCATGATGAAACCACAGCAGGTAAATCATGGGTTGTCGCAGACGAGGTTGACTGAGGATCGAGAAAAGAGAGCCTCGAGGAGCTAGGCGCAGCAGACGTAGGATCTAAGGAACCAGACATGGTGGAGATGGAACCTGAAGACCTAGGTATGGTAGAGGTGGAGATGGAAACTGACGACCTAGTCATGCTGGAGGTGGAGTCCTGAGAGCTGGATGTGGAAGACGGAAGCCATTTCAGATGTTAAAGCCATTTCTTAAGGTCGAGTTTAGATGTGTGTTTCGGTATTATCTTTCCTTTCCAAGAGAAGTCCAGGCCGAGATAACGGGTGACATCCGAAATCCCCATGGGTTTAATCGTAGTTGACCCGGACACATAAGCATGAGGGAGGAGGACCATAGCTTTATGTTTCCGATCCTTGGCAATAGTCAGGCCCATTGATTTCTTCACGTTGATGGACATGCTGGCAGCAGCAAAAGTGTTGGCTAGTCCATTGAGTTTTTCTTGTAGTCTCTCAGGTTTCCCCGCAAATAGAACTAAATCGTCCACATAGGCCAGGGCTGGAATGTTCTGACCCTCAAGGTTGAAACCAATCTCCGGTAAGGATGACTGTAGGAGGTCTTCAATAGTCATTATGAAGAGCAATGGAGGCAGTGGATCACCTTGACGAACCCCGCGACCGCAGATAACTGTCCTTGATTCCAGTTGAGCACAAGGATTGGCATACAAGCTATCCAAATATCTCATCAATGGTGGAGGGAGGCCAGAGGATTTTGCACAACGGAGGAGCGTATGAATCGACACAGAGTCAAAAGCCTTCAAAATGTCCAAGAACATCAAAGAGGCTGGGACTTGATCGTCGTGAATCTTCCGTAGAATGGCATGGAGGAGTGAACTCGCTTCCAAGCAACCATCATGTCTAAGGAAGGCGTGTTGCAGATGGGAAAATTGCAAGGTAGAGGCTATCGTACGGGCTAAGATCTTATGAAATGCTCACAACAAGGCCGGAGAGATTGAGATGGGTTGAAATTCGGAGGGGCCAGAGGGATCCTCCGTCTTCGGCAGGAAGATGACTCTTGACTTGGAAAGATTTTTAGGAACAGTTTTGGCCACCAAAATCAGGTTAAAATATGCCGCGATGGAAGGTTGGTCCCATGATAAAAGAATAGCTGGAGTAAGGTGATCTAGACCGGCAGCAGAGTTACCCATATCACGTAGGACGCTGGTTACCTCTGAAGTGGAGATCGTGTTAAGAAGGGACCAGGCTATCTCAGCTGGTGGCTTGGGGTCCCGAGAGTCTGGGGCAGATGGTAATTCAAAGATCTGCGCCCAGTAGTCGTCCATGCCGAT